>JADBJO010000818.1:388453-520953 GCA_016801955.1 Conus betulinus | reverse complement strand
CACAACATACAAGCTATACGTCATACTCTCATCAGGTCCAGTGCATAACATACAAGCTATACGTCATACTCTCATCAGGTCTAGTGCAGAACATACAACCTAGTACGTTATACTCCCATCAGGTCTAGTGTACAACATACAAGCTACACATCATACTCCCATCAGGTCCAGAGCAGTACATACAATCTAGTGCGTTATACTCCCATCAGGTCTAGTGCGGAACTTACAAACTATACGTTATATTCCCATCAGGTCTAGTGCGGAACATACAAGCTATATGTTATATCCCTATCAGGTAGTGCGGAACATACAAACTATACGTTATATTCCCATCAGGTCTAGTGCAGAACATACAAACTATACGTTATATCCCCGTCAGATCTAGTGCAGAACATACAAGCTATACGTTATATTCCCATCAGGTCTAGTGCGGAACATACAAACTATACGTTATATTCCCCATCAGGTCTAGTGCGGAACATACAAGCTATACGTTATATTCCCATCAGGTCTAGTGCGGAACATACAAGCTATACGTTATATTCCCATCAGGTCTAGTGCGGAACATACAAGCTATACGTTATATTCCCATCAGGTCTAGTGCGGAACATACAAGCTATACGTTATATTCCCATCAGGTCTAGTGCGGAACATACAAGCTACGTTATATTCCCATCAGGTCTAGTGCGGAACATACAAGCTATACGTTATATTCCCATCAGGTCTAGTGCGGAACATACAAGCTATACGTTATATTCCCATCAGGTCTAGTGCGGAACATACAAGCTATCCACCATACTCCCATCAGGCCTAGTGCAGAAGATACAATCAATATGCCATATTTCCAATAGGTTCTGTCAGAGAGCACATTCTGTACGCCACATCTCCATCAGGTCCAGTGCAGAACACAGCCTATTCATTATATCCCCATCAGGTTCTGAGCAGCACATAACAATCTATTCGCCATATCCCCATTCGGTCTTGAGCAGAAACTCAACTTATACGCCATATCCCCGCCAGGTCCTGAGCAGTGCACACAATCTAATTCCCTATATCCCAATCAGGTCTAGTGCATAACACAGTCAATACGCCATATTCCATTGCATGCAGTACTTAACATTATCTTTTAGCCCATCTTCCCCGTTGGGTCCAGCACAAAACATATAATCCATACGTCATATCCTCGTCAGGTCCAGTGCAGAACACACTCTATACGCCATATCCCCGTCAGCCTCAGTGCACAACACATTCGCAATGGCCATTTCGCCATAACTCTATCAGTCCAGTGTAGGCCATAATTTATACCCTAACCCTCGGACTAGAACACAATGTTAACAGGACAAAGCGCAATGAACGGTCGTCACGTTTTCTGTGTGTCATCTTGCTCCTAGTTCCTGGCACTACCAAGCTGATCAAAACTGCTGCTGCTTCGTCGTTCACGTCGAGTTTTTGTGATGGCGACAATTCCAGCTGTCACCTGGTCTGAAACTCCGGGGTTTGGGGTATGGCTGAAATGGCCGACCTTTGCCGCCGCTGGTGAGAACAAAACGTCAGGTGTCGTCCAGAAGTGAACGAACTACCTCCAAAGGAATAGGACTGCTCCTTAGTATTGAAGGGATATCCGTTAACCCGTGTCCAGTTCTTATGATATTAGCTCAATCATAAATGAAACATGCTTTCATCAGAGAGACAGACAGACAGACAGAGAGAGAGAGAGAGAGAGGAAGAGAGACAGACAAACAAAGACACACGCAGAGAGAGAGAGAGAGAGATTCAGAGTCATGGGAAATGAGTAGCTATGCTTGTATAATAGCTTATAAATATATACAGGGTTTCCTTTTAAAAAGAAAAAAAAAAAGCAAAACACACCTTTCATAAGTTTTGATAACTAATTGTTCCAGCAATCTTTGATGGCTTGTTATTGTTCGTTTCATCTTTGACTCGCAATTAGATATAATGTTTAGGGTAATGGAAATGATGATAACAATCAGAAGTATAACATAACCATGAAACAGACCCATATCACACAGCCATTTTCACACACAAATTCGTCTTATAAATGTATTCGTGATGAACGCCCCAATATCAACTGTAGCGAGAAAGTCAACACGAAATGGCTCCAGTGCAAGCCACTGTGCATCCGCTATCACCTCCATGTCCATGTCTCAGCAGCCAACTCAAGTTATGGTGTGAAAGGTAAGGGAACTGCTGATGTTGAACTTTCAACAGTGACGCGCTTTACAATAAATCAAAAAAACAACGCTTTAGGTACTCAGGTATATTTTTGGTTCTCAAAGACGGAAAGACAGTGTGCAGCCGTCCCCCAAACCAAACGATGGCCATTGAGCTCTGAGAGGACTCATCAGGCTTGCTAGTTCCAGTTGCCAATACAAAGAGAAACTTCAGTATATGCTAGAAGTAGCTCTCTCATTGTCAGTTGCGTCAGTAGTCAGGGATTTTCCAGATATGCACTTCTGAATTCACTGAATATTGTGTAGCACATTAGACGAAGCGTCGAAGTAAGAAATACACCCAAATGAAACCGGAATGGAAATGGACAACTAACGTTTCGTATCCCTCCTGAAACGAATGTTATACACATGGTCTTACATTTGTTTCAGAACACGTATATACCGCAGATCATTTACTTATCTATATGTATGTATATTATCTATATATATGTATGTATATATATATATATATATATATGTGTGTACAGATTGATTCAAATTTCCATGTGTTTGGGCATGTGTTTCCGTATATATATATATATATATATATATATATATATGTGTGTGTGTGTGTGTGTGTGTGTGTGTGTGTGTGTGTGTGTGGTGTGAAGGTTAGAAGGGATGTATGTTGTTCTACGTCTTTTTTATTTTATGAAAGGTATTTTTTTGTTTGCTTTTGGAAATGATCAAAGAGGTATAAATAAATGAAACTCTAAATAACAGCAGCAGCAGCAACAACAACCACACAACAAAATCAAAAACGATAGTTACAATCGTTTTCCAAAGCTGGGGAACTACCAACATGTCTCACAGAAACGCCACTTAAGTATTTGCATGAGAACCAAAAACAAAAAAAAAAAAGAAAAAAAAAAAAAAAGGGGGGGGGGGGGGGGGGGGGGCACTTTTCTAATGTTATGAAAGTAAACGGATTGAAATGAAGTTTGAAGGGGTTATATCAAGATAGATAAATAAGTAAATGATTGAATAAAAACTACAAGAAGTGTAACACTACTTACTGCTCAATTCCTCGCTTTTAGAGGAAATCCCGTCCACGTTGACATCAATCATAAACAGGAATGTCACACGGCCATTGCCTGCAAACTTATAGTTCAAAGAACACATCAAAACCTTTTCGCCTAACAGTGGTTGTCCCATCTCTTGGTGCTCTGGTCGTTGTCCAGATGGAATGTCTGTGACACAGGGCGGCTTGTTCCCCGGTTTCAGAGAGCTACTTCTGGTAGGTGTTGGGGTTTCCCTATGCAGCTGCAGCAACAACTCTCGCGCCTGAAAGCGCTGCGGCAACGAAAAAGCCATTGCTTGCTTTGGTGGTATCACAAGTCAGTGTACTTCCCCTGTGCAGTACCTAGAAAGAAGCAGAGCTCTAGAGAGTTACCTTCATCTAGTTTAAAGCAGCCCCCTCCCCCCTTTCAGTTTAAAATCAACCGTTTTTATACCCCGGCCTGAGCCGGCTGCCAACATCCCCGGGTGGTGAAAATGACACAGTAGACTGTGCAGATGAAGGGTTACTTCATTCCCTGTGCCAGGATGTTGATACGCCAGCTCTAAGCCGGCTTCAGTGACCGGCGATCAAAGGCATGACTTCGTTTTCATGAACCACAGCGGAGATGATGAGATAATAATGTTTTACAAAGGTTGGACAATCTTTCCAACGACATGTTAGGAAGAACTTTTTATAACTGCTGGCGTCGTCACTGGACATTAAAAATTTCAAGTCAGTGTCTGTCAATATATTAAAAAAAAAACACCCAAACACACACAGTGAAAAAGAAAAAAAAAAACCCGCACTTCTCGTCGTTCCGTTGTTAAGTATTTTACACTCCAACAAGTTTCAGCTCATGCTTTTTATTCTTGTGTCCTCCGTCTTTTGTTTTGATTATTGCCATACCTTTCCCCGACAGTTTCCTTTTGCCTCCTTTCTTCCTAACTGTATGTATTTTTTTATGCTTCACTTTGGCCCTATGTGGCTTTTTCACTTTAACCCTATGTGGCTTTCTCACTTTAACCCTATGTGGCTTTTTCTTTATCTTAATATGTCCTTTTTTCCAAGCTTTGACAAGAGGTCAGCAATGCCGTGTACCTTTTAGTCGTTTGCCTACCGATGTTTCCTCTCCCTTTTTTGAGCAGTTCGTTCCCGTAGTCCTCTCTCTTTTATCAGATTCTTCAGCAACGTTACCTTTCCGTTTTCCTCCTGCCTGCCGATGTGTTCCACTTTACTTTGCAATCCTAACTGGTTCCCATGTTTATTCGTGGTCTTTTTATGCTGGCGAGTGATTCGATCTACCTTCACTTTCTTTTCCGTCGTTTTCCTTCGGCAGTTTCTTCAGCTGTTCTTTCCTCAACATCCTGTTTTTTTCTTCTTCCAGCTTTCTCTTTCTCTGTTCTAACTTCACCTGTTGTTTCATTTTGCGTTTTTCGATCAGTTTCTCTTTTTCTAGCTGTTTTTTTCCTGATCTTCACTGCCATTTTTGTTTCCTGCTTATCCTGGATGGCTTGCTTCTTCAGTTCTTGCTCCCTTTGTCTCATTTCCTTCTCTCTCTCCTTCATGTCCAGTTCCATTGCATTTTTATCTTCTACTGCTTCAATCTTTGTTTCTTGCAAATCTATGCTCAGAAGAGAAATTCTCTTTCTTAGGGTTTGCAGCTGTTTCAGGATATTCGCCACCTTGTCGTTTGTTTCTGACTGGGATCTGATTAGCTTGTCCATCCCTTTAGGGGTCTGCGGCTTTTGCAGTTTCTGCATCAAAGAACCCTGAAAATAAAGAATACGCTGATGAGGCCAAACAAACTGTTTCAAACTCTGTGCGTGCGTGCGTGCGTGCGTGCGTGTGTGTGTGTGCACGCGCGCGCGATTGTGAATTTACAAGGACAATTTTTTGAGCTGATCGATGAGAATGAGGAGGATGAAGATGATGCTACGAGTTCCCATTACGGTCTGAGACTGCAGGACAGGACTGTACTCTTCACTTCCTTTCAAAATGTATCTCGACGTCAACCAGACCCGAGAAATACAAGTGTTGGTCAGGAAATTTGAGCAGCACCCTCGCAGACGCATCCACTCAGTGGACGGAACTCGACTATGTGGTCCTAGTCTTCAAACTGAACCCGTAGCCAACTTTAGCTCTGGGTAAGAGCCGGTCGGGACACAAAAACCCCACATGGCTCCGATCGGAATCGAATCCACTACCTCCCAGCCGGGAGTCCGCAATGCTAACCACTTCGCCACGGCGACTGATTTTACGAGGACATTATTGTCTGTTCTAGAAGGAGCTAATACCCAGGGCCGAACAAAGCACAGCAACTAAAAACTTAGTTAACATTCGATCCAAACATTTGCCTCCATGCTTACCGTCTGTTTGAAAAGCAGTTGTATCTCTTTCTCGAAGCGGTTAAGACGACTGTGCATCTCAGTGACCACATCTTTGGTGTGGCCTCTACTGCCGTCCGACTTCTCCACTTTGGTGGCCAGCTTCTTCACAGCGGCCCGGTACAGCTTCAGGTGCTTCAGCAGGATGGCCTCTCGGATCTTCAGTCGACTGACGGCCGTCAGCACTTGCTTCTGCATCTCGGCCACTTCCACCACGGACAGTGTGTTCTCTTCTGGTGAGTGTGAAGACACGTGCAGCGTTAGGAAAGGCATTTTACTTCATCAAGTCATATGTGAAATAAACGCCTACCACAGGAATGAAGGACAGTGACGTTGTAGAGCAAAGAGGGAGCAAGGATGATGTTGCTGGTCATGCAAATGTGTGTGCGTGCGTCTTTCCCCAGTTGCTTGAAGTGTATGGAAGCACAGTCCCGTGTTCCACGGTGATCTGCTTTCTTCTCTGCCCAAGTAGTTTTCCTTCTTTTTTTTTTTCCTTGTGTAATTTTTCCTTTTTACACTTTCTTTTTTTTCAAATACAAATAGCATAGCTGGACGCTTTAAAAAAATCCATACTGAAAACTTTGTGTTTGTTGATATATAGTGAGCGTTCATCAGCAAAGCCTGGGCTTGCTTGGGGCGTTTCGGTTTTTAATAAACACTACTGCTCACTGCTTTCGTCCATATACCCCAAACCAATCAGATGAAACATTTTGGAAAGCTTAGCTAATCCTTAACGATTCTTTTGCAAACGAATCACAATTCAACGCAGCAAAAAAAAAACAAAACACACACACAACAAAACACACACACACACACAGAGCAAGAGGCACGAAACGTGCAAATTGTGGGCCAAACATTGTAAACGAACACTTTATATGGCTAATGTATAATACTTATACCAAAGGTGTTTAATCATTTTACACGGAGAGAAACCATAAAAAAAATAAACAGCCAAACTTTGCTCCCATAATTCAATTTTCACAAAATTAAAAGATCTCAAAGTTAAAAACTGATGACTACTCCATTTACAATCTATCTGTCATTGCTTTAGATGTTTAACGTAGAAAAATGGCGATGCACAATTCATATTTCACAGGGCACTTACCTGGTTTTGCTTAACTCTCGCGATGTCCTGCTGGAACTGCCGACTGGCGGTGAGCACAAGACCCAGCTTCTGTCTGAGGTTCTGTGCCAAGAGTTGTACACGGGCCACATCCTTGATCAGCCGAGCCAGATCCTCCCGCTGGTCCAGCACATCGTTCTTCAGCCCTTTGTTCATCTCCGCCAGCATGGAGACATCCGCCTTCACCTTCACCACGCCTTTGTTCCGTTCCATGTTCAACGGAGACTGAAAAGATTGAAATGCAAGCGGAATGAATGAGGGAGGAAAATGCACCTTCAGACTTAGAGACGTTGAGCCCTGTGGTGACGAAGCACCCCTCCAACACACAAACTTTCTTTTTTTCACCCTTAAAAACTAACTTTCCTACTGACTACTGCATGGGCAAATGGCCACACAAAGGAGAAAGAATATGCTGTACCGCCCACAACAAGAATTACGAAACATGTGAGAAGATGAACCATTTTGCGTAAGTCTCTAACTCCAGTCTTGGACTGCACGCTCGTATCTCTCAGTATTCACCCGCCAGCAATCCACGCCCTGTTTCACACGCTAACACCTGCCAACCACACGTTAGCAGAAACGGTAGTGATAGCGCCGAACCTGGTGCAGCTGCTGACATCACACACAAGTCTTTTCCACGGCTAGCGTCAGCCTGCCGACTTTCCCACTCACCGTTGACGTGAAATGTTCTTTCTTGGCCGACTCTTGTGCATCTGTGAGCCTCTTGTTCAAAGCTGACTTTCACACGTTCGCCACTCTGGCAAGTTCCTGCCTAATCCAAGCAGTTCACTGCCTATGGCAGGCAGTCACTAATCCAGTGCTGGAAACATTTGTCACTGCTCCCTCAAACCATCATTACTGCAATACGCGTGTGGTTCGTGGCCATTAGAGATGCATTATTGGCAGGAACTATTGGAAGACATGCAAAGCATTGTAGCTGCTCGCTGCCGTGAATCACATCAAATTACGGACGGTAGAGCTTGAGGATGAGTTTACAGACTTGCTTCAATGTCTTGGATGCCTTAAGATGGATCAAGCTGCACATCCATCCAGATATCCAACCAGTGGCACAACAGTACAGGTGCATTCCTTTCCGTGTCTGCCAGGACAGTCACGATCAGCTCAAGCATGATGAAGACTTGGCCATCATTGTAAGAGGATTGGGCGCCACACCTTGGGACATCCCATGGTTGTCCTTTTGCAAACCTATGTATACCGGAAAGGTCCACGTCTGTGCCGATTAACGTGCAGTAAACAAAGTGATTAACGCCATGCTACCTACTCTAGTGGAACTTAAGATAATGCTGTCTGGCACAAAATCCTTTTTCCAAGGCTGTCATCAGTTGGAGTTTGACGAAGAGTCCAAATATATCACAACATTTGCAACCCATCTCGACTCTTCTGCTACGGCAAGGTCTTCCTTGGTGTGAACTCTGCAGGCGAATTTTTCCAGGACACACCATACGTCAGATCCTGGCAAACCTCAGTGGCCTTGACAATGTCAGAGATGATATCTTCTGTTCGGGGTCATCATAGCAAGAGCATAACGCCAACCTCTGCGTACCGTTCCAACGCCTCAGTGAGAAGGGCCAGACACTACACGCTGACAAATGGGTCTACAACAGGCGATCTTTGGGATTCCTGGGCCATGTGTATGGCAAGGACAGCAATATACCGTGCCGGGAGTATCTGAAAACCATCATCGACCTGCTGACCCACACCAACACGTCGGAAGTCCGCAGTCTTTCGGGAATAATGTATTTTAGTGGTGTGCATCCCATTCCCAGCCACGCAGCGCTGACTGTTGAGTGTTGGGCTTGCTAAGCTCACATTTAGGCGTGGACAGGGTTTCACTGTGCTGTGGCGTCCATGACCATGACACTCTTCTTCATCAGCTGGTGTAGCTCATGAGTGCGAATGGATTTATGCAAACATTTGAAGTTTATTATGAAAAAAACACAGACTGGAATTTCAGACATTGTACAGCGCCATTATCATTACAAAACAAAAAATACTGGAATGGATTTAACTTGTCCCCTATGCAACTATAGAAAAGAAGACGTACTGCATTTTGTTTTATTCTGCTGCACGTTATCTAATCTAGGAGCGCAGTATTTGCCAACAAATATCTACAGAGATCCCAGTCAGTTTCAATTAAGTCTGCTTGTGGCACCTCAAAATGAAAGCATTGCAAGAAGTCACTTGTTCAAAGCATTTTAGCTCTGATCTGTTATGGCCTCTTGAAAAAGAAGTCTATTCAGACTTTATTGTATTCAGTAAATTCAGATGCTGCTGTTGTGTTCTTCATTGCCCCTTCACAACGGGCAGTAGCCTTTGTATGATAAACCATCTGACTTCCGAGTTCTCTCTCTCTCAATCTGTGTGTGTGTGTGTGTGTGTGTGTGCGCGTGTGCGCGCGCGTGTGCACGTGTGTGTGTGTGTGTATGTCGCGTGCGCGTGTGCGTGTATGTGTGTGTGTGTGTGTGTGTGTGTGTGTGTGTGTGTGTGTGTGCATGTGTGGTGTGTGTGTGTGTGCGTATGTGTATGTGTGTATGTATGTATGTGTGTGTATATGTGTTTGTGTGAGTGAGAGAGAGAGAGAGAGAGAGAGAGAGAAAGAGAGAGTGTGAGTGTGTGTGTGTGTGTGTGTGTGTGTGACAGAGAGAGAAGAAAAAAAAGAAGAGAGGGATTTGGAGGAGGAGGCTGGTTGTGGGGGGTTGGAGAGGAATATGGGAGAGTTTCAGGACGTAACACTGGAGACTGGAGACCATAAAGAAAGAGGGCGGGTGGCGGAGGTGAAGTGAAGGGTGAAAGGGAGACGTGGGCAAAGCCGGGTTCAAAGGCTTGTAAACACACAAAAAAATCAGTTGTTAGGTCAGGTTTCAGTTTTGCAGAATAAACGTCTTAGCACATTCAGGTTTTTGGTGAAGAAAACAAAATAGTACTCAAACGGCAACTACGTACGTCTTTTAAAATTGTTTTCTTGGTCTTGACGCTGGCAACACTAACACTACATTGATTGTTTTCTGTATTAATTGTTTGCTACTTTATTTTCTTTGTGACTATTCTTTTTTTCATATTGTATTTCAGTTATGTGCGGTCGAAGGGGCATCTGGGGATACTATTTTTCACACAGATCAAATCTCCATCCTGAGGTGCTGTTGTTGTTGTCTCATTCGTCATGTCTTTAGACGGATTTCCCCGTCTCCTCGACAAAGGTGGCAGTACGTCGCAGGTCCTCCAGTCCTCCGTAGAGCTTCCGGGCCACTGGTATCGGGTCGGGCCAGGTTTTCTCTCGAAGCGCTTGGTGGAGCGGGCAGGACTGCAGCAGATGTTCTGTTGTCTGGCTGCCTGTTTCTGCAGGGGCACTGCTCTGTGTTGCCGATGCGGAGTTAGAGAATACATGGTGTTTCAGGCGGTTGTGGCCTGTCCTGAGCCTGAGATGACTACCTGTTCTCGTCGAGTCAGCAGGTAGTACGGGTCTGCTCTGTTGTGGCGTGGATGCTGCTGCTTCCACTTGTTCTGCAGCTTGGCCTTGATGATGGTCCTGGATCGGTGTAGCTGGCAGACCTGTCCATCTGCTCCTTTGTAGTGCCCTCCTTTGCCAGGGAGTCAGCAGTCTCATTGCCGAGCACGTTGCAGTGGGAGGGGGAATCCACTGCAGGGTGACTGTGTGACTTGTGCAGAGGGAGGCGAGAGATGAGGACAGATCGTTGAGCTCTGGATCTCTGTTGGACTGAAGGGCCTGCAAGATGGACAGGGCGTCGGTCAGGAAGACAACGTTGTGGCTGGCGTAGGGGCTGACCTCGATGTGGGCTGCTGCTGTTTTCAGGGCTTCTGCTTCAGCTCTGTAATTTGTGGAGTACAGGCCGGTAGCGAGGCAGATCTTTTCTTCTCTGCCTCCTGGGTATTGGACATAGACTCCTGCCCCTCCATTTCGAATGGCATCTGCTGCAGAGCCGTCGGTGTAGACATGAGTCCAGGACTCTTTGGGGAGCTGGGTATGGAGGTGTTCAAGGGTGAGGGACTTTCTTTCAGGGCTTCTTTGGGAATCTTTTGGGCCAACACCAGAGATGCTGCACTGGATGAGGGGAGGAGTTCCTTTGCTCTAGGGAGGGACGGCAAGACACCTGAGTATCACTTTGGGGTCATGGTCAAGGATATCTTGATGTTGCCGTTCTAGGATCCTGCTCTGGTGTACAAAGCTCCCTCTCTTCAGCCGTCCTTTTGTTGGCTGGGACAGTCTGTCTTTCCTGGGGTGGCCTTGCAGCCTCTTGAACTTGGCAGCCTGGGTCTGGAGTTTGGCGTCTCTGCGGTCCTCAAGGGGCTGGAGCTCTGTGATGGTTTCAAGCTCCTGAACTGGCTCCTGTGATGATACGGGCAGCTTGATTCTGAATCTTGCTGATCCGTTCAAAATTGGATTTGGCTGTAGTGCCCCATGCAGTCATGCCATACTCCAGCACTGGCCTGACTACCAGTGTACAGTCTCCTGAGGGTCGTATTGTCTGCACCCCATGTTGTTCCTGCCAGCTTCTTCATGAGGGCAAGGCGTACTTTTGCTCTTAATTCTGTTTTCTCTCTGCTTGCTTCTTCCACGTCAGGCGTTTTTGTCAAAGGTGACTCCCAGGTACGTGGGGTTATTTTCAGCAAGCAGAGTTTGTCCACTGATGCTCAGGTTGGCCTTCTGTTCTTTGGGTGAGAGGCTGAAAACAATGTAAGTGGTCTTCTTGGCATTAATTGGTACCAGCCACTGTTTTGTCCAGCTTTCGAGAACATCCAGCGCCTGCTGTAGCCTGTAGTTGGCAGTTGTGAGTGCTCTTCCGAGCACCATAGGACAAGATCGTCTGCATAGATGGCACCTTGGACTTTGCGTGGCACATCTCTGACGATGGATCGTTGACATAGACAAAGGAATAGGGTAGGGCTGAGGACACCTCCTTGAGGGACTCCTTCTCTCAGTGTCTTCTTCCGACTGTATGCTCCGTTGACATGGACTCGGGCCTTCCTATTTTTCAGGTACTGCGAGATCCATTGGTACATTCAGCCAGTCACACCACTCTTCTGGAATTTTTCTGGAGGCCATCCTTCCAGACTTTGTCATACGCCTTTTCCATGTCTATCCACACCGTCAGAGTATGCTGTTTGTACTGGAAGCCATCCTCGATCATCTGGGCTATGTAGGTCACTTGATCCTCAGTGGAATGATGTTGGCGGAAGCCTGCCTGCTCTGGAGTGATGATGTTGTTCTTCTCCAGGTGCCAAACTAGCCGCGAATTGATCATACGCTCCTGAGGTGCTCATGCGAACATTATGTTGTTACTTCGTTGTCTAAGCAATATATTTGGAAAACTGTAGCACAAATTGTGGACTTGCGCAGTATGGACAGACCAGTTACTGTATCTTACTTGCTGCAAGAATACTTGCAATAAAGAAAAATGATTCTGCAAGATCAGAGAAGACTCTTTCAGTTCTTACATTCGGGTCCAGAAGGTGTGGACAGCTTTCTTGACTTCGATCAGGTTCTTGTAGAACATCTTCAGCTTGGCCTGCGCTTCACGCTCGTACATTGCCTGGTTGACGACCTTCTGGTTGGTGTCTCGCAGCTCGGTCTCCAGGTAAGGAAGACGACCGTTTAGACTGCTGACCTTGTCCAACACATTCTCCAGGGCTGTAGCAAGGGTTCCTTGGTTATGCTTCAGCTTAATCACTCCTGGGGGCATCTGCAAAATTAGTTTCTTTATGAACTGAAATGACAGCATGTACAAACCATCAACGATGACTTGCTTCCAGAAAAAAAAAAAGGTGGGGGTGGTTGTCGTGCGGGAAAAGTGTCATTTTAGTCAAGTGTATTCAGTGTCAGTTTCCTACGGAAAATGTCTGCAACATCAATTATTCTTGTTTTAGTTGGTTTATGACTTTCCGTATACGCCAAGAAAACGAGACGCCAGATCATGGGTGCTAATTTAAAGGAAATGGGATCTGATCTTATGACGTCTCATTGAAATCTATGCCGCTTACATAGCATCTAAAATCTTTCGGCGTATGACATGATCAAGTGACATTTCTTTTTAAACTTTATCTCACTGTGATAGCTTTGAATGGTAGTGACAGTTTTATCATCTGCATCATGCTGTTTAGATTCTATTCCAAGATACTCTTTCAACGCAAGTCTGCGTGTCATCCACCACTAAAATGCAGAACAGCATGGAACAACATTCCATTTCTTATTTTCAGTTCAGAGCATAAAAAGAAGGCATAGTTCAGCAATTTCATTCACTTATTTCAAACTGTGTTTCTAGCTTACAGCAGGCCTACTGTGATTAATTCATAATTAATCATCATGAGTCCAACGGCAACTGAACGACATCGCTCAATCAGGAAAATAGATCTTCCATCAACCCTATTTAAGTGGCCCTTTCATCAATTCTGTGAAAGCCAAAAACACTCGATGACAAAACAACAATCAAACTGTTTTCACTAATTTCATTCAGCGGAACACAAATTGAAAAGATGAGCAATCTTCGTAACTTACGAATAAGCTTTCATGAATGCTGCTTCATGAGACTGATGATTTGTTTTAAAGCGTGTATTTAACATGGTTCTCAAATACAGAAAGGGCCAGTCTGCCATAAAAACAATGGTACCGAACAACGCTATCTTAACTAGCTGCACAAACTATTTGTTTTTAGGTAAGATTGATGTGAATCTGGAATCACATCTCTCTCTTAGAGAAATTTCGTGAAGCTGAAAAGAATACAAAACAAAACCAACGAAAAAAAAAAACGAAAGACAATCAATGCGTTTCTATCAATACTTTTTTTTACAACATGGATTATTGCAGATTCAGCGATTTATTTGGTTCTGTGAAAAGTGTTTTAAAAAGGAAAAAGAAAACGGGACTTATTTCTGGAAACGAACCAAAGTATTAGTGTAGTACACGAAAAGTTTGCGTTAAAGACCGATCAGGCAACATTTTTACAACGAACAGAGAACAAAAAAAGAAATGAAACCAAGCGAGCTTAACTCACACACACACTTACACACACACACACACACACACACCCCACACGCCCCCACACCACACCACACACACACACACACGCACACACACACACACACAACACACAACACACACACACGCGCGCGCGCGCGAAAAAAACAACTAAAGGATCAAAAACGTAGACAAAGGTTAACGTCGCAGACACATGCAACAATTGTAGGCCCCATTTCTTGGCCGAAATGGTGCACGTTGAGAACGTTGGTATACCATAACGACATTCATCTTCATGCCCGACAACAGCTTGATCAAAATTCAGAGTTGTTGTTTTTTACCTTCATGTGGTGAAATATAGAATCAATCTCTTGAACCAAACATGTTGAGTTAAAACGTCGTGAAGTTTTGGGCTGCTCTTCTTACAGCTACGTAAAAATCATAGCCATCTATCATACGTGACAAAAAACAAACACAGGTGTAAAATGCATCTTAGTCACAAACTTTTATACCCAGCCTATTTTCTCACTGGATAAATTTTATCTAACATTGATAAATGAGACACCAAACGACACTGCATTTTTAAAATCATGACTTTAATCAAGCACAAGAGAGTTAATTCAAACACAAAGTAGAAAAATGTAATGTCAAAAATTTTACTCAAGTTACAATTCAAAGTCACAAAAAGATGACAGCGTTCAAGTGTTGATCCGCAAAAAAAAAACACTCGTGATCACACCTTTTTAAACGGCATCAAACCACAAACGGTCTTAGTAAAAGAGAAATAATCACCTTGACTTAAAAAAAACTATAGGTTCCATTTGTCACGCTGACAAATCAAAACGAGCTGGACCAGAGCTGAAAGATCTCCTCCATTCAGATAGGACTAGACTGGGAAGAATAGCAGAGCTTCACCACTGTTTTATAGACTGTTCGCTCTTGCACGAGCTCAAATCATGCGACAAAGGGGTGCAGGGGGTGTGTGGAAGGGGGTGGGTGTTTGAAAAATCTGTACCTCAAAGAACATCCAGCAGATCTCAGATGATGGCGAGTGAAAATACAAGGCATCCTGATCTGCACCTCAAAGAACATCCAGCAGATCTCGGATATCAAGACATCTGATCTGCACCTCAAAGAAACATCCAGAGATCTCAGATGACAGGGCATCTTGATCTGCACCTAAAAGAACATCCAGCAGATCTCAGATGATGGAGGGCGAAAATACAAGGCATTCTGATCTGCACCTCAAAGAACATATCATCAGATCTCAGATATGGAGGGTAAAAAAATACAAGGCATCCTCTAGCGCTGCAGATCACAAATGACGTATAGAAATGAATTAGTGAGAAAGGTCAAACAGATTTAAAGCGTTGGGACAAAACAAGAATGTCGCATCTAAGAAAAATATGGAACGGCTTGATCAGTAAACAGAGCGGAGGACAAAGATAATTGGGATCCCACGAGTGCTACAAGAGACAAGACAAGCTGCATGCTTCTGCATCTTCTGAACTTTTTTTTTTTTTTTTTAAATGAACTGTTTTGGACTTTCAGAAAAGAAAGCTTGAATTGCAGTAACCTATTCTAGAAACAATAAAAGCACGGACAAAGGGTTTCACTAGCACATAAGACATGACGGATGGAACCGATTCTGGGTCTTACAAATATGAGAAATTACTACAGGAAAGAAAGCTAAAACGCTTTCGTGAAAAAAGTCCAGAAAACAGAACACCCCACCCCCCCCCCCCCCCCCCCACCTCCTCACCCTACCAACTTAAGAATACATTTTTGCGTCCATCTGATCTCGCTGCAGATCTTTTTCAGCTAGAATATTTTCCCATTTTCATTAAGGTGGACGAATTCAATCACCACCCGAGCAACAAGTGAATTCACATGCAGGTGGGCGGGTGGGTTTTAAAACTGAAAAGCCTCAAACCTCATCACAGAAAAGTATATCAGGTGATTCCAAAATTCCCTGTCTGCAGCGTTAAATCCTCAAAAACTTAGCGCTGTAATTTTAAAATTAAATGGCTATCAACTGCAACATTCTCATTCATAGTGCACGAAGCTGACAGAGAATAATCCCGCAGGTTCCACATACTTATTTTCAGGTGCACAGTACGCTCTATTACTTGATGCTATCGGTCGGCCAATTTGGCTGTGAGCTTAGTTGCTACGATGTCCTTGGCTATCATCTCTATGAGCCCCTGTTTCTATATATGCCCCCATATATCTTTGTCCCCCCACCCCCCCCCCCCCCCCCCCCACCTTCCACCACCGTCTCTATGCCCAAGACTTTATACGCCACCACTCTGTGTTTTCCCCACTCTCATCTCTATATGTTCCCATCTCCATGTTTCCCCTTAACTCTGTGTGTCCCCTACTCTTTTTATCGTTTTGCCACAACTTCACGTCATGGCATCTACTGCGTGCATTTATTATTGTCTGCTGCAATGAACGCTTAAGTTCCACACACACACACACACACACACACACACACACACACACACACACACACACACACACACACACTCACATGCACGCGCACCGCCCATACGAGTAAGAACTAAAGAGTAGAGGGAAACAAGTACAGATAAAGAGTGTAAAGCCTTGAATACTTTTTTTTAATCACAAAAAGAACGAAGCAGATGTTGTACTGGGCAGATTTAGAAACAGATACAAAATCTTCGTTGCTACCCCCCCATTTGGGAGCAATCAGTGTCTGTCAGAGCCGCGTGATTCAGTCAGATCCACGCAGGTCCCCGGAGGGGGACATATTCATGGAATTCTGAAGAGTCCCATCCTTTGGAGTAATATGATAAACTGTTGGAGTTTTCGCTCCTTACCCGTTTATGATCACACACACACACACACACACACACACACACACACACACACACACACACACACACACACCACATTTAGACCTGGCTTGAATCATCCTATTCTGTGTCACCCTTAGTCTAGGTCACTGTGACCCATTCCAGGTCACCCGACCTCTGACTCTGACTTGGGTCTCCACCACGATAAAGATCGAGATCGAGATCGAGTAAAGAACTCGATCTTCAAATCGGGCTAGGTTGAAGTATTGTATTCATGGTCCCTTGGCCGTTTATGGTGGTGGTCAATGTGCCCAGGTCATTTAAAACTTATCACCACTCCGAGTCATGACCTGGCGCCCGAGTTTTAACCTGGACATGGGTCATAGGAATCCACTAAGCGTCATTTAACGTTTAACCTCGATCTGGGTCACAATCTCTCATTCTGCTTCCCTCAACCGCAGATACAGACGTGGGTCACCACAGCTTACTCTGGGTCATTTAATCCTGAAACATCCTGGATCACTGTGTCATCTTTGTCATTTAATCTTACCCCCCACCCCCCACCCCCCCCCTGGATCACTGTGACATCTGGATCCATTTAAGTTTCAAAACACCCTGAATCACCGTGACATATGGGCCATTTATTCCCAAACGCCCTGAATCACCGTGACATGGGCCATTTAATTCCCAAAACACCCTGAATCACCGTGACATATGGGCCATTTAATTCCCAAAACGCCCTGGATCACCATGACATATGGGCCATTTAATTCCCAAAACGCCCTGAATCACCGTGACATATGGGTCATTTAATCCCCAAAACGCCCTGGATCACTGCGACTTCTGGATCATTTAATCTCTAAAACACCCTGGGTCACTGTGACATTTTTGGATCACTTAATCCTAAAAAACACCCTGAGTCACTGTGACATCTAAGTCATTTCATCTTAAAAAAACACCTGGATCACTGTGACATCTGGTCATTTAATCTTAAAAACAATCTGGGTCATTTTGACATCTGGGTCATTTAAAACCTAAAAACACCCTGGATCACTATGTTTTACCTCTGGGTCATTTAATCTTAAAAACACCCTGGGTCACTGTGACATCTGGCTCATTTAATTAAAAAAAAAAACAGCCTGGGTCACTGTGACATCTGGCTCATTTCATTTATTTTACAAAAAAAAAAAAAAAACCTGGGTGACTGTGACGCCTGGGGGGGGGGGGGGGGGGGAGGGAGGAATTTTAAAAATACCTGGGTCACTGAGACATCTGAGTCATTTTATCCTAAAGACACCCTGGATCACTGTGACACATTCTGGACCATTTTACCTTTGAACTTGGTCTGAGTCATATCTACTGGTTGTGAGCTGGCAAACCTTTTGACGTCACTCTGGGCTACTATGGTCGGTTGTGGGTAATGAACCATCCTTGGACTCGAGTTGTTCACTCATCATGGATTTCTTGGCCTCTGACCTCTATCTGCTTTTTTTTTAAAAACATGTTTCTGGTTCACCTGATCTTTAACATAATCGGGGCATTTCACGATCTCCAGTTGCGTTTGGGTTTAGGGGCACATAAACATAGGGATAACACAGAACTAGGGGAAACGGACCCGAAAGGGGGGGTGGGGTGGGGGGAGACGAACCCCTGGGAAAACATACACCCTGGGAGAACACAGACCTGGAGTTCCAAAGGCATGACCATTATGAGGCGCTGTATTTATTTTCTGCCAGTGCTAGAGAATATTCATTACCAACATAAAACAATCATTGTGGGTAGTAGAAAACTGACGTTGTTTATAACAAATGTAATCAAGAAGTCTCAAAGCATAACCATAATTCTCCAGTTTGCTGTAAACCCGAGTTCAGCTTCAGCCTTGTTTCTCATTCAAATTACTGAACACACACACACACACACACACACACACACACACACACACACACACACATACATTCGCATGTGGGCAGAGAGAGAGAGAGAGGGAGGGAGAGAGAGAGAGAGAGATTTCAAAAAGGGATATGTAGCCAATGACCTCTTTATTAGCAAGCTCCTCGTTGATTCTGTTTCGTAGTTTGCTGAAAGCTATGGCTAGGTGGTTGGTGCCGTCCTTCAAAGCATCCATTTCGTTCTCCAGGGCTCTGTCAGTCGCCGCCTTGAGCGAGGACATGAGGTTGTTGATGCCTCCTTCTGTCTTTTCCAGCTGTGTCACAACAGTCAGCAAGACCATGGCTTAGTGGTGTCAAAGTAGATATTCAACCTTCATTACCTGTCGGTTTCTCTCTCTTATCTCTGTTTCCAGCATACATCTTTGGCTGTTTTTTTGTCTGCTCTGTCTGTCAAGCAGCAGAATGACCGGCGCCTTCTGCACAGCCTATCTCTGTCTTGAGGACGTTTTATTTATTAACTAATGAACTGAAGAAGTTGATCGTAAATATTTGTTTTGCGATTGTTGTTGTTGTTACTGTAGTTTTCTTGCCAGAACTGTTTTCTGTGTGTTCCAGTCGGTTATATGCTAAAATTCGCCATGTAAACCTGAAACTAAACTTGTCTGTTAATTACCTCTGACACTTTGAGCAACACGTCCTGCTGCCCCTGCTTCATTCCCCCGATCTCTCTGGCCAGCAGTTGCTGCATGTTGCTCAGTGCATGGACGGCGGCCTTGAACTTTTCTCCGTCCACCTTCATCCCAATCAGTCGCCGGTTAAACTGGGAGAAGGCCAGTTCCTGGGCTTCCTTGGTGGCCCGGGCGCGATGGCTGTCCGCCACACGGCCTCTCTGCAGCAGCTGGAGCTGGTCACGGAGGTCCATGACGGTAGACTTCAACTTCTGCAAGGCAGAGGACAAACAACTGACTCTGACGTGGCTTTCTTTGATTTCTGCCAGGCAGGTAACAAACAACTGACCATGACGTGGTACTCTTTAATTTCTATCAGACAAGGGACAAACAACTAACTATGACGTGGCACTCTTTAAGTTCTGCCAGACAAGGAGGATGAACAACGGAGTATCACGTGGCACTCTCTAACTTCTGCCGAAGGATGAACAACGGACTATGACCTGCACTCTTTAACTTCTGCCAGGCGAAGGACGGACAAAGGACTATGACTTGGCACTCTACAACTTCTGCCAAAGGATGAACAATTGACTATGACGTGGCACTCTTTAAGTTCTACCAGGCACAGGTCAAACAACTGACTATGACGTGGCACTCTTTACGTTCTGCCAGGCACAGGACAAACAACTATGACGTGGCACTCTACAACTTCTGCCAGCCAAAGGATCAACAAGTGACTATGACGTGGCACTCTTTAAGTTCTGCCAGGCAGAGGACAGATAACGGACTATGACGTGGCACTCTATAACTTATGCCAGCCAAAGAATCAAACAACTGACTATGAGTTGGCACTCTTTAAGTTCTGCCAGGACACAGGACAGACAACGGACTATATGACGTGGCACATTTTAACTTCTGCCAGGCACAGGACGAACAAGTGGCTATGACGTGACGTGACACATTTTAACTTCTGCCAGGCACGGGAGAAACAAGTGTCTATGACGTGACAACCGTTCAACTTCTGCCACGCAACTGACTATGACTGGACGTGGGATCGTTTCATCCTTCTGTCTATTCATCTATCAGTAAGCAGCAGTCTTCCACAAAAGTCAGGGGGGTGGGGGGGGGGGGGGGTGGGCACACTGTTGGTTTATGGAGGGATGGGAAGTAGTGTAGGGGAAAGAAGTCACGGAAGGACAGGGGAGGGTGAAGGATAGGGGCAAGAGGCAAGTGGAGATGCGAAGCGGGATGGGGAGTAACCTGCGCGTTCTGAAAAACGAACAAAACCCCACACAAATAAAAACCGAAGTATTATTATCATTATTGTTATTATGAATACTTTTATTGCGCCTATCCTCGGCTAGAGACCAATCTCTCAGCGCTTTACAATCCCGCTCGTTTACACAACAGGCTGTCTACCTGGGTAGTGCCGATTGAAGACCTGCCAGCTGGCGCTTCATTCAGTCATTTCCCGTGTCATCCAGTCAATGACATTCGATATTGTTCACTCAGTTTCCTTACTTCCTTCGTTCTCTTCATTTCTCACGCAGAGTGCATGCTAGGTGTAACATGTCATCCATATCAACGGCCAAACTGGCCTTCTCTTCCGAAGTGACCAACCTGACGCAATAGTTCTGGGAGAAAAAAAAAGAACATTAGAAAGGGGTTCAAAACACAATGACGAGACCACTGGAACCAACTAGCCCGGATAGAAATCAGACAACCAGGTTAATCTAAGAGATGTGTGAAAAGTTGGGGATGAAAAGGAATGGTAAGGATAGGGAAGGGGGAGGTAGAGGGATAAGTGAGTGGCCCAAAGGGAGGGGGTAAAGGTCGGAGGGTTACGTACCATCTTAATTTTCTGCACTTACGTCATTTACGACCTCGTCAAGTTTCTTGGAATATTCTTCAATATATACCCTTCGAGGTATTTATTTAGGAGTCCGCAAATTAACATTCAAAATGAAAGGCCACCCAGAAATCATCAGTGAGAGTGATTTGAGACCGAATGTAGTATTCCACGCACGTTCATCAAAATAGTGGATGTGAATTCACTGCTCCCTGAATGGAGGAAGCACACATCTAAAGACTGAGAATTATGCCAGTCTGGCAGCAACTTGAGGGAATCTGGTTTCAAAACCAAAGTTGTCGCGCAAAGGTGGTCGGAGCAGGGGGGCGGGGTGTGTGTGTGTGTGTGTGTGGGGGGGGGGGGGGGGGGCGTATCTGCCTATAATCTCATGAGACTATCTTAACTTTGGGGAAGATGAGGATCACAGCCCTAATTTTGTCCGTTGCAGAGGCAGCTGAGAAATGTTCCATCCCCCCCCCCCCCCCCCCCTCCCTTTGCTTCCTTGTGTTACTTTTACCAACAGAAGATAACTCTCATCACACCTCTTACTAATTAGCTTAACAGACTGCCTAGCAGCTCTATTTTGCTTGTTTATTTGTTTGTTTCACTGTCACGTTTGTATTTCTGCTTGTAGAAGACCCTAGTGGTTGAAACGCGTTGCTTTGTTCATTTGTTTGTTCCATTGTTTCGCTACCTGCTAACCTCACTGTCGCACTCGGTTCACTGACAGGTCCAATAAATACCTCCATATCCAAAGCTTGGTCTCCCTCGTCCCGTAACTGGTCGTCCAGGTCTGCTGTCTGCTGTGAAGTGCCCCTCCCGCCCGCTGTTTTCCTTTGCTTTGGATCTTGTTTGGAAATAACAGAATGATTCATGTTACCGGTGTGATGATAGTAAGCACCACCACTATACTTCGTTGGACCTTGTTTGGAAATAAGAGAATGATTTAGTTACCAGTGTTATGACAGCACATACCACCAATGTACTATGACTGCAGCGGCAACATTTACTACTGCTAATGTGACCGCTGCGTCTGATGATGCAGGTATGCTTGCATGCATGCGCACACGTGCGTGCATGCATGCACACACACACACACACACACACACACACACACACACACACACACACACACACACACACACACACACACACACACACACACACACACACACACACACACACACACACCACCATAATGATACAAACTGTCATTCAATATTCTGCTTCCTAGATTACGGGATCGGTCAAAAAGAAGCTTTAAAAGACTTCCTGTTAATAAGATAACCAGTTTATTCTGATGTATGTTGCATACAAACTGAACCTCAGACAAATGATTTTGAGTATTGCTGTATGCTCCATTCTGTCTTCCGCATCAGATCTGTTAATTTCCTGTTGCCAGTGCTTGGTGATTTCGAAGTGAAAATGGGAGCATTGCGCTGTATCTACGACGGGGTCAACCGTCT
The DNA here is from genome assembly GCA_016801955.1 of Conus betulinus. Lineage (NCBI taxonomy): Eukaryota > Metazoa > Mollusca > Gastropoda > Neogastropoda > Conidae > Conus > Conus betulinus. The sequence goes on along the minus strand of JADBJO010000818.1, from coordinate 498,533 downwards.
CTTGCTCTCTCTCTCTCCGCTTCAAACTACACATCTTACAGAGGTAACAAATCCCCCTGAGATCTCTGTTCACCGCTCAGTATGCATGCATGCTGCACGGTTTTCTTGAACAGGTGAGTGCTGACACCGACTACAAAATCCTACCTTTTATCTATAGTATGCGCCAGCAATCCATGTTTTCCGTTGACACCCCCCCCATAGATAAACGTCCGAAACCACCAGGAACTTGGGTACAAGTCCTGACAACTTCCCTATCCATTCCAGATCTGGATCATAACAATCTAGTTCACACCTCTGGACTACATATTCACTGTGCTTATGTTAATATTCAGCGTCCGCACAAACCACACGATCGACATAGATCAGACGCTAGATCTCGTCATATTTGAGACAAAAGCTGTCCCTGAACAGTCAGTTCACTTTCAATCTCATGGAGTTCACTGTTCCTCACTGGAAGGAAACACTGGCGCAGTCTGAAACGCCGCAACGTTTCTGACACAAACATTGGACCCGCCCAGAATTTCCCACGAAGAAATTCTTCACTATTGTCACAACAGCAGTCACGAGCACAATGAAGATTTCAACTTGTGATCCAAATTCAAAACGCTCTGTGTAGATCTGAAATGAAATATCGTAGACCGGCCCCCAGATGGATCGACTCGGCAGAATTAAACTCTCATTCCTGAACACCTCAGTGGGTTTAACGCTGACAGAAACTGTTGCTGTTGTCGTCGTATCCTGGCTAAAAGACTCCAGGGATCATCCGGAGAACTTGATCACTATGGTACAAATAGGCATGAGAACAATAAGACCTACGTGTGTGACCGTTTTTGATCACCCCACCACGTGGGCAGCCACACTCCAACTTTGAGGGATTTTGGGAGACTTTGATGTTATGCTAGGAGCCTGTCACGATTGAAGACAATCCTCGCATAACTATGCTGAGCATAACAGCCTTGATGTAACCTTAGGGTTCTAGCCTATTTCAACTGGTCTGACACAGCCTTAAGCCAAGACTGCTGACTGAAATGATTTGGCTCTGATCTCTCAGAAAAAGCTGACACTAGTAACAAGTTCAAAAAAAAAAAAAAAGAAAAAAAAAAAAGTTCAAGGTCTTTGATCACAGTATTTGATTCAAGGTATTCTGTCGCATCCGTCCCAAGACGTTCCTTCTCAAACACTTTCAATTTTCTTTCTGCGCCCACTCATTCTCTTAATTGTTTATTGACCATCAAATCAAAACACACGGCCAGTCACTTCTGAGCATTTCTGCATGTTCGAGGATTATGACGTGGCACAGCCCATCAAAATGCATGGAACTTTCTCGTAGCATCGAGAACCATTACGTCTAACAGCCGACCAAAATTCTCGAAACGTTCAAAGAGCAGTCTCTGGAAGCTTTTGGTATTTTCTGCCTCATTCTGTTAGGCCTACTTTAAAGAGAACTTTTTGTATTATTACGCAACTTATGCATGCGTCATGATGTAAATAAATGTGTCATCAAACAACACTTAGGCTGCGTTCACGCTAAGCCCGGCAGTTGCCGACGATAGCCGCCGTCAACTGAATGCACGACATTTTCTTCTTTCCCATCATGGAAGCCGGAGTTAGGCGTTCACGCTGGTCACCGGCTGCGCCGGCTTGTCCCGGCCAGCTTTTTGCTTTGTCGCATGTACAAAAAAAAAAGACGGCTGGCCGGTCCAAAGAACGTAATTTTTCATAATACGGACAGAGTGAATGCCCTTGATTCAAGATGGACGAAGTTAAACCCATTGTCGCTGTGCAGAAAAGATCTGTTATTTACGACAAAGAAGACAGAAGTCACCACAATCAAGACATCCTCAGCACGACATGGGAAGACATCGCACACGAAGTCAGTGCCGATGGTAAGTGTTATTCGTCTTTTTCTCAGTGTACACTGATTCATGAAAACATAAACCAGCGTCTGTCGTTCCTGTAAATTTATTAACAAAAATGGAAAAGTAATGAGAAGAATTTGTTTTCCTACTTGAATGTGTTGTCAACTCAAAGAGTGTGTGTGTGCATGCGTGCGTGTTTGTGTGTGTGTCTGTGTGTGTGTGTGCGTGCGTGCAAGCGCGCACATGCCTGTGTGTGTGTGTGTGTGTGTGTGTGTGTGTGTGTGTGTGTGTGTGTGTGTGTGATCACGTTAAGTGTGTATGATCAGTTGTTGATTGGTTTGCAATCACATTTAGCTTTAGTTGTGTGTCACCATGTTTCGCTGATGTCAAAAAAAAAAAAAAAAAAAAATCATTAAGCACTTTTGCTACGACAGTGTCAAATCATGTTTTTCTGCCAAGGCAGCATCCCTGTTGGTGACATGAAATATGCCATCGACGTATCTCTCACTGCCATAGCGTCACTGCATGCTCTGGCATTGTTTTGCCGGGAGGTCTGGCAATTGGAAGCTGCTTTGTTGTACGTCTGGCATCAGTATACGTTCAGGTTCAGGTTCTTTGTTTTGCACAGAATTGTGAACGTAGCCTTACAGAGTGAAACTACAGATATGTAGATCTGAATCTGTCTGTTAATCATGAGTGAAATCAAACTGTTTAAATAACAGGCTGCTCTATGAATAAAGATCACGACAACTTGCTGAGACTATGGACGGTTTCATCGGTGTTTACTGGTTTTCAGTAAACAAAGATACCAGTACCCTAAACACCAAACACACCAGCACCAAAAAAAACAGTCATTCCCCTGACCGCTGGGGTCGTTAGGGGACGTGATGAGACAGCTGCCGTTTCTGTCCAGGCTCTTCTGTTCGTAGCTGTCGTGAGATCTGGCATGGTCGTTTTGGTCCAGTCCTTTATATTATCGGACCAACTTTTTCTCTGCCGTCCTCGTCTGCGCCCTCCTTCAACGGTACCTTGAAGGATGGTTTTGGAGAGGGCGTTGTGACGAAATGACGTGGCCAAACCATGCGTCTTTTCGTCGTTTGACAGTTGCCAGAAGTGGTTCGTGGGGCCCAACTAGGTTGGTGACCAGGTTCAGCACATAATCACTGGTCTTGTGTTCTTTGTAGGAGATGCGGAGTAGTTTCCTCGAGCACCTGGTCTCAAACGCCTGGATTCTTCTTTCTGTTTCGGCCATCAGTGTCTATGTCTCGCAGCCATACAACAGGATGGAGACCACTAGTGACTTGAAGAGCCTGAATTTTGTGTGAAATTTGATGTTGCTCTTCCACACCCTGTTCTGTCTGGCCATCGCAGCTGATGCAGAGTTGATCCTGATTCGGATTTCTGCCGTGCATGTGCCATCTTTCGGCAGGGTTGCTCCCAAGTACCTGAAGCTGGTCACTTCTTCCAGAGGCTCACCATTCATGGTTATGTTGGCACTACCCAAAACATACCAGCACCCAAAACACAAAACGTACCATCGTACAAAACAGCCTTAATACCAAACTTATACCCATCTGTGTGTTTTTTTTTCCCCATATTATTGCTTTGTATTTTTGCTCTGATCTCTTCCTATTTTCTCATATTTTTCCACAGAGTTAATCATGAATAACTGCAAACGTTGACTGTCCTGTAAGTTTTGTCTAGAAAATTTGCTTCGCTTCGTAAAACCTGTGCTGTGCGGTGCAGGCTTTATGGATGGTATTGCCCAGTTCCCATACCCTGACACACACACGTCTTGGAACGAGCTTAGGGACTGCTGTAACAAATCATAAACTTACCCTTACGGTTAGCTATCGTGGTCTCGTGAGACTTACTGGCTGGATGAGGCCTGCGCTGGTCATGGTTGTCGCCTGACATCAGACAGGTTTCTGTGTCCTTACGATACTTGAAGAAATCACACTTGATCCTCGTCTCCTAAAAGATGCGAGCACCCGGTTAATTCCGTTTTGGAAAAAAAAAAAAATGCGCAACATACAGCTTGAAATGGAAGAAGAATGGAGGATAGAAAATGTAATAATGATAACAACTACAGCGACAGTAAGAATGGTAATTGTAATAACTCATAACAATGTATTGCCACAACACGTACAGTTATGACGTATCTCCACAGAACTCAGCAAATCGCGAAAAAGTCATGCTCGAGTGACTGGAAATCAGGCGAACTGCACAAGTTCTACATGACTGGATCTGGATCTTATCAATGTACTTCGTGAAAGTCTGTGGAGATTATCTGTCTAGTTGAGTAGTGCAAATGGACACACGTCTGTTGCGATTTCCTCGATAGACGGTGCTTGTTTACTAACTTATGGCGTATCCCTGGGCCACGCTTGAATGATCGTAGATCAGTTGAACTGCACAGGTTCTATATCTTTGGATTCTATTAATGTACTTCCATGAAAAATAAAGGAAGAGATAATCTATCTAGACGGGATAGTCTTAGTGGAGACACGACTGTTCCAGTTTCTCTTTAGACAACACGTTCATACGACGACTGTCGCAGTTTCTCTGTAGACAGCACTTTCTTAATTACCATTATCGCAGTTCCTCTATAGACAACACTTTCTTTATGACCACTATTGCAGTTTCTCTTCAGACAACACTTTCTGAATGACCATTATCGCAGTTTCTCTTCAGACAACACTTTCTTAATGACCACTAACGCAGTTTCTCTTCAGACAACACTTTCTGAATGACCATTATCGCAGTTTCTCTTCAGACAAACTTTCTTAATGACCATTATCGCAGTTTCTCTTCAGACAACACTTTCTTACGACCACTATCGCAGTTTCTCTTCAGACAACACTTTCTGAATGACCATTATCGCAGTTTCTCGGTAGACAACACTCTCTTAATGACTATTATCGCAGTTTCGCTTCAGACAACACATTCTTAATGATCATCATCGCAGTTTCTCTTCAGACAACACTTTCTTAATGACCATTATCGCAGTTTCTCTATAGACAACACTTTCTTAACGACCATTATCGCAGTTCCTCTATAGACAACACTTTCTTAATGATCTTTACCGCAGTTTCTCTTCAGACAACACTTTCTTAATTACCATTATCGCAGTTTCTCTTTAGACAGCACTTTCTTAATAACCATTATCGCAGTTTCTCTTCAGACAACACTTTCTGAATGACCACTATCGCAGTTTCTTTCAGACAACACTTTCTTAATGACCATTATCGCGGTTTCTCTTTAGACAGCACTTTTTTACGACCATAATCGTAGTTTCGTTTTAGACAACACTTTCTTCGACCATTATCGCAGTTTCTCTTCAGACAACACTTTCTTACAACCACTATTGCAGTCTCTCTTCAGACAACACTTTCTTCGACCATTATGGCAGTTTCTCTTCAGACAACACTTTCTTACACCCACTATCGCAATTTCTTCTCAGTAAACACTTTCTTGCAACCCTGTTTGCAGTTTCTCTTTAAACAACACTTCCTTACGACCAGTATTGCAATTTCTCCTCAGGTAAAATTTTTTGTACCACCATCGCAGTTTCTTTTTAGACAACACTTTTCATGTGTATGGCCGTCACCCCATCCAAATGTCGTTTTAGGCAATACTAAATAGAACTAACTCTTTGAAACTCAAGTCACTCCAGATATCTGAGCTATCATGGTGGAAGATGCACCGGACAAAGACATCTGGTTTACGAACGAATTCAGAGAACAGATCGCCGTTTTGTCCAGTGCTCCTAGATGGTCGGGAAGTGAACAAGGCTAAAGCATCGATTAATAATGCTTCTGTTAAATTATCCTCGTTTGCTTGTCGTCTGTTGTGCGGAGGGAGCACGGGGTCAGGTGCGGTGTAATGCATACTGATGACAGAGCGGAGACGTTCCCAGCATGGGACAATTTCAGCTAATCAATTCATGCCCAGCACGATTTCCGGAATGGAATAAAAAAATGAGGGGGGGGGGGGGGGGGGGGGGGGGGGGGGGGGCTTTTCTCCTCTGTGCATTCTTGTTCTTTTAACCAGTCTCTACGTGTATTGCATGTGAAATGAAATGTGTGCCTATATTTGTGCGCGAAATTTGCCTGTGTTTGTATGCGAGTCTGCACAGGTGTAGGTGTGAGTATGTGTCAACATTCGCGCACGCAGTTGTATGTGCATGTGTATGTATGTATATATGCGCGCGCACGCGTGTAAGGGAGGGGTATGGAGGAAGAGAACTAAGGGATGGGGGTGATATGGGCTCAAATGAGAACACTGGAACAACACGTTCGAGTTTAATCCTCTCAATGAGCACTTCTCAGAGAGTGATACTCTGATTTCCTCACAAGCCTGTCATCTAATCTCAAATAACAATGGAACTCCGCAGCATCATAATCCCACCTGATCATTAAAAGAACATCATTTTCAATGGTCGTTCGTGCCCTTCTCTCGTGGTGACCTCAGTTTCCACTTCTCTACGCCATGTCTGTAGCGAACTTGAGTCAATGTCGTTAAGTATTGATAAGTTCAAGACGACTGTCGTTGGACGGACGTGGTGACGCCCTTTAGTGGGGAACGATAAAGACTAAGTGATTAATTAGACACAGAAAAGCACCACTGAACATCACCGAACTGACACGGCAACAGCGCAGTGTCTCCTCTAGAAGGTTGCCTCATGACAACTTGACATTGACTGTTCGCAGCAGACTATCGGTGCTGGGTCTCGTCAGGACAACCTGGGTGTTGGAGTGCTTGGGGAAGCGGAATGAGAGTACTGCCACCGGGAGACACGGCAGAGGAGTGAGCCAAAGAAAAACGGGAGTCATCACGCCATTGCACCGGGGCACCAACCCGGGCATCGCAGACTGCAGTCTAGGAGGTTTACATGTTGATTAAAAATGAAACGCATTACAGACAACTTGACAGATGTTCACATTAGGCAATATTTGCATACTCTGAAAGACGACGATCGCCTGCATGGTATGTACATCAGGTGAACTACTAGTTTGATATAAACATTAGACAACTGTCAACACAACGCATAACATACACATGTCATTTGTGTGTGTGTGTGTGTGTGTGTGTGTGTGTGTGTGTGTGTGTGTTTATAAAGACTAATTGTTTTCTTACCTCTGCGCAAGCCTGTGCACAGTCCTCCAAGGATTTCTCTCGACTTCGCACCACTCCGGAGTTGATTTAGCTTTGTGGCTGTGTTTGTGAACCACAGCTAAACAAAGAGAGGTAGGAGGGGGTGCCAATACATATGTGATTAACACAACTACGAAATGGCAGACAGAACAGCATGGAAAGAAAATTAAATAAAAAAAAATAAATAAATAAATACATACATAAATAAATCAAAGAACTCCACACTTCTAGATATCTACGTAAATTAAAATTTTCGTTCGTTAGAGTCAACTTAGTATGCTAGACTACATGACGCTGGTTATCCGCCACCCGAGAAGCTGACAGCTTTACATATCATATTCGAAAAGCAATGATTATCCATGTCATTTGTATGTTATTCACGACCTATTACTTGAATACTTTTCCACCTGTTAGTTAATGCTTTTACAGCAAAATATTGTAAAAATGTCAAGCGCACATGATTAGCAAATTACCCTAACGTCATATAAGTCTTGCAAAATTCATCAATATTTACCACAGTAAGCTCGCTACAAAGACATGTATTCTGTAGAAGATGGGTATGAAATGATGTCAAGTGATTCTGTTTTTACCCGACATACAAAGGCCTTCAGTAAGTCTGGCGAAACAACAACTGCAGAAAACTTAAGACTTTGTGCTCGCTCCACTTTTTCGAACTCTCCCTCAGCTTGTATGGACTTTATCGTCTGCACAAACTAAGCTGTCATAACGCCAGCCCACGTGACCCAACGTCTGTCCAAAATGGGACGCTTGAAGAAGGTAGGAGTGTCTTCTGACCCATGAAAAGTTCTTTTAACTGCTGCCTCATTTCTGGGACAAAAAACATTGACAAAATTAACGTCTGTCATGAAAATTGTCATGAAAATTGGGGGGGGGGGGGGGGGGGGGGGGGGGGGGGGGGGGGGGGGGGGGGGGAGAGATCAACTGTACACCAGTCTCCTTCGGTGAACCTAGAGATGCAGCAGCTGTGTAAGCTCACGTATGAAATAATGCAGCAGTAGCCATCTTGCTCCGCTTCTTGGATGGCCACACAGCACGCTTCCAACTCCTTTGGAAGGCAGGCAGTGACATACCATTCAGAGTTTACTGTATTTTTTTCTTGGTGTGATTTTTTGCAAAGAAACAGGCAACTTGGTAGTAAATTACGGAGTTGTGTCGGTGTGTTCTGGATCGTACTGGTACATCCATGTTTCATCACCTCTTACAATGTCCCAAACACAATCTGAACGTCCGCCATCGAATCTTCGCAACCTGTAGGTACCCCATCCAACCCTATCCCATTCCTACTCTGCTGTCAATGGAGAGGTACCCAACGGGCACAGCGTTTCCTTACACGAAGGTGTTCATGCAGGATAGAGCTGATGCTCCCTGATGGTATCATCTCCTCCTTCATTGCATCGATGGTGACACGAGGGTCATCTTTTTTTATGGGTTAACACTGTAACAGCTTGTGTGTGTGTGTGTGTGTGTGTGTGTGTGTGTGTGTGTGCGTGTGTGCGCGCGCGCGCGTGCGCGCGCGCTAGCTAGGCTCTTGGGATAGAAAAGCACAAGCCCACGATTACATATAAGTATTATATCACATACACACACACACGCACGCACGCACGCACGCGCACACACACACAGAGTTCATGCTGTTTAGCCATAGCCAAACCACCTGAGATCAAATCATGTTTGTTATCATGCCAGAATCGATTCCGTACATAATGCACTTGCATAGGTCCATTCTAATCGGCCTAAAAACGGATCTATTTCCCACAAATCCGATGAAAAATGTTAATGCGGTTTTAGAAACTCAAAAATCGTATCTGGAGAAACATCTCTGAAAAAGGAGTGAAAAAGAGCACGAATGCATAATGTTTGTTTTGTAAACGTAAGAAAATAAATGGAATGCGAGAGTGAATGAAGAAAATATTTTTTGTAATTTATAAGTAAAAGCAGCATACAAATAAACGGGCACGCGTTTTATGTATGCTTGTGCACTGGTGCAGACTACAACACCGAGTGGTATTCAAGCAAGCAAGCAAGCGTGTGTGTGCGTGTGTGTGTGCGTGCGTGTGTGTGTGTGTGTGTGTGTGTGTGTGTTTGTGTGTGTGCCGCTGTGACTTCACTCTGTCACTTACCGATGACAATTTAATCAGAAAACACCCTATATATTGGACAAGTACCAAAAAAATAGGGCATACACAAGCTATTGATAGTTTTAGCTTATTTGCTCTTCGTGGCCGATGGTGGTGAAAGTCTGTTTAAACTTTTAAAACAAAGGCAAATCAAGGCCTACTCAGATCTGGAATCAAAGACAGCTACTGGGATTTGGAAAAGGAGTCCGCGAAACCCCAGTGTTGTTTTAAATCCGCCATTGCAATTATATACAAATATTGTATTCAAAAAAGATTTTACCTGGATCGCCGTTTATTGTGCTGGTCAAAAAAACATCCTATACACAGGACAGTCCAGGAAAATGTCGGCCTGCATGTCAAGATGCCCTTGTACACCACCATGGCAGACTGACGTCGACCCATTCATTTTTTCGGGGCACACTGACTAGCAAGTCGAATGCCGTCGGTGTAAGGTCGCCGTCGACGTGTCTCAGACCAAATCCATTCTCCTTTTCCTCCCCCCTGTGAGAGGTCTGTGACACAAACGGTTCGAAGAGCAACACCCAATGTGTCAACAGAACAAGACGTCATTTTCTCTTGTTTAATGACGCAGTGTCATCAGTACGTCACAGCTTTACGTATATCGAAATATGTGCCGGTAGGCAAGTAAACTAGCTAAATCTTCGAGAAAAGCGAACCACAGACCACTAGAGAAGTAACGGCATTAATGCAGTATCTCCTATGGTGATCTGCATTATGAAGTCCCTAGAGTGATGTGTTCGTGTAGGCCTAGCGTGTTGACCGATCTGAGACTGCAAGAGAACGAGCATCAGCATGTAGGCCTATATGGGTGTGTAGGGAATGACCGCACTGAGTGGCGTGAGAGTGGCACCACTAGCTGGGCACCGACGACCAGAACAAAAAAATCTGAGAAATTACAGTGTGTGTGTGCATTTGTGTGTGTGCTTGCGTGCATGTGTTCTTTGTCGATTTCTCTCGCGTCTTTTTTATCTTCAATAGGCTGACATTTTACCATTATTCTCACAATTTTGTCATATTTAGTTGATATTTAAGAAAACCCACTGTGCAAGATCTGCTTAGCAGTCACTTCTACCATTCCGTGTTGGACGGTTTTTTTTTTTTTTTTTTTTTTTTTTTTTTTTTTTTAACTACAATGCTGTGTGGAGGAACCCCGTTTCGATCAGTATTTAGCCGTTCAAATTTCGGAGGGGAAATTTGGACTTTTTTTGGCTACAATTTCTTCAGAGATGAACCAGATCGGTCTGCATCGAAATCGGTTTTCATGCAGAAGAGTTCTCATGCCAAAGAACTACCAAACTCAGCTTTATCAGACGAGGAACAGGTCAGTTGTTCTGTGTGGTTAAAGACGCGGCCATTAATTCCTCATTCACACTTCACCTCCTTTCCAGCTGAAATCCCATCCCTCACTTCTGTGTTCCTTCCACCGACACCGAGTCCTGGATTTCCCCCATCTCTATCACCATTCCCCCCACAGCGCAGTAGCGTACACTGCTAAACACACTAGCACCCTGTTTGGGATTGACCGCCGCAAGAAGACAATGGCGTCCTAAGTTCGTGCGCAGTGCCTTGGTTTTTGTGTGTGTGTGTGTGTGTTTTTTTTGTTTGTCTTTTCAACTTCATTGTCCAGTCTCGAAGGCAGGGTAGGGGAAGGGATGGGGCTAGGGATAGGGGAGGGTGAGGGAGGTTGCAGAAGGGTTGGGTACATTGGGATAGGGGTGGGGCGAGCGGCATTAGCAGCCGTCCTTGGTGATAAAAAACCTTTGGCTAGAAAAGTCCACTCCAGTACAGCTTGTTTATTTTGTTGAAGTCTGTACAGGTTATACTTTGCAAGTCATCGAGATTCTCAATTATAAGACAGAAGAAGAATGCCAGCAGTTTGAGGGAATCCATTTCACCTTCCTCTGATTTTCTGACACTGAATCTTAAGTCTAATAATAATAGCATCTTTCATTTTGTGTTGTTGTCCTACTGAGGAAAAAAAAAGATAACAAGATAAACAACATAAACAAGATGGCGGTCTGTAATATATGTATCCATGGGGGTTTGAATACATAAATAACGATTTCTTCTTCTCCTTTTTTAAAAACTGTTTAATATTTTTTTCTTACTAAAAGACTTGTGTGGCATTTAAACTGAATTGTGAAAGTGACTTTTTTCTTTTTTGCATTGTGATAATATTGATATAATATGTAGTCGATGAAAAAAGAACCTTCAATGTTAAGGGGGGGGGGGGGATATGATTTTCCTAAATCTTCATCAACTGTTACAATTTTGGTAGCAGATGGTCAAGAGTCATACCGCACCTTCAAATTGGTCAGTATAAAGAGTCTATTCCAACTGGCTAACAACTCTGGAATAACTAGGTTCATAAAGCAGACAACACACAACTCTATAGGTTTTTTCATTCCAATGCATCTGTCCCACTCATCATTTCTTCCTTTGGTATTTACAGGTGTCTTGTTGTTGCCCTGCAACCAAGAATGGCATGGCGTAACCCTCATATGTTGAAATTAAACATGAGTGGTTTATGATTTCACTTTCAAAACATTGAGTTCTGAGAACTAGAAGATTCCCTTATACATGCTAAAGGGCTGTCCTGTGCAAACTGAATGCGCAGTGAAACCCGAGTGTCCCCCTTACTACCATCTTTGTCGAATACAACACCCATATCATAGCTTCTGATTGTGTTGATATTCTCAGGAAAGAAGCTTTTAAAGAACCTTTTCAACGTCATAGTTAGATAGACAGATGGATTGGTAGTGATAGATAATAGACTGCATGTACACTAACATACATGTGCATTCAATTATCAGAAGTTCCGCTATAGAGGCATATGCCATTTTCACCTTTTAATTTTTGCCCCGTACCAGTAAATAATAGTAGCCCAGATAACCATGTACCAGCTAGCCGATATGAGCTTCTTGTGTGGCTCTGTCTTTCTGGCAAGTTAGAAGTAAACGAAGATCCCCTCTTATAATACTACTGTCCTATTCCACCTCTTCTTTCTGCTAACAAAAAAAAAAAAAAGAAGCCAGTTAGTGGCTCACTCAAAACAAATACAGCTGTATTGACTGCCACAGCCTCTCTGGCACCCCTTTTTTCAACCACCTTGCCCACTAAGCAGGCCTGCATGTGTGCCCTGTGATATAACTTCTTGCTGTCAATGTTCACTCACTAAAAAGGATGAAGAGGTGGGTGATGGGAGACAGGGGGATGCGAAGGAAATGTGTAAATCGATTATGTAAAACTCCTGTGTGCTTTTCCTTCCAAATTTCTTACTGTTTGCTGTTTGACCTGTTTTGTGGTCCAATTTTGTTCACTTGTTAATTTGTGTAAAACATCTCACACATCAAGTCGCTTGCATGGATAAATAACCTCCAAAATCAAGATTGTCATATCTGCCAGATCTACTTGAAGCCGCGATTTACAACAGTGTGCACTAATTTGGGACACAAATCAGAATACACCAACTGAAGGTAATGCGTTGGTACTGAAAGGCAACTAATGCTCGTTCTCTCATGCACTGTGAGCTAAGCTGTGCACATACACAGGCTACATGCCTTTTATGATACGCATTACCAGGGTAGGTGTTCTCTTAGGGTCCAAAATTTTCAACACTGGTAAGCCAGTTGACCAACAGTGGTGACAACCTACTGAACAAAAGGAAGACAAATTATGGAGCCAGTGACAACTTTGAGCAGCTAAGCAATCATGATTTCAGACACTTCTCCATGTAAACAATCTACATCATGTTTTAAAGTACATGAAAATTAGTCTACACTAAAGTTGAAGCCAGAAACAATGCAAACTTTGGTAGGAAACTACTGTGGAGATTTAAGCCACCAATCTAGAATTTAACCCATTGGTTTGGCTCTCAGTTGCATATGAAGTCGCTTGACAGTTGATATCATACATCAGGACTTTTAACATGTTTGCAGAAGTGCTGTATATAAATACTCTTTTAGTTTAACATTTTAAATCTTCAGCTAAATCCTGTATGATGGAACAGTCCAGACTATTAAAAAAAAAGTTCTCATCAAAAAAGGAAAAGCCTGCGTCAAAACATTCAAGTTGAACAGGATTTTTTATAAACCTGGGAGAAAACAGCAGCTGGGAATACAAAATTTGCACATATACGCCAGGTTACCATGTTATAGAGACCCAGGCTTAGTTGACTCCATTGTAAGTTAATCAATCATTTATCCAGATAGCTCAAGTTACCGCCTTAGTTACCTACTATACAGACCAGCAATTTCATCTTTCTCTTCGTCTGACCACAAATTGTTGGGAAACTTTTCTCTTTGTTGGTTCATTTTGGAATGCTGCTACCCATTCAGTTATGACAGCTCATACAAAAGTAGCCAGTCGGTTGCAGATGTTAGCACAGCAGACTTGTGAGCAGGTAGGTTGTGGGGTAGATTCCAGTAGTACTAATTTATTTGTGGAATTTTTCAGCCCTGGCCAGCTCCAACCCCAGAGCTGAGAGTGCAACTGGCTCAAGACAGCAGGACTGGACCACACGGTCAAGTTAAACCCGTTTCATCCTAACCTTGTCACATTATTTACAAACTGGTTTCATCTTGTAGGTCTCAAAGAACCATGCCCGTAGAAAAGAAAAGCTGCTGTATGGTGTGTCTCTGAAAGTATTTCAAGGGACTCGAACCCATCCTCACTCATAAAGCAGGTCAGCTGTGCCCATGTTCTTTATCCCATGGGCCTTTCGGTTTCTTTTCACCCTTTCAGCCCTGACATAACAACTGGCTGTGCAACTCTCTCAGCCTGGCATGTTTTGGCTGTACAGATGAAAAATCAGGACCATGTTATTCAGGCATAACGCTAAATCCACATATAAAAAAGGCACTCAGCCACAGATTTTTCAGTATCATATCAAATTTTCAATGTTTTCCATGGTCTTTTGGTACATTGGGCTGAACAGGTCCTTCATCACATCTTCAGTACTTCTTATTCTGACAACTTGTATTATTCGTGAGAAAATGCAAATGATACAAAACTGTATTTTCTGCAACCAAACGTTTTTCTCTTCGTCTGAAAACAAAATGTGTACATTATATCAATAATTCACCATCAGCAGTGTGGAATCCAAACCAGAAATGCTCTCAAGGGCATCAAAGACAACCACAGCACAGTCCAGATTATAAACGGAAAAGAAAAACATTTCCCTGAAACTCAAGATCAGGCTCTTGTGTGCACTGGTAGATTCCATCATCCTGTGCTCATACACGACACAGACCTTTACAGCAGAGCTGAAAAGAAGAATCCAAGCCATGGACATGAAATGTTACTGCAAGACACTGAACATTGGATACACTGATCATATCACCAAACAACAAGTGGTTCAAGCAATCAGGCAGCCCACAGCACTACGCGAAGATCACCGTCATCAGCCAGGAAAAGAAAAAAGTAACTACAGCCATGTAACAAGATCCAGTGGTGTTTTACAGCTAAAACAATACCAAAGGAACTGTTGAAGGAGACAATCAGAAAGGAAGAATGCAAAAACAATGGACTTAAAACGCTGCAAAGCAGGAACAAAAAAAAAAAAGGAACTGTTGAAAAAAATTGCAGAGACCCAGGCTCTTGCACACAACCAAACAGAACTGGAGGGAGCCCAAATGACACCACACTGAGTTAACCCTCTTGTGTTCAGATTGTCTGAGGTCAAATTCCCCCTAGTTTTCAGATTTTTTTTTTTTGGAATTTAGCCTTAAAATGGGTTTGTATGGTTCATGCTTCACCACAACCAAGAATAAACCTCTAGAGCTACAAAATTCCGCATGTATGGTCACAAGGCTTTGTTCTATACTGAGCAAGATTTTTGTGTCTCGAGGTGAAAGGTCATGTCACCGTCACCAAAATGTCACCGAATGTGTCACATGCAATGGTGACAATTCTAATACAGCACGCCAACATGCAGTTATCCCATGCACATGCATGTTAGTGTTGTAAAATGAAAGCTGCGGCCTCAGTGAGATGATCTGTCTTCTGTCCGCCTGTTCAGTCCCCACAGGTAATCCACAGAATGTCACACACACAACTAGTGTCAATTGTCACTACTGAACAGTTACTGTAGATTCAAGCACAGTTCCTCATTCTTTTTCTGTCACTGTTCTAAGCACCTTATACATGTCCATTATGTATTTACACACTGTATAGATGTACAGTGAGGAAATTGAGTAGAGTGTCACTGCCAAGTGTCATCAAAGCACTGTCACCATAAACTACAGGTAAACATATGTACACGTACACACAAACACAAGAGACTAGCAAACTGCCATACTGTTGAGCCACATTCTGCACATGGTAGTCACGGAAACAGTCATTCTTATGAAAGCATAGAGGCACCTGGCAGAAAGAACACATATATAACGTTTATATGCGTCATCCCTTAGTTGTCATACAGAACAATCGGTGCAGAGACAAGGCCCCGCATTTAGTCAGGTGTTGTGTCGAACCATAGGGAGTCAGGTGTGCCCTTAGCTGCTTGTTTTTGTTGAGCGTATCCGTAAGTTTCTTCTGCTACTAGCTGAAAAAATGTGAGAGGTAAAAAAAGAAATAATCTAGTGCGGTGGCAGTGTTCGGCAGTGAGTGTGCAGGGCCTGTCGGCTGTTGGAATGCGGCCATGTTGGCAGGTTGTGTAGCCGGTCACCACTGTTTTGCAGAACGGCAAGTAGCACGTTGTTCTTGTGGTCGCTTTCACCATTTTCCTCTCCTTCATTGGTGCCGATTTCAACACCATTCTCTCTCTCCTAACTCTCCATTTTCATACATCTCTAATTCTTGCATAATTTGATCCCACTCCTCCACCGAATACTCAGGAATATCATCAAACTCGCTGTTGTTAGCAGACGACGCCATTGTGAAAATCGGTCAGTCTCACGCACAACTCTTTGCTTGCAGTTTCTCCTCTTTCTTAGTGAATGGAAGTGGAGCCAGCATCCCAAAATAGTATTGCCACATTGTAGTGGGAAATCCCCAACAACTTTTTTTAGTGGCTCTCCGAGTATTTTCACGGAGTCAGCACGTGATGGAGAAGTACTGTACATATGCGGCGGGCAGCTCCCATCTGTGGCCGTTACAAAATCTAGCGCACTGTCTCAGCGCTCCCGTCTGCGCCCGTTATGAATACAAGAGGGTTAAGGGAGAAGAAGAATTCATACTTGAAAGAGTTATTTGCTATGACTGTTGACTATGATTTCATCTACAACTTGGCTTCGCTGTAAACGCCATTTCCTTCGTTCACAGTGTCGGAAAAAAAAAAAACATAAAAACTCACCAGATCTTTCAAAGTCTCTATTTCAAAATCAACAAGGAAAGAAAACGGTTTCAAAATATTTTCCTTGTGCTAATAATTCAAGTGCAGAATTAGGCTTAACATGATAAGATTGAACTGAGATCAACAATCAACCTCTCATTGGGTGCAGGTGGCCACATCCATTCATGTGCTTCCAACCAGAAGTGGGTGCTGGATATAAAGAGTTGATCTAAAACTTCTTTTGACTAGTTTCCCTGGTCACAAATCATCTTTCTTTTAATCAACAGTTGTCTTCTTTCATTACCATTAACAAAACAAAATAATGCACATGAACAAAGAGTTCCAACTATCATACAGTGTTCAGACCTGTTTACCTCAAATTTGTGTACCTGCAATAGCTCAGACAAAAACCAGTAATTTGAAAAAAAAAAAAAAAAAAAAAAAAACAGTAATCTTCATAATCACAATAGTTTCACAACTTTTGAAGATTTGGAAGAGCTGGCCGTTGGCACGTAAAACCATTCGTCGCCATCTTTGACAAGGTAAAAAATGAAAGGCACGCTGGGAAATGTCTTCTTACTGCTTTTGACCGAAACAGTAGCAGACAAAACTTTGCATTCAACAATTTTCTTTCTTTGATTTTTTTTTTTTCCGTAATTTTCTTTTTTTGGGAGGAGGGGTGTAATTCCCGTAATTTAGATTCCACCATAGAATTTACGGCAAAAACTTAAGGGTAAACAAGTCTGAGTGTGAATCATTATAGAGCATTTTTTTGAGAAACTACTTAAGAGCAGTTTTCACAAATGAAAGACATTTTCATTTTGGAGATTCCTAGTTGAATGATTATTGCTCTCAAGTTTGGCTTCTCTCTAACTTTTATCTGTGCCCTGAATGCCAACTGATAGGTCAATATACTAGTCCAATGAACTCAAACTGATATTATGCTTCACACAGAGGGACTTGGTGAGTGAATGAAGACCTCTGCGACCCAACATAGAGGAATGGCTGATGCTTGAAGGAAAGATTTGTTTGTGTTCATTTCTGGATTAAAACACACACACACAAAACCACCTTTTGCATACATGATGGTTGAATGCCTCTGTCAGTTATGGTATATCAAATCACTTTGATGAAAAAAATGATAGTTTTGTGTGTTGAATTTCAAAATGAAAAATGGGTAAGGCCCAATAGCCACAATGAAGGTTCACAGATCTATGTGTGTCTCAGTCTGATTCGTCTTGACCATCAGCGCAGGCATCTGTATCCTTTGGGCCTGGTTAACAGTGGGATATACCATGAGAGGAAGTGAAGAGTACAACCCTGTCACGTAATCTCTGATCAGCATAAGCATGTTGCACCTCTTTCTTCATCATCATCTATCATCATAAAACAAGTCTCCAGTTCTGTGACCCTTCATGGTCTGTTTTTATTGTGACATCAGTTTAAGTTTCACTTCAACTTCCACGGCAAATTCATGTCAAGGTCATCAGCATCGGCAAGTTAAAATGAACTGTTGAGGAGAGACGTTCCCTCATACTACCTCCACAACAAAGCACATAGGGCGAGAAAGTGGTTTCTTGTTGGATCAGAATAGACACCACTGAATGCCATCGAAGTGACTAAGCTGCCTTGCTGTATCACCTTTGGTGAGTGTTACATGAAGACTTGATACTGACTGCTCCCTTTAAAATGCTGATGCCCAGACCAAGGGCAGAACTGCGGTAGCTTTGTCCTTAAAGAGTGGTAAGGAAAGAACATCACTAGTGTGACACTGAGGACGAACCAGCAAACAAACAAAAATAATTTCAGCATATTTAATTTAGGAGAAAAAAAAAAAAAAACGGAGAGAAAAAAAACTGTCAAGCATTCAGATATTTCAACTGGCCTCTGTAGATTTTTTTAAATTTTCAAGTTATCAATTGGCCAGTTTAGGACTACTACCATTACAGCAAATAAAAATTTGACCAGTTAAGGACAACCACCTGTAGCCAATTCATAATATCATCAGTCTAGGTTCTTATGATCAGATCATAGGAAACGTCCATCAAGAAAGCAGAACAACAGGGTTCATACTAGAAAACAGGACATGAAATTTACATTGTGAGACACAAATGAACTATACTTTCAAACTCAATGCCTACCAAGACTGCCTAAAAGTCACATGAAAAAAGTTTTGATAAACCTCATGAGGGTTTATCTGCTTTGATCAATAAATGAAATCACACATCATGAAGCTGCTATGTAGTTAACCAAGTTCCAAATCTTAGTTTCTGTAATCATAGGAAAATAATTTCATTTACAAAATCCATTAAACCTCTTATTTTTTCTTTCTTTCTTTTTTTTCTTTCATAAGGAGACAACCTCAAATTCACAAACTTTCACAAAACCAAATCAGTTTTCGACTTCTGAAGCCTTAAAAAGGGTACCTCTGTTTTACTAAACTGTAATGACTATACAGACCTGAATAAAGTGAGTGAACAAAAAGCACTTCAAATAAGCTTTCAAAATTTTTGTTTATTTCCATCTACACTTTTCCAAAAAACTATGATATAGTTTCTGAGCAAATGAAGCAAACAAACAAACAAACGAAAAGGAACTTTACAAGAGCATCATCTCAATTGAAATGTTCAGTCAACAAGCTCTTACCTAAGCAATTTAAACTGCTGAAAAAAGACAAAAGCTTTCTCACATTAAGGCTGAACTACATGACTTCAAGCTATAGGACAAGTCGCTTACTTCACAGAAAACTGCATGTTTAATTTAATCTGATAAACAGTCAATAATTTACAACAGACAATAATCAATAACAAAGACCTACTGGAAAAAAAAAAAGAAAAGAAAAGAAAAAACAGCATAGCAGATTCCATTCAGAGACTATTCTTAGCTAATCCATGGATGCTAAAATGAAGATAGTAACAACAAGAACGCACATAACCATTTTAAACAAGTTCCATGCTTCAAAGTACATATCATAAAAGACAAGCCTCCTCTGTCGTCAACATTCTTAAATGTTTTTTTCCTGACAAAGTAATATTGCTGGGTCAGGAGAGCACACACAAGCTTGTATCAACAATGACCATCAATCATGACATGAATCTGACTGATCCGACACAACACATGGACGACCCATGGAAGTTCCCACCAGCCAGCATCACTGCTCACAGAAAAAACTGTCACACCATTCCTTTAGACACTCAAAGCAGTCCCCCTGCTGCTTGGCGTTGGCTCCACAAGTAGTTTTAAGCCAATCTCTGAACAATTCCTCATTTTTCTTCAAAAGAAGAACTGACCCAGCACCACGTAAGCCTGCACACACACACACACACACACACACACACACACACACACAAGCCATCAGCTATTAAATTTAAATGGAGCTCCTGGACTGAAACAGTGGAGTGAGGGTCCGAAAGATGTAAAGCAAAAAGAAGAATCCGAATAGGGAATACTTGACAGCCAGTGATCCTCTGGACCCCCTGCCAGAACACAAAATGGTCTTCACATCATTAGTGATCCATTTGCTTGCAAGCATACACATTTAAAATTGTAGCATGAAAGGATATAGCCAACTGCTTTAAAATCTAAAGATTAAACTTTGTCTGATTGGGGAATGAAATGAAGTGTACCCAGATGAAGACATTTTAATTTCAATTCTTACTGGTCAGTTAATGAGAAGGATGCTCACTAAAGATGCAGAATGCCTGATCTACGAAAGAATGTTTTCTGATGTAAAAAATTACCCTGACATTATATCTTGGGGAACCAAGAAATGGGTAATTGCCATCATTTCTTGTCATATTAGTGCTAACTGGGATTATCAAAGTCTATTTCTATACAAGTCTACTTCAATTTTTCAATAACTCTTTGCCTGCCCATTAGTTAATGATGTTCCATTCAAATTTCACACTCTTGCTCATCAATTACACAAGAAAATGCAAAATTACATGGTTGATCAGAGTTCAAAAGTTTACTGTAATTTTGTCAGAAGTCATACATTCTTCAAATAAACACCATCAGTCTTATTCACAAAATCGTCCACAAACTGGGCAAAACCTTTGTTTTTACAAGAACTCACAATGTGTCTATAATTTATTGGAAATACTCATGCCTGCCTATGAAATTGCATCTACACTTGATTCGTAAAAATGTTCCTGAACAAAATGATTAATAAACAGACAAGATTTTAAGAAACAAACAAATAAAAATGCTGAATTTGAAAAATTATCTTGATGGCTCCGCCGAAAAACGCAGACAAACGAATCACAAGACAAAACATGACATATTTCGACCTCTTAAATCTTCTTCAGACAAGATACACAACACCAAGGAAACAAAAATTAACAAGCAATCACTTTTCATCATCCAATTTGGCGCAAGATGGGCGATTTTTGTTCATTTTTGTTGTCGTGAGTGTTGTGTATCTCTTGCCTGAAGAAGACCTAAGGCTAGGCTGAAATGCGTCACGTTTTGGCTTGTGATTCATTTGTTTACATTTTTCGTGAAGAAGCTTTTAAACAATTTTTCAAATTTGATCAGACTTCCACCTGCAGCCGCCACACTTTGCCGCTAAAAATGCTGAAACTTTAGTGAGGAGGAGGCCACTAGGCACAGCAAAGGAGATGTGGACTATGGCTTCAGACTGCAGCCTGCAATATTTTCAAATGAAATGAAGTGACACATGGCAAAATAATCATAAGCCAGACTATCACACACGTGTTGCTCTGGAGGCTGAGGTGGGAACTGGTCCTTCACTACCACTAGAGATCATGTGGAACAGCAAAAGTCTACAAGACATGCCTTTCCATGCCAGCATAATTCATTACAAAATGTGAATGATCAGCTTTCAATCAATTTAGAATCAAAACAAGTGACAAGCAGGTCTTGAGAACCCAGGTAAAATCAGAATAGCATCTCTTTACAGCAAATGTTGACTCCCCACGTGCAGCGTTCAATGACCTGTGCAGGCAGTGAGAAAAAAAAAAACCCGAAAGCTAAATTGAAACTACAAGTCATAAACCAGTCAAGAGACCTTGAATATTTTTTAAACTTAAGCAAATGGAAAATTACGTTTTTTATGTATACATGACAATAAATGTTCATAAATGTATTAGCCATGTTCATACATCCATTCTCTCTCTCTCACTCACACACATGTGCACACACACGCACGCATGCTCTTCACTGACACATATATTCATTCAGTGATACCTGTAATGCACACTCTTGCTGCACACATCGCACATGTGCAGACAGACTGACACACACACACACACACACACACACACTAACTGACAAACACCTTGACGTATATATACAGTGACACATTTAGAGTGAAATAACTGTGGATATATGTGTGAAACTGAAAGAAGCAGGGGACAGGAGACAAAGACAAAGGGGTTGGCGGCACTAGTGTTAGCACATATAATGTTGACATTGGTAGTCGCTTGCAACTAACCCTTGCAAACAACAAAGAGGTGTAGACTCAACTTTTTCTTTTGGTGCTCTTTACGTCTTGGATTCAAGACTTAAAATGGTCCTGGATGAAAAAGGAGGAAATGCCATGAATGTCCCTCTGCACAGCAGATAACCCCCTCTGGGGGGGGGGGGGGGGGATCAGGGTCATGCTCCTGCCCCACCCCACAGAAATGGTGTACAAAATTAAAATAAGATCTGTGCAATTTGGTGCATTCAGGCTATAATTTTTGAAGCCAAGAGACGAACAGAGAGCATTTTCAACACAAAAAATTTCAGATACACACCCACACATATTCTCTCTCGTCTCTCCTTCTCACATTAACACACACACACACACACACACACAACACACACACACACACACACACACACACACACACTCTTTCCAGTCTTTCTGATTCTAAACAAATCAATTTTTTCATGTGCTTTACACACCATGGGACTGTTCACATAGAAGCTTCTCGACTTCCTGTGTTGTTTTTTTTTCATATGGCTCTCCAAAGCCAGCAGGCCCTTCCAGTGTTGTTGTTTTTTTTATTTCACATGGTTCTCAAACACCAGCAGTCCCTTCATTCATTCCTTGTACCACAGACAATGCACATACATTGCATGACCAACTTTGCCTTTCTCGGACTTCGTAACCTCACTTCCTTCACAAATGCCCTGTTCAATCCCATTTGCAATGATTTTTCATATTGGGATTATGTAAATTCACTCATGCTCTGTTCGCAATCAACAGTTCTGCCATCTTTGCCTGGAATGCGTCCTGAACAGGTCTTTTTACCTTTCTAGTAGATTTCACACACATTAACGAATCATGCAAACTATAGCCAGACATAGGAATTAACTGTCAGCAATTGTTTTCCCCATATTCTGGTCTTTAATGGTGCAAATGCATCAACAGTGGACCTTTTCGAACCCCATATGCACACGAAGATGGGACATTACAAATCTGACAAGACCTTGACCCTTGATCTCTCAACTGAATATTCATCTACAAACTGGCAAACTTGTGACTTGACTCACACTGGTACATCATTTACAAGGCAAAGAAAAGGCAACGGGCCTAGTAAGGACACTGTGGAATGAAGTCCACTACTAGTTTATCTACCCCTACTCTTCACCATCAAGAACAACCCTCATGCCGCAGACAGTGAGGGAGTTTTTCATCCATCTAAGCACAGTACCTCTGACATGAATATGGACAATTCATGATGAAAAATCTTCTGTGGGACAGAGTCAAAGTCTTAGTGACATCACATCCACCACAAAAAGTATACATGTTCAGTTTGTTTTCTGCTGCTACAGGCTACCTACAGAACACCGCAAAGACTGAAGACAATGAAATGCAATGTAAAAAATGAGGGGTGCCCAGATTACAACAAAAGAGAAGTAAACAAGTAACAGGCAATGGTTTTAACACACAGAGTGTTCTAAACAGTAAACAGTATAAAAACGCACATAACACCCTACCCTAACTATGCTCAAAACTAAAACAATCATCATTCTGACCATCTTTCTTGCAATCCATCAATGTTTGACTACCAATTTTCAAGCTTATACTGATTTTTCAAATGTTTGCATGCATTTGTTTTTAATTGTGAATCAAGAGCAAAAAAATGGTCAATTCCACTTACATAATCAAACCCTTTATCTTTCAATCTTTCGCCCAGGACTGCACCAATGCCGGCCAGCTCTGTCACAGGCTTTTCTGCCATAGGTTCCGCAACAAAATTTCTGTGCTTCTGGGATGTACTCATGGTTCTGTTACAAAAAATTAAATTTAAGTCACAATCTACCAGTAATCTTGTAGAATTCTTTACTCAACATATTTTGCATTTCATAAAGAATAAGTCTACACTTACAGCATTTGAGCAAGTATTAGAGAAAGTGAAAAATGAGGTTAGGAGATGGCATAGACATAGACAAGAGGAACAGAATACACAAAAACGCAGCTGAGGAGGCACCTGTTGTAATCTTTGGTGAGCTTTTGAGCTGAGGTCAGAAGCACTGACCTGAGCCGGGGAGTGTGCCCCCTGCAAACAATGTAGGTGAACCACCTGAGATGGTACTGGTGATGTGTTCTAATTGTTGATGTTGAGAAAGATGAGATGGTGGCATGTGAAGGAGCACTTCAGACTGGACTTCTCCCCTAGAGTGCAGGCACCCGGATGGGCAAAGGTTCATGCCCACCCCCCATCCCTTCCTTTCTTCTCCATCATGAGAATCAATGAGATCCTATTTTTTTTTTAAGCCGGCTGGAGTGTGAGGGAGTACCTAACTCCTGATTTGGGGCAAGAAACTCTTGCAGGAAACGAAGTGTGAAAGATCCGTCTTCATGGACAGCAATATCCTTAGGACCATTACTGAGTCCATGCATCTTCCTGTAACATCTAGCTGAAGTGAGAGTGAGGACAGTGTTGGTCTTGTAAGCAAGGAGGTCGAAAGAAATGTTGGAAAGGGTTTCCAGAGAAAGATGAGGATGTAAAAAAATCCCAAAAGGGAACCCAGCCACAAGACTGAACCCCCTATGAGCAGCTTCCCGCAAGAGGGTATCACCTCGGAAGAAGGGTCCCCCTAACTGGCTGATGGTGGTGAAAACAGAAGGTGCCAGGTGGGGTAAATTCTATGGCTGCCAGAATGTCCATCCCTTCAGGTGGTATGGAAGTTAAACCCAAGGCAGCTGCAGCAGCTTGCTCCCATATCTATTTGAGCAAAGACTTGCGTCTTAAATGCAATGATGGATTCCTGGAATAAGATGATGACAAGCAAAGGACAAGAGGTCCTATGGAATGGACCACGGACACATCATTATGATCATATCACAAAATCTTGCCACCATTTCTCAAATGCTGCTAGATCCATAGTGGGAGCAGGGCTTCAGACTGCCGAAGCTCCCACATCATATGTATGCTGCTGTGTAGTGCATTCATCCTATCATGTCATTGGTAGACAGAAAAATGCAACTGAAAGTGAAGACTAGCAATGTCACTAATACGGTCAACAGAGCTGAAAAAGCTGTCTATTTTTAAAACAAATCAAACATAACACTTTGCATGATCACCAATTTTCCTTCACATATATTTCAACTGATGCTGATACTTCAATATTCTCTCTGAGTTCATACACACACACACACACACACACACACACACACACACACACACAGTGACACACACACACACACACACTCATTCATCAGCACACACATACACACACACACATCATTACACAAAGAATGACAGAGACAAAAACACAGACACTGACAGACACAGACACACAGAACACAGTCTCATTTACATACACACACACACACAAACACTAACACTATGATAGTCTACACACACAGAATCTGCATGGCACAGAGTATAATAAGAACAAATTCATGGTGCTTACTGTTAATGACTGGTTAAAATTGCTTTAAAGTTCAAAGCTACCAACTAAAAAAAAGTCTCATGCCCACACTTTAAAACTGCTATCAGACATGTGTCCCACGGTCAAAGTCTGAAGCTCCGTTGAGTAGGACCCTCTGACACTGACTACCCTTACGCCAAAATCTAATACAGACAGACGCAAGGGAGTTTGGGGAGGCACGCAACACGGATGGGTGGGATGGGAGACTGAAGTCTGACCCCTCCCTTCTTCAGAAACAATCAGCAGAATATGTGAGCACCTGGGGTATGGGAAGGAGGGTTGGGAAGGGCTGATTGGGGGAAAGGGGGGGGCCTGCTGCTGCTGCTCATCCATGAGAAGAGATAGCAAGAGGGGGAGAGGGAGGAAGCGTATCCCAGTGGCTTTATCCTCTTCATCCCGTTATTAATTTTTTGTGTATTCCGTGGGTGTAAAATCACCCACATCCCCACTGTTTACCCTGTAACTCAAAAACATTTAAATCGACATCCCGGATACTTTGACTTTGTCAACACACACTTCATGACAACTTTTGTCTACAAACCTTTGTTTTTATATATCCACTGAAACTTGTCTGTCTGTGTTCATAAACAAACCAGTGGGTGTGAGCACACCCATACTCGCAAAGAATAAATCCTGCATGCTATTTTAGACACTAAGACAGACAGTCCTGTCCGATATGTGCGCTCAAAATTAGATGCCATGCGTGCCGTTTTGTTGTGGGTGAGACCATACCCATTCTCACAAAGTACAAACCATGCGCGCTGGAAGTCCTGGGTGAGACACACCCACACTCACAAAGTACAAACCATGCGCGCTGGGGTGAAGTCCTAGGTGAGACCAACATGCCGCTGGAAGTCAGACTCACAAAGTACAAACCATGCGCGCTGGAAGTCCTGGGTGAGACCACACCCACACTCACACAAAGTACAAACCATGCGCGTGGAAGACCACACCCACAAAGAACAAACCATGCACGTCGTACATCCTGGGTGTGGCTCACCTATGATACTTTTCCCGAAACAAGAGAATGACATGACCACAGACCCTAATGGACCCCTCCTGTGAACATTTTGCATGTGCTATGCATGGTATCTGTTTCATCAGTAAGAAGAAGCCAAACCAGGAGTATTTTCCTACCACTTGGTTGCCTACAGACGACAGGAGACAGAGAAAAGGAATTCCAAAAGAAGACCTACATGGTCATACGTGTAAACACACCAACATACATATGTATATATATATATATATATATATATATATATATATATATATATATATATATATATATATATATATATATATATATATATACATACATATATATATATATTATATACATCAATTGTATCACATACACAGAAGTGATGGGTAACTCACACACACATACACATGCGAACCATATGGATACACTTTCACACACAAAAACGTGATGGGAGCTCCCCCCTCCCCCTTTCACAAGTATCCCAATACTCTATTCTATCTGGCAATTGCACTTGGATTACCATTTCTTACCAGTTCCTCCAGCTTTTTCTTCTGCCTTACTTTTTCGAGCAAAGCACGCTTGTGTATGTCCCCCCCCCCCCCCCCCCCCCCCCTCTTTGTCTCCCCTCCCATCCTCTGTCTCATTCACTGCCATAAACATGATGTCACAAATGCTTGGGTGCATTCATAAAAAAAAATCATGCTATACGCACGAACATATATATAAATGTCATTACATACATTCATCCGATTCTCTGATGGATCAAAAGAATGACACAATGAATACCGACACTTAGAAATTAATATCACACGGCTTTGTGAAAATCGCAGTAGTGTGGCAAAAGCTTGAAATCATGCGATTTCATTCATATGCATGCTGAGAGAGAAGCCATACTTTCTTCACTAACAGTTGTGAGCGCTCGCTCACCATGCACGCACCTATTACTGCCGTCTCATGACGTAAGAAAAGTCATTGTTCCTTCTTAGTTAAAAAACAAACTCATTTACTGTACATCCACAACTAACAAAAGCTCCTTCAGGAGAACATGGTCATATCACACTCATGGCAATATGGTAAGGTCCATGAAGTAAAGCTTTGTGTTGGTTTTTAGTATAAAGCATGGGTTATTGCATACCCACAGCATACGGGAAGGCACTTGCGCCTTCATCGACACCATAGGTTGCTGTGCACCCACGGCATACGGCAAGACTTTTACTTCCTATGCTGATACCAAAGGTGCTAGTATATGCTACACACCCACGACATACAGGGAGGCATCAACTTCCTTTTGGGGGTTGCTGTACACCACAACGTACGGCACGCAAAAGTTGAGACAATGCATGGGAAAGGTTAAGGGCCTTGAGTCAAGGTGGATTCCTGGGTTGGATCTGGACGAACAGAAAGCCACTAATATCGGATGAATTCACTGTCTGTCCAGCATGCATATGCTTGGTTCCAGACCCACCCAATGGATCTGACTTCTGAGGGAATGGGGTGTGGGGCAAGACCCATGCAAACACATCAACGAAATGGAGCCACAATCCCTGTGGAAAAATTCTGGTTTGGGTAGGGTGGAGGCTTTCTTCAGGAAGATGAGGGAACATATGTGGGTGTGGGGAGGTTTTCAGAGATACTGGTTATGGAGGAGGGAAGGGGGGGAGTCAATCCCCATGGGAGTAAGACCCCACCATCCCTGTGGTGTAACATGGTGTCATGAACCATGTGGGGCAGACCTGGAGTGCCAGGGCCAAAGGAGCAGCAGAGTATGGCTAAAAGAAGCCAGTCCCTGCTAAGAGGTATCTTGATCTCCTGAAAGGGATGAGGGGCCCTAAAGCCTGACCCTGGGTGAGATCAAGCAGCACTGCTATACCCAATTCAGTAGGAACAAGGGTGACTGTCAAAGTGATATCTGTCACACAGTATGCCCTTGCCCCTAGGCAGCTGGGTAGACAACCATTATCCTGCAGTAAAATTTCCACACCCACCCCAAGGGTATGGGATCAAGGACATTAACGAGTCAAAGGACCATATAAGACAGCTTCCTAACATTTTACTCCTAGTAGAGCATGGCACACCTGACCAGGATACACAAGATGCCTTTTGATCTGACATCAACACTGAAGTGCGAGTCGACACACACGGATGACTGCAGATGAGGCAACAGAGCATGGAGGATGGCTAGTGTTTAATTTGCAGTTATGAGAGCCACCAACCTGAGCAGATCCTGTACTGTGTCTGGTCACAGTGCCACCTGCAATGCCTATTAGTTACTCTATCAATGGCAGGTTGATTTACTATAATGACTGAGGCAGAGATACAGGTTGAACATATACTAACAGTGACAGTGTGACCATCCTGTTACTTATCTCCAAGATGAGGAGGAGGGGATGGGGGCAAGAATGAGGGAGTTCTTGTCTACTCAAATGGAAAGCAAGGGTGGGTGACACAGCCAAAACTCCCTTAAAATGACAACTGCTTACAGGAGTTGCCATGGCAACCAGTAAGGCCTGGCATGTTGTACCCTAGCCAAAAGACTCCAGGGATCATCTTTACAGCCGGATTACTTGAACACTATGGTACAAATGCATCAGCTGGGGATGAGAACATTACGTGTGTGACCGTTTTTAATTACACCCACCACATGGGCAGCCACACTCCAACTTCAGGGGATTTTGGAGACTGATAATGTTATGCCCAGGAGCTTGTCACAACTGAAGACAATAACCACATAACTATGCAGGGCATAACAACATTTTGATGTAGCCTTGGTGTTCTGGCCTATGTCAATTGCCCCGACAGCTTTATACCAAGGTGAAAGGCCTGGCATCACCCCCATTCTACCCTCTTTCCTGCTGGGGTACTCTCAACTGGTGAAAGGCTGGGGCATAATGATGCATGCTGAATGTTGGATCTCTCCTTGTCTAACAAACATCCGTAACAGTTATTACACTAATCCCTATTGTTGTGAAAATGTGTCGTGTTAAATGAAATTTTATAACTGTGCTATACATTGATTTTGGCAATAACCATGTGAATTTGTTTGCCTCTTTGCAAAATAGTTCCTTAAGTTTCAGAATTTTAAGTAAGTGTCCCATAGATCTGTTCATACAGATCAGGCTAAACTGACCTGGCAGGTGAAGCTGCCCAGGCTGTAAACTTTGATGGGGTGAAAAGATCAACACATATATGCAAAAACCGATAGTTAATTTTTACTTTGTTGTTCTTCCCCCCGATAATTTTTTTGTTCTTCCGATCCGAGGGACGCAATGGGAATCTGGCTCACAAATAAAACGCAATCATGTGTGGATTCTATAATTTCTATTCTTGATTTGCTCATTTGTAAATTTTTTTGGGTGTGCGGTCGTGCAAGCGCGACGGGACACTCGGAGAAATGCGTGGAGTCCTCCGCTGAGACAAAAGTTGGGGGAAGGCATACTGCAAATCAGAGTTGTTGTAGTTTTTTTCATTCTATAGCTCCTTCACCGGGACTTTGTAATTCTCTATGATTGTTAGGCTAACACCCATTCGACTTCGCGGGACGGCTGTGTTTACAACGGGATGGCAACACAGCTGTATGGTAAAACCAAACGTGCCCACCCGAGTTATGCTCCACATTTACTTTTTGAAATGTCAACATCAACTGAATGATGATGTGATGGTGGACACTTGATGAACCAGGGCGTTGGGAAGCTCTTTTGCGATTATGGTTTCACTTTCAAACCAATTCGACTTCTCGAACATGACTCAGCTTACAGAAAAGGCGATCCATCGAAGTAGGCCTTCGACAGTTACCACATGAATATTACCAATGGAATTTCAACAGACAAACACTTACATTTATTTATTTGTTGATCAGCTTCTCGTCCAATCGACAAAAAAACAGTCGTATTTCCCGGAAGGTGATGAGTTACTCACACAGATTTATCAGGAAGCTTTCTAACGCACTCTTCTCTTCGGCGCTATTTTTGGTTTTGTTGGCGCGTGGTTGTCTCATGTCTGCAACCTTTTCGAACAAAGAAACGATTTCGAAAAGAAACGATTTTTGTTTCAAACATGTAAAGAAAAATAAATTAATTCTCTGACATAAAACAATAAAAACGTAATACTGAAATACGAGAATATGTGGAAAAAAAAAAAAATCTGTGATAGCAATTTGAAGATTCGGATCAGCATAAACGACTGAATTCTGGACTTTCCCCAAAACACGAAAACCACACAGTGAGGTCACTAGTATCCGTCGATGATCTCGAACCAGAGAACTAATACTCTAAGAACTTTCATGGTGCGTGCTGTCTCCTCAATATCATCATCATATCGTCGATGCTCCATTCCTCGAACGACATTTGCATTGAAGAAGAAGGTGCTGAAAACCACATACACACTCAATGTCGAGCTGGCAGAATGGTGGACATGAGGGTCGATGAAGGTGGACACTCAAAGAAAGAAGAAGATCGAAACACTGATCATTACAGTCATTCTCGGGGTGCGCAGCGTTTGCCGGGGGGGGGGGGGGGGGGGGGGGTTGAAAACTTTGAAATTGGACAGCTAGGGGGAGTTGGACAGCTGGGGGTTTGGGGTATGGGAGAGGGAGGGTGTGTGAAGGAGTGGATTGTACCAGCTGCCAGAAGGAAAGGGGGGGGGGGGGGGGGGGGGGGGGGTAGGTAGGTGAGTTAGGCGGGGCTTGAGACTCTCCTAGTGAAGGTGTCAAGCGTGGGGACAAGGCAACTTCCGAAGGGAGTTTATTCCAGTCCCTGATGGTCCTTGGAAGAAGCTGGAATATCTGTTGTCCGGCTTGTCCTGAATTCTTCGGTACTGCAGATGTCACCTATTAACTGAATATGTACAATTTCGACTCAGCTCTTTTTTTTTAAGACTAGCTATATACCATTTTTTTTTTTTTTTTTTTTGATACTGCATTTACAGTTACCAGTTTGTAAGAATAATTTCACGTTGCTTATGCCCAGTGAGTGGACAATCTCAAGAAGATAAACAAACCGAATGCCAGGATCCTGGATCCAGGATCCTGGATCATCCTTTCGGATCCGATCTCATGGAGCTAAACCGTCCCCACCCCTCCCTCCACCACACCCTCCGCCCCGGACTGTTCAAGCTAGCCCACGCTGTCCTCCTGCTGTATAAAGTGTCTCTCCACCCACCCACCCCTAGCCCAGGCCCCTTAGCTTCAGTTGGCTGCATGAATGCCCGAACTGCCACACCCCCACTCTCACCCCGGAACTCCCATTTCCATTGTCCCCCCCCCCCCCCCCCCCCCCCCCCCCCCCCCCCCAACCCCGCCGCCCTCTTGATCCGATCCATTTCACCAATGAAAAGATCACACATCAACCAACTACTGCGTGGACGCATAAACAAATTTATGCAGTTAAGAATGCTCGCAAAAACGTTCCAAAACAAGAGTAATTGGGAGCACTGGAGTTGCCACTGATTTATGTATATACATTTTGCTTTAATGCTTACTCGACTTCATGACACTTAGATTTTTTTAAATCAGGTATTGGTACAGGATATGACAGTTTTTTTTTTTTTTTTTTTCCCCTTTTTTTTTCTCTCTCTTCTGCTGCTGTTGTTGTTGTTGTGTTGTTGTTGTTGTTTTTACACTGCAAACATCGAACATCCCAGCTATCAGTGAAGTCCAGTTCGCAGTTTTCACTGATAATTAACACGCCAAAATAAATCGAACTGAAGCAGTTCAGTCATCATGAGCTTGGTAGTTAAGTACATAAGTCAAAACCCTGTAAACTTCAGCGCCAGCGCGACTACAATGTGGACCTGGCCGCCATAACAAATGTATGAAACGATCAAAGTCCTGTCCAGAAGGGTTTTATCATAGCATGCCATGATGACCTCGGGATGGGAGTGGGTGTGCGGTACTTTCAGCGTAACAAGATTTATTTACAAACTGCAGAACGTTACTGTAGGTTGGGAATAAAATATTCAATATATAGTGTAGCAGACCCAAAGTCTCCAGAGTGTGACAAATGCTATCGGCAGTCCGGAGAGGCCTGCCAGCGCTTGTTACTTTAGATATATGGCGTTGATTAGGAATAGACCCTGTTAGGCTAGCTGACAAACACACACACACACACACACACACACACACACACACACACACACACACACACACACACACACACACACACGCACACACATACACACACATACACACACATACATACACATGCACAGCATCCACACATGTACGCACACATACACACGCGCGTGCACACACACACACACACACACACACACACACACACACACACACACACACACACACACACACACACACACACACACACACACACACACACACACACACACACACACACACACACACACACACACACACACACACACACACACACACACACACACACACATGTGCACACAGACACGCGTGCGCACACACATAGCTAACACGCTTGCGCATGTGTGCACACACACACACACACACACACACACACACACACACACACACACACACACATGGCTAACATGCTTGGGTACGCACACACATATACACGGCCACACGCTTACACGCGCGTGCGCGCGCGCGCGCGCGCGCGCGCGCACACACACACACACACACACACACACACACACACACACACACACATACGCACACGCATGAAAACATTTTTGCCAACGTTGGTGTCAGTCGCTTGAAGAGCCAGCTGTATAGCTGTGCAGGGTTTCATTTTCAAATATACACTCACCATATTAGATAAAGATCAGTGTCGTGTACACCCCCCCCCCCCCACACACACGCGCGCGCGCGCGCCGCCTACCCCCACAAACATACAAGCGTTCGCATGAACAGGGGGGGGGGGGGGGGGGGGGGGCGGATGGGGAAGAGCAGGGGGGGGGGGGGGGGGGGGGGCGGATGGGGAAGAGCAGGGGAGGGGGGAAGGGGGGGGGGGGGTAAAGTTTCGGCTAGGACACTGGTGTCCTACCCCACATTGTCCCTTCCACAGGCTGTCCCCTGGCTGTCCAGGGAAAGCCAGCCTGTACTGTCCCTAGTCGGTCAGTTAGGGGTGGACCATGCTCCCCCCTACCCCCACCCCTCTCAGTACACGACTACTCCCTCCCCCCCCCCCCCCCCCCCCTCTTCCCTATTGGGCATCCTGGGGTGTTGGCAGTCCAAAGTGTCCTCTACCCCATCCTTCTCCAGCCTTCGCTCTCTCCGGAAGCTACATGTTTGTAAAACATTCTGGACTTGATCATATACGATGACGTTTTTCCTGACTTATTGTTGTATTCTGCCGCTTATAAGTAGATAAAACGACAGAGTTATTATGTGACGTCAGTCGAATTTTTTATTTCACGTGTGTGTGTGTATGTGTGTGTGTGTGTGTGCGCGCGCGCGCGCACACATGCGCAAATACATGAGAACATGTGTCGATTGAACATGCGCTCTAATGTGTGTGTGTGTGTGTGTGTGTCTGTGTGTGTGTCTGTGTAATGCGTAGCAATGCGTGTGCGTGTGTGCGTAAAGCGTGTATATTATTTTAATCATCACCAAAGGACGAATTTTGAAGAAAACCAGTCCCGTTAAAGTGCCGGATATTACAGAATACCGGCCAAAATCCTTAAGGAATATTCTCAGGGACACATGCCCTTCCTAACGTGCTTATTCAACGTACATTTAAAGATGGAGCAGTTCCTGCTGATTCTAAATGAACAAATGCGTCAGCAGCGTTTAAGACAGGAAACATAAAACAACTAATACTGTAAGTTTCAAGAAGAAATCAGAAGCATAAACATCGTGCAACACCTCAGACAGATGCCAGATGTCTAGCACGGCTTCAGTGCAGGAACAAGTTGCACATCACATCTTTTGGCACCTGTAGATGAACTAGCTAGGGTAAGCCGACGGACCACATGATAGGCCTACATAGGTGTCAACCTATACAGTTTTCCCGTATTGCTGTACGGGAAACCTACGATTTCAGGTCTGTACGGCCGTATACAAGTTTCAATACGGGTAAAACTGATTTATACGGGCAAATTTTAGATCACTGAGGCAAACTGCGAGGTGAACATGTTTTCATAGCAGACGACATGGATTCTTAGCACTGAAACGGAAACGAACATTTTCCTGCGCGCAATGAAGACAGAGAAGAAGAAGAAGAAGACCCCGGTGTTATTCCTCTTGAAGTGAAGTTCTGCTAGTTTTCGGCAGAACACACAACATTCCACCTCTACTTTCTGATCACTTCGCCGATCTTGTGAAAGGGAAATTGGTATGACTGGGAATAGAAACGTCGGGGATCACACTAAATAATGATGTACTCCTGACTTCAATGGACTAATGATGTTGGTAGGAGTGGAAAGTGAATAGAACAAATTGGTTGTGACTTTGATGGAATCATGATGTTGGTAAAGTGGAAGTGTGTGTAAACAATGGATTTATAAACAGTTTTAATTCTGCATCATAGTCAGTGTTTCACTATAGGGTGTGTGAATTGATCTACAAACTGTCTCAAGTGATGCATTCTGCTGGAATGGAAGAGGAGATTCTGTTGGACGGGTAAGTGTTCTTGTTATTCATAAACTGTCTTAAACTGCCATTTATTTCAAGAAGTTCTGCCTAATACCGAGTATTACATTACATTCACAGCAATTTTTGTTTATGTTTTTGCGTTTTCCGTAATGTATAAGGTTTTTGGGGCTCGGAATAAGGGAAAAAGTACTTTTCAATATGGGAAGTTGTAAAATGAGGAAAATGGGTTGACACCTATGATAATATGTGAGTTTTTGAAGGTTTTCGGTCGTGTGCACATTCGGTATGTCCTTTATTGCTACGGCGTCCGATTGTCTGCACGTAAGTGAGCTGCAGCCTTTCTGAAAGGCAGCGAACGGCAAAAAGTACGTGCAAGATGAGAGATGATTTGACCTGTCATGACTGACGCTGGATAGTTCTTATGTACACTTACTGCTTTTGCTTGATTTTCTCCATTAAACAATCTCCAGAATACTTCCTCTGTAGGGTAAAACTTTTTGATGATGACTATATTGTTTACAGAAAGATCAGTCACATCGATAAATGCCGATTCCTACTTCATGATTCGGAGACCAGGGATACGAGTTCCACTACCACCACCCTCTCCCCCTTCCTCCAAAATGTAAAGCACTGACACGCAACCCCATCCCTTTTGCCTACCGGAATGAAGGCACAAACTAATACACTTTGCCAGCTTAAAGTACATTGAATGGACGTAATCAGTGACATTGATTGGAAGGCGCATGTGGACCAAATATCTGTGAATGTTCTGGTCAGTAATATGCTGAAAGCTTCAGCTCGAATCTGAAGACCATCGCCAAAAGATCAAGGCAGACGCATATACCACTTTAGTCCAAAGAAACTGCCAATGTTCTGTTTTCACAAATTAAAAAAAAGCTTTATTTGAGAATGTACAGAACTTTTTATGACGCAAGAAAAGAAAAAAAAATTGTTAACGTTTCGGTCGTAGATCGTCACCAGTACTGATGATATCAAATAAAAGATGATCACACACACCTACACACACACACACACACACACACACACGTGTGTGTGTGTGTGTGTGTGTGTGTGTGTGTGTGTGTACATGACTGATGCTTGATACTCATACATTCTTGTGGTCATACACTCTTGTTCATAAAACAAGATGGTGTTTCAAAATAATGTCGGTGCTGAGAGAGAGAGAGAGAGAGAGAGAGAGAGAGAGAGAGAGAGAGAGAGATTCATTAATGTGTTCATGTTATGAAGGGAATCTGGGGGGGGGGGGGGGGGGGGGGGGAGAAACGTAAGTCATGGGATGAAAAAAAAAAACGACATCGAAACACGAATTTCCCAAGACTACCGTGAATAAAAGACATGGACATGTACCTAAAAGGTTTCGCTATGATGAGGACGTAAAACTCAGCTATCCCCCCCCCCCCCCCCCCCCCCCCCCCTTTTTTTTTTTTTTTTTACACGAATTCCTAATGCTGTCAGTGATGGCTTTAACATCATTCCTACGTTGTCTTCTTCATCCAAGCTCGCATTTCTTCTCCCCCATCCCCACCTCTTGCCTCTCCCAATCACCCCCAAAGTCATTTTCATAGTAACTGAGAATTGTTGTGTTGTGTCATTGTTTATGCAGTTATCACAAAGTACAGACTCAGAAGAGACGGTACTACGAACGACTGGTTATCATTCCAGTTCCGTTTCCAGGTCAACCAATGGGGTCTGGGCCTACCCATAAGCTCTTTTGATTACATCGGAAGTACAATTCGGGCTTCATGACCTCTTTTCTTTGATTGGATAATTTTTTATCCTTGTTTTACATTTTTCTCCCACACATGCTTTTCCGCACTACATGTTTACTTCCGCTGTTCGTTTGTTTTTGTCGACCAGCCTGAAGAAGACCAGTAAGCCTAGGCTTGTGAGTTTTAATGTTTGTTGTTTTCGTTTGGCGGCACAGTGCTACATGCTATGATTATGTGTGCTGTGTTTGTTGTTTTCGTTTGGCGGCAAGGTGCTACAAGTTTTTTTTTTTTTTTTTTTTTTTAAGCGTGTAGCAGTAAAAAGTCATTTTATCTAAGAGTAAACTCCCTTACCCACAGTCCTCTGTGTGTGTGTAGAGTCGCGTGGCTAAGTACACCGCAGTACAAGTTGTGTGTATGAACATCAGAAGGCAGTGTCAACAAAGTTACAAACAAGTTTATATCAGGTAAATCACGTAAGTATTTTATCTCTCTTAGGTGTTCGGCTGATGTACTGTTTAGTTTGTAAACACTTTCATTTTAATCATCGGAGTCATTCACCCGTTACCAAACTCGACCGTCAGTATCATTCACTCATTGCCAGCCTTCGTCCGTCATCGCCACATGTATTAGTTTATGGAAGATCTAGATTTATGGAAGATCTAGATAAACTACAATATTACCAAGCTAAATCATGATTGACCTGCATTTAAGAAGTAACAATGTCACTGTTAACACTTAGCCCCATTAAAAAGAAAAATGAAAAAAAATTACCTCACGACGGAAAAAAAAAAGTTAAATGAAAGAGAAATACGTTTGTTTGAAGCTTCACCGTTTACGTTTAACACTGCAGTCACAGCACTGAAATTCCCTCGGGACACCAGATTTTGACCATTTTAATCCATTTTCCTTAAAAGCCTAAATCCGACAGTGATAACACCGACTTTTTTTTTCTCTCTCTTCTGTTCGGAACCCTTGCATAAGTGACAGAATAATCATCAAGTTGATTGTGGTCACTGTGAAGGAAGAAGAAGAAGAAGAAGAAGACTTTATTTTTTATACTGTAGTGAAATAGAGCTATCTTTTCTTGATGATGATAAATGTTTTAAAAGTCAAAACACTTACTTTGTTGTTGTTTGATTGAGTTGAAAATGACATACTTCAAACAAGCAGCAATGATTCAGTGCTTGAAGAGGCCAACAGGTTGGTTGCTTTCTCTTCAAATTAGCCAACGAAATCGACTGGAAGTGGCTGGCTAACTGATATGATATGACGTAGGAAGGCCTGTATCTGCACCCTGACACCACAGCCTAAAATTTCTCCAGAAAATTGGTCATTTATTTTTAGCTGTCATTCTTGCGATGTGTCCCGAGTCATTTTGAGAATTATTTATTATTCCCTATTCACCCACTCAAGCACATACAGTACTAGAGTTAGGCAGAATTATCTACCACTGCAGATATGAAAGCTTATCTCCCCTATTTTTTCAGTCTAAGACATAAGAGCAAGCTTT
Organism: Conus betulinus; assembly: GCA_016801955.1. Classification (NCBI taxonomy): domain Eukaryota; kingdom Metazoa; phylum Mollusca; class Gastropoda; order Neogastropoda; family Conidae; genus Conus; species Conus betulinus. The sequence continues at coordinate 460,453 of JADBJO010000818.1, read as the reverse complement.
TTTTATAATTCAATATTTCTTGCAGTCATTGCAACACCAAGCTGCACTGAAAATTGCTGGAATGGTGCTCAGTTACCCTTTGAATTTATTAGTTTATTCATATATATTATATATATATATATATATATATATATATGTGTGTGTGTGTGTGTGTGTGTGTGTGTGTGTGTGTGTGTGTGTGTGTAAAACTTTGTACAAGTCTACAGAGAATACTTGGACAGTACCAAAAATATATTTTATATTACTCAGTATATATTGTAAAGGGGCAGTCACATTACTTGTGAATATTATGTTCAAAGCAGCTGTTTCTGGGCATGCCTTCTTGCTTTTACAGCTGTCTTTTGAAGAAATTATTACTTTTTAAAGTGACATTTGTTCTATATATGTATATAGTGCTGATGGAGTTACAGCAAAAGCGAATTGAAGTTAAGATTTTGAAAATAGTTGGATTGAGACTAGCATGTTACTTATATAGAATATTATACAGTGCATATTCAGGTACATTTAGAAGGCAATTAAGAGATTACTAATCAATGTCCATAGTGGTGGTTAATCAGAGTGAAGTGATCCAGTGTAATCAAAGTGACACTCATAACAGCTAAATACAGACTAGCTTATCATGGACGTAAAAGAAAAGAAGTGAATTTGCACTTAGCAAATAACAGCAAATATGATTTTTGAACTGTTTTTGTACATTTTTCATGTACATGATTACTAGAATTTGACATATGTTACAAAATGGTGTCATCAGAGCATTTAACTTTTTCCTTTGCATTTACACCAGTCTTGATACATGATTGTATCATGTATGGTTTGATATCCAGTTAGGGAAAACACAAGCAACTTAGATAACACCAAGGATTATGAAGTTCATTTTCTTAAGTGCCATGTTAATGTTATGCATATGTGGGATTTGAAATTCCTCGAATTCTATTACTCACTTTACTTTCTTCTGCTACTACATACCCCAGATTTATTCATGTTTGCAGAAAAAAAAAAGCTGTCTGAAGGTACACAGGTTGTGGATTGACTACAGTATGTCCAAGATTACCAAGAGGAAATATGTGGAGCAGGAGGTGATGGAGTTCGTGTTGCCTTCAGAAAATCAGAAAATAGTGAAGGTATGTTTCAAAGAAACAGCAGATTAATGACATGCATAGTGTGTGTGATGGTGGTATTTCTAGCTTCAACAGTTGCTGGAAACTGATAAAAAGTTTGCTGCTTACGTGAGAGCTATGGTGTATCTTTCTTTTCCATTTTTCTGTGTGTGTGTGTGTGCGTGTGCGTTTCACTAAGAAAAAACAAGCTGTATTGTGTTATTGGTGGATTCTGGTTGCTGTAGATGAGAAAAATGATATTTTATATATATGCACTAAAGTCATTGGCAGTTAGGGAGTTGCCAGCACGGCCAAGCTGTTTAAATCATAGAGATTTTCAGTGTGAAGGTACATTGTAGTGCAAGATTTTTCCTAAATGTGCAGGCAGTTTGCTTGTCCTGTGCCCAGTGAGAGATAGCTTTGTAAAGTGGTTCTCACATGACACACTGTGCATTGAGTGTGTGTGTGTGCGCGCATGCGCAATGGATATGAGTGATTGCACTTATGAGAATACAAGAGAGAGAGAGTGTGTAAGTGCCTGTTTGCATGTGTGTGTGTGTGTGTGTGTGAGAGAGAGAGAGAGAGAGAGACCTACCATGCCTTTTAGCTCGCCAGATCATAGAGAGAGAGAGAGAGATTCCCTTTTCCTCTCTCACATGCACCTCCTCCCCATCGCCCCTTACCTACCATGCCTTTTACTTGCTCGCCAATTCATCATAATAATAGTAAGTCTATTTCAAAGAGAGGTGACTGCAGTTGAAAATTGAAACAAACTTTAAAAGAAATATTGCATATTCTGCTGGACAAAAGGGACAAAAACAAATTACAAGACAAATATACCAGCCACATTTTGACCTCTTTGGTTTGTGAACTTCTTCAGGCAAGATAAACAAAACATTCAGGATAACGAAAACGAAAAAAGCTTAACAATTACTTATCTTCTCAAATTGGGCGCAAAATAGATGTTGAATCCATTGCATACATTTGTTTTTAGTCTATTCTGTTTAATGTGAGATGGAGACTGAAGGTAGAAAAAAAATTGCATGCTTGTTTTTGTTTGAACACAGTGTGTGGAAGGCACATGGGAGGAATTAGAAAATGTTTTAGCATCACAAGTTCAGATGACATGATTTCAGTGTGCTGTCATGCCATTTTTGGTTAATGTTTGTTTTTAGATTTTTGTGTGTGTGTGTGTGTGTGTGTGTTTGTGCACAAAAACACGTGTGTGTGTGTGTGTGTGTTTGTCAGTACAACTTTGAGTTAATCTGACAATAAATTGGTTTCAGTCAGTCAGTGTGTGTGTGTGCGTGTATGAGAGAGAGAAAGAGATACTGTTCCTCAACTCTTGGGTCTTTAATGTGTAGAACTTTAGCTGATTACCTGCATTTCTGGTGCTCCTGTCACCCTTCAGTTTTTCAGCAACAAAAGTGCCTGCATTGACATCGGGTTTCTGGACTTGCACATGGAACTGCTTTAACACCAGATGAACTGGCAACCTCCCTATTGTCCAGCTGCTTAACTGCCTATTTTTATTCTACCGTATTAATCATTTTGGAGAAAACCAGTTAAACATATATGCAGCAAATGATCATCTTTTTTTTCTTATCTCGGGACAAACGGATTTAACCTACAATAAAAAAGAAAAAAAGCAAGCCCTAAGTTTGATCACCTTTGTACCCATTCACCCCAGCCTTTATTTCTTTTTCTTTTGAAAAAACATCTTTTCTATAACATTGTCATAATGAAGGAGCAACTGTTTGCCCACATTTGTTTTCATCTTGTGTGTGTGTGTGTGTGTGCATGTGTGTGTCAGTGCGTCTCTGTTCAGTGTGCGCACGTGCGTGCATGTGTGTGTTTAAGTGTGTGTGTGTGTGTGTGTGTGTGTGTGTGTGTATAAGTTTGTGTCCCATGTTTTCTTGAGGAGCTGCATACAAATAAGCCCTGATCCTCAGTCCATTCCTATTGTTAATTCAGAATCTCAAATTTTGTGTTATTATGACAACCATTAGCATTTAAACAAGAAGTAGATATCTTAATTAGATTCTGTTGTGCAGGTCACAGGAGGCAGGGGAAACAATCTCCATGAGGTGGTTGATGCCCAGAAGAACATTTTCTTGGCCAGTATGCCATGTAAATTTCGTAAGAACATCTGGATTAAACGAGGTGAGGTGTATTAAGAAAATTCCTTTCTTCATGTTGTAATGTTACCATATTAAGATCTCAATCTCCCTTTCTCTCTGTCTGTCTCACTTCATGGCTCTGTGTATGTGGCATGTGTGTGTGTATGTGGTGTGTGTGTGTGTGTGTGCGTGTGTGTGTGACTGTGAGACAGAGAGTGTGATTCCCCACATCAGTCAACCACCCCCACACTCCCTTCCACTCTCTCTTGTTCTCTGAGACAGGGGGTCTAATTTTCCCATCACCGCTTACTACCCTCCTCCCTCCCTCTCCATCTCTCTGCCTCTCTGTTTCAGCATTCATAGAGAACAGCTGTTGGAATATTAATGTAAACTTGCTGTTACATGCAGAACAGTATGGCTTCTAGACTAATGGACTTTTAGAAATGGTTTCACAAGATCATCACAGAGCCATGGCTCTGAAGAAGTCGAATGGGGATGTAAACTCTCCTCCCGAGGTTTGATATCATTCCATTTATTTCTTACCAATTCTTGCATTTTAGTGATTTACCTAAATTTGATATTGGTTACTGAATGCTTGAAATTTGAATCAGTATAACATAGAAACATGGCAGTAAGCACATATCGTAATACATCATTTTAAAGAGAATGAATGTAGTTGCACACAAAATCAACAAAAAAACCAGGAAAAAAAGGTCTCGGCTAAAAACATTTATTTCTTTTGCAGGTGTTAATATTATGTGGGTACTGTAGCATATTTTCCCTTGATTAAAAAAGAAATTGAAGAATTCCTTTTTTGAGTCCATGAAAAATGTTCTTCATTGCTCTATAGCTGAACTTTATGTTGTCTATAGTCCCATACTATTAATGTCAGGTGAACTGGTTGATATTTTTTTGTACTTAGACTACTGTATATAGAATAGCTCAGAACGCAAGAGTTCATCAGAATGCTCATGTATGACTTAAAAGAATGATGATGAAGATGTAAAATTAATAGTTCACAGAGCATGACACAAATATTGACAACTTACACATCTCTCTCTCTCTCTCTCTTTCTCTCTCTCTCTGTCAAATGTACTCACCAAATGAAGTCAAAGACTCAGTCAAATCCAAGATGGCCAAATTCAAGATTGCAAAGTTGATGATGGATTGTAAGCAAAGAAAACTTTTTTTCCAGCTTAGATTTCAGGTCTGATATAATAAAACCTTCTAGTGATGTCAGATTGTTTATTCCAGTCATGATATTATAAATGAATGTGTTCTACATATTAAGAAATTGTGGAATATTTCATCGTTAAAACATGTTTGATTCTCAAATGATGAACCAGTAAGATATGTATCTGTTCAGGATGATTTATTTGGTCGTCACTATACAAACACAAGTGAGGCAGAGAACTTTCCAAAATTTCTGAAAAGAATCATGACAGAGGTCATACAGTTTATATTAATAGAATCAAAACTGATCAGAAATATGTGTAGAGTTTGGATTAGATCTCTGTAATATGATGTAAACCTTAGCAACTATCAACATTGCAGTGGCATCCCACCTTTGGTTACCTTTGTTTTTAAACATGGTGGTCTGTTTATTAGAACTAGGTAGCACCAAAGCTGTGCTTCTCATGGTGTGTGTGTGTGTGTGTGTGTGTGTGTGTGTGTGTGTGTGTGTGCCCATTTGAACTGCTCTCTTGTTATTAAGTGACATTAGAATACATGTATTAGACTTCCTGGGTTAAGATGAATTTGTGTTGCTCTATTTGCCATAGTTTAGCCATTTTTTTCAGTGTGATTGTTCCACAAGGTGGGGTTGAATAATTGGTTGAAGACTGACTTTGTGTCTCTCATCTTTCCCATTGTATTAGCTAATTTAAGTGTCTTTATATTAAAAATGTATGATGTTGATTTTTTTCCCTCATGGGTTGCATGCCAAGTACTTCAAACAGATGATCTTTTACTTAGTGTAGATGTGTTTCAGCACTCCAACAGGTTTATTCTTTGAATTCTTGTGCAGTGTCAGTGATTCCTTAAGTGTTCTCTTTACTAAACCAAAAGTACTTTGGACAAGTGATTGTTAGAAAACTGTATTTCTTTTGTAATCATGTCCACGATGAAGCCTTTAGAGCTAGTGAAACAGATAGTGGTTTGGAGAATGCAGTTTTTTAAACACTGAAAACTATTCTTTATTGTCAAAAATGATTATGATATATAATAATTTGGGATATTTAAGGAAAAAAATCTGTGACTTTTAGTGATTAGAAAGAAAAAAATAAAGGTCGTCAGAGTGCATGTGGCCCCAGGAATTTCGAAATTTAGTCTTTTGCCTTACCTGTAATTGCATTCCCTTTTGTCTGTTTTGCCAGGTGACTTTGTCATCATAGATCCCATCGTGGAAGGGGACAAGGTGAAAGGGGAAATTGTTCATATATTCTCTTCAAAGAGCAAATTAGCCATATTCAAGAGGAAGGTTTATGGTAAGTAACATTTCTATAATATCATCACTTCAAACTTGGCTCAGTTGAGGTAACTTTGTGTTATCTAAAATGAGTTTTTTTTGCTTGTCCTCCGTCTCTTTCTTACTGCAGTCTGCCTGTTTGCCTCTCAGTCTCTGATTGTCTGTTTGCCTTTCTGTCCGTCTCTCTCTCATTCACTGTCTGTCTCCCTCTCTTTCTCTTTCAGTGTCCATTTCTGTCTCCCTCTCTCACTCTGTGTCCTTGTCTGTCTCTCTGTCTGTCTGTCTCTCTGTGTCTGTCCATCTCTGTCTCCCGTCCCTCTCTCTCTGTCACTGTCCGTGTCTCTCTGGCTGTCTGTTTCTCTGTTTCCCTCTCTCTCTCTCTTTTCAAGAGCAGTTTACCAGTGATGGGTGGCAGGAGAAGGAAATCTCTCCAGAAGGCTTTATCAATGACTGTGTTTAGATTTTATTTGCCTGAGTTTTGGTCAGGAGAAATGCAGACAGTAAGGAAAAAAGTTTATTTTTCCAGTTTAAAAAAAAAGAAAACAACCAACAATGAGTAAAATTTATTACACCCATTCATCTCTTGAGTTAATTCTGCTTATGTTCATGAGTGAGGCTACTGGAGTATTGGAGGGATTTCAGGGAACAGGAGGGGGTCTTACATTTGGAGAGCCTTTTTGTACACTTACAATAGCTCTGTTTAAAATGTTGGGTCAGGCAGGGAGGAAAACCAACAAACAAATAACAAAAAGACTGCATTTGCTGATGACAGTTCTGTCTCTGGAGTACTGTGGAGCCAGCCTTGATTGTGCTTGAAAATGTCATGAATAATTGATCTTTGTTGAAAGTTTTTTTTCCTTTTTTTTTAATGGAGGAAAGGGGAGAGGAAGGAGACTGATCAGTATAAACATGCATTTGTGTGCCGGTGTGGATATTGTGTAAACATGCTGGCATGTAAGTTTGTATTCTGTGTGTGTGTGTGTGTGTGTGTGTGTGTGTGTGTGTGTTTTATCTGACTTTGACCTCTTGTTGTTTATTTTAATCAAAGCAGAGAAGAGCATTGAAGCCTAAATGCATGTGCATGCACACAAGTGATTATCATTTTGCAATGTATCATACAATTATCTCAACTCACTTGCATGTAAGTTATCTCCAAAAATTGATATTCAGATCAGAATGCCCTAGGTGAGGCAAGATAGTGGTGATGTTCACAGAGCAAAAGTCTTCGAATGATGCTGCCTGATGTTGAAGATGGCTGTGTGTCTTGTGCAGGCCCGAGGCATTTGGACAGAAAGAGACCAAGCCCACCACACACTACATTGACGAGGACCTGCTGCCTCCCAGTGATTCTGATGATGAGGACTTGGCTGAAAAGGTTGTGAACGCAAACAAAGGGGGCCAACTGTATGAACATTTTTCAGATGACGAAGAACAGGAAGAGGAAAGTGAAGCAGAAGAAGAAGAAACAGAGGATTGCTGTCAGGATGGAGAGACTGCTGCCGATTCAGAAGAAACATGCCAGAGCTGACGGAATTGTATGCATCACTGTCTGTTGAATTGTGCAGTTGACTGGAGTGTATGGAGAAGAAGGGTCACTACTGTAATGTGTATGTGTGTAGTGTGGAGGCAAGTTTGCATTTGAGTGTGTGTGTTTTGCTGCATGTTCAGGATGGTTTTAAAAGAAATGATTTATTACTTCATTTGTATGCATACAAAAATTTCAGTTCTATGATTTATTTTATCAGAACTGTATTGTGTGATTAACACATGATATACAATGTGTGTGTGTGTGTGTGTGTGTGTGTGTGTGTGTGTGGAATAGAGACAAAGAGTAGCGCGTGTTGTGTGTGTATGGGTGGGTGTAAAAGTGTTATGTGTGTATGAGTGTGTAAAAGTGGTGTGTGGTATGTGTGTGTGTAAAACTGATATGTGGTGTGTGTGTCTGCGTATGTGTGTGTGCAAATGGTGTGTGTGTGAAAATGGCGTGTGTGTGTGTGTGAAAGTGAGACAAATTAGTTGCAGTCATTATTCCAGTTTCCATGTGCATACTTCTGGTTCTAAAGAGCTGAAGAAAAAATGTTTGAGATGGACCATTGGTGAGATGAACCTCAAATGACAAATAAAACTTGGACATCAACCACGTCTTGTGATGAGTGTGTGAATGATAAGTACACTGTGAAATCAACAAGAACAAGTAAAGATAATTTAAATCAAAAGCATGCATACGTTAGAGACATTTTTTTTCCCCTCTAGTTCTGACTAGACCATCTAATGTTCAGAAGCAGTCTTTACATTGTTAGATGAGTTTAGCAACACACTGGTATTAAACAGCTCATACACTTGTAAGGGTCTATACCTAGATTACGGAAAGCATGATAATCCAGTGTACATCAATCTAGCGCCTATCACCATGATTTGGCTTTATGAGCTCAGCTTTGGTCAGTGACATTTTTTATATGCGGGCATACAACTGCCAACTAAAGTGTACTATGCAGCAAAATCGGTGTGACTCCGTTTTCAGAGTGCCTTTTTTTATGGATCCATAGAATTGTTTCCCTAAAAATCAAGAGACGTGTCCAAACTAAACAGCTACATATTCCAAATGTTACAAGATTTTAATCTCTCTTTAATTCATCATTTATCCTCTGATTCAGTTTTCATGGGTTTCACAGACCCATGCCTGTCAAAGAGACATTTCAACAGCATGCCCCTGTCTGTGTTTTGTGGGTTTCACAAAACCCATGCCGTTTAAAGAAGCATTGAAACCCATATTAATTCTTTAGGGAGCTCAGATCTGTGTCCATGTGTCATGGGCCTCTTTGTTACAGCTTTTGTTTGTTACCAATCTTCAATTTAAGTTTTCACATTCTTGTACTCTGACACAAGACCATGGGAGAGAGTGTGATAATATCTGACACTTAATGATGCAGTTTCCAGAGAGACTCGTATGGATGTATACAGCCCAGGACATGCAGGTGTCAAAGGAAATGAGAAAGCAGACACACTGGCAGGCAAGGCAATGATGAGAAGCGGATCACAGTTTGGCCAATCTGATGAGATAAGAAATCTAAAGAATCGCCTCAACAAACAAGATCAAGCCACTATACCATCAACCATTTTTCAGAGCTCAATATTGAAGAGGAAATGGACGCACATCCAGGCTGAAGTTTAAAGGAAGAGAGCAAGAAGCATTACCAACCAAATAAATTTTGCAATGACTTCAAGGCCAGCACAGTGAAGACTCCTAGAGAATGGGGCAGACTCATACTGGGCCTTTCCAATGACACACACAGATGAGCAATCACACGTCAGCTTATAAGACTTTGAATCTCACAGGATCCCCAGTTTTTATTGTAAACATATGTGCACTGGTAAGTGTGCATCATTAAAGCAATGCAAGTGTGTAAAGAGGAGAGTCTGTAAATGTGAGTGTATATGTTGGTGTGAGTGTGTTTGTGTGTGTGTGTGGTGATGGTGATGGTGGTAGTGGTGATTTTGTGTTTACAGTCATCTTCTGAACATTCCCAAAAAATAATCAAAAGTGTCCAAATGCAGGCGCATGCACACAACAAACACACATGTACTTAAGTGCATATGCTGGTGCTCATGTCATACATGCACGCATATACACATACACATGTACACACACACACACGCACAAGGATACACAGGCATCCACACTCGCAAACATGCACATCAATGTACACACAAGCATGCAGTCTGCAAGTGCACACACATATGCACATATACACACACGTGTGTACACCCCATATACACAGACACACATTCATACATACATATATACACACACATGCGCAGATATGTGCATGCAGGGGCATGCTCACACAAACCCACAGATCACGCTTGCATACACATGCACACACACACACAAGCCCATGCCCATACACCAATGCATACACACACATGCACACTGAATATACATGCATACAATGATAAAGATGGCACTGACAATGATAAGTAGATACCCAAGGTCTGACCAGCGCGCTGGGCCAATGCACACAGGTCAGTCATCTGCTAAGTCATAGCCATAAGACCCTTTCCTAAATTTTCTTATCGTAGCCATAAATTAATTTATCCATCAGTTTTACATCATGTGCATTGTGGTCTCAAACTTAGTAGATGTGATATAGCGTGTATGTATTAGTCCGCACACAGGGACACCTCCTTACTGAAACTGAAACTAACTTGTTGCCATGGCTCTGAATTTCAAATGAAAAAAAAAATGATACTGACTGGGTTTTTTTTTTTCAGCTCATGAAATTTACTGTATCTAGTTCTAAAGCACAAGAGACAAACATCTGATAAATTGGAATTCTTCTTCAGTGATTGTTCGGTGACTGTTTGGTCAAGTGCTTTCTTCCAAGCGCAATGTGTCCAGCTCAGCCAGTGTGAGAGTCTTGAAAAGCAGCACATTCTAGCTGTTTTAAAGCACCATTCTTGAGGTGTTCAGCAACAAGCTCTGCCTGTTTGACAGCACCTTTATTATTGCCTGTTAGTAGATCATGGAAAGTGACATGAAAATTCATGGCAGTGGCTGTAGTGACCAGTCAACGAAGCAAGTGGTTAAAAAAAAAAAAAAAAAAATGGAAACAACCAGCTCATCCTCTGTGCACAGATAACCATGCTGACTGACAATGCTTTATGGACAAAAAAAAAAAAAAAAAAAAAGGAAAACGCAGACAGATCAGGCAGCCCTCCTAACCAGAGTTGCAAACTTCAATCTGATCATCCTACTGAAAAAGCAAAACTGCGCTGGTGATGTGCGTGCAAAGCAGCTGCACCCAGTGGGTAAGGAGTCGGCAGCAAAATGGCCTCACCGAGACGAATCTAGCGCATCGAAATCAGTCCCTCAATCCCACGATTTTGAAGAATGACTGCCTTCAGAGGAAGAAGATAACTCATCAGAAATCGACTTCTGTGGGGTTGATTTGACTCTTTCTTTGTGACGGAAGATCGAACAGGATGCAAGATTGACTGTGCAGTGGCTCCAAAAGCAGACATCGGACTGGGCGAATCTTGCAGATGAAGACAGGCTCAAATCACTGAAATTGTAGCGAATTTGAAACTCCACAGATGAAAAAAGGACTAGTCAGCTGAAAAATGTAGCGAATTTTGAATTCACAGTTGAATAAAGAACTAAAGTTCCAACGTAACTCAGCTGCAACGTTACATTGGAGTGAGCCTCTCAGCTGTAGCAAATATAATGGGTGTCGTAAAACAGATGCCCGGTCTAAACAGGACATTGATTGTTTAACTATGTTCTCATTTGCTGGTGATGAGACCAAACTCATCAGAACAGTGCACAGAGACTGTTTCCAACTTTGGTGGGAATCACTGTGGAACGACACCCCCGGCAACATACAGGAGTTTGTGGTGCAAATAACCACAGCACAGCTGATAACAACAAAATGTCCTATATGCAGAAGATGTTACGAAAGAAAACGGAAGAAGCAAAAAAACAAGTAAAAGATTTACCATCACTGGCCCCACATGGTCAAGCCACTTTTCGGGTTCGTAGGTCAAAAAACGGAGGAGAGGGTCAACTATTCAGTTGAACTCACCAAATAAAAATAAAACAAAAATTCATGCAGATCAGATCTTTTTCCAAGCAAAGGGTGTGTGTGTATGTGTGTGTGTGTGTGAAAGAATAAATGCACATAGTACAGACAGCAAGTATGAGCTTTTTCCAACCTTAAAGAACGGGGAACAACATTTTGTTGTTGAGAAAAAGAGAGAAAACAGTTGGACAGTAAGGAGGGTGTGGTGGGGGTTATGGTGGGGAGGGGGTGGGCTGAGGCAGCAGGAGTGGATTGTACCAGCTATCAGGGGGAAAGAGGACATATTGTCTGGGGTGGGCCCTTGGGAGAGCATTGGGGGCGAGAGGCCTTGAGGACATGTTCAGACCTCCACCTAATGAAGTGCAATGTCTCCAACACCAACACCAGACTTCGCTGGCCCAACTCGGCAACAATGCTGGGGGGGGGGGGGGGGGGGGGGAAGGGGGTAGGTGTGGTGTTTAGGCGAGGCCTGACACTCTCCTATTGAAGGAGTCAAGCGTGGGGGACAAGGATTCTTCCGAAGGGAGTTTATTCCAGTCCCTGATGGTCCTTGGGAAGAAGCTGGAATATCTGTGTCCGGCTTGTCCTAATTCTTTGGTATTGCAGATGATGTTGGTTCCGCAGTTTCGTTATTGTAAGCGTTTTTCTCTTTGAGACTGGGACAACTGACATTTCACACCCATGTTTTGACATGTTCTCTAATTGAACCGTTAAGCTGACTGATGGAGTAAAAATTACTTTGGAAGCTATTCACTGTAAATGAATAATTGAGTTTTACACAAAATATACTATAGACTACAGTTATTAACCAATAACTGGTCAATAAAGAGATGATGTTAACTACAGCAGATTCACCGAAGCTGGAGTATGGCTGCCTTAATAGCGGGATAAAAAACGGTCATAAGCCCTACACACACACACACACACACACAAAAAAACTCCACTCCCTTTGTTGGGTAGATGGGGTTAATCCCTCCCTCTCAGGAGTACTTGCCTGCGTACGCAGGAAAAAAAAGAAAAAAAAAACAACAAAAAAAACACACGTACAGCAGAATGCTCAGCAAGTAGCTTCGGCGCGAGCTCGTGCCGATTTTCTTTTTCTTTTTTTTATGTACTCCCAGTTCGGAGCTATAAACGACCCATTACGGTTCTTCTTTTTTATGGAATATCTCAGAAAGTAAGTGGCCGAACTTTCTGAAAATTTGTAGGTATGTTCATTATAGGTCACAGAGATGCCCGATGTTTAAGTTTAACGTTATAGCCATTTACTAACGGCCCATAATGGTTTTCTTCTTGATGGAAAATCTTAGAAAGTTCTTGGCCAATCTTTCTGAAAATTTGTAAGTATGTTCATTATAGGTCACAGATGATGGCCAATGTTACCAGAATAGCCATTAGTAACGGTTACACCAGCCGAGACGGTTTTTTTACTCTTTATGGAGTATATCATGCGTATTCAGGATAAACTGGGAGCACGTTTATATGCTTTGTATCTGTTTTTTTTTTTCTTTCCGTAGTGTCCACAATCATCAAAGTTCGATTATTCGGACACTTTTGTGTGTGTGACCATTTTTTTTTTAATCCCTCCATTAAGGCAGCCATACTCCAGCTTCGGGGAAGGTGCATACTATGTGTAACGCGTCATCCATACCAACGGCCAAACTGGCCTTCTCTTCCGAAAGTTGGTGATGGGTTTTTACGTGTGTGCAAGATGTGCGTGCGTTTACACACCTCGGTTTACAGTCTCATCCGAAGAACTGTATGGGAAATGTAGTAAGAACCAGTGTTAACTCCGAGGAAAAATCCCCAAGTACCGAAAACGGCCCAGCGGAGAGGCAAACCAGCAACCCCAAGACCACGAGTCCGATGCTCTACCAACTGAGCTATTCTGGCCCCGATAGCCTCTCCTGTTCGTGTTTTTTTCTTTTTTTTTATAACTGAGAATGGAAAGAATTTCTCGAGATTTCAACATCTATCATAAACCTAATGAAATGAACGAGCGAGGAGAAAGTAACGATCCTTGGACAATTGTTAAAAAAGTCGCCAAATCTCCACTCTACGGTCTCTGTTCCCTCTCCATTTAGGTCATTTTACATTTCTTGTGTCTACGTCATAAATTCTTGTGCACGAAACAGATGATTGGCGCAGATTCAAAAAGGCGGTAGGAACAAGTGTTCAGGAAAAGCTGTAAGTACCGGGTAAATTGCTTACTGATTGTATTTTGCTTTTTGTTACTGCTTTGACTGAACATACTGGCAAAAAGTGGTTAAGGGCCATCCTTTCGATGCTTACTGGCCTTTAGACATATTTTATCGTCTCTTCTTTTTCCACCATCAATCGTAGTCTGAAACGCTGAGGTTCGCAACTGACCTTACGTGAATACGTCGTGAAGTCCAGAGACAGTCATTGCCACAGTCGTAATAAACATGTTCATTTGTTACGCAACAAATGTGGTAATTCATGTTTCATCTGACATCTTCCTTTACACGACCAACATCATTTTGCTGATGGTTTTGTGGTTTTGACTTTGAGCTGTCAGGCAGGGCTTTGAATAAATATGAGGCCCGTAAATTCCAGAATTAGGATTGCCAGTTATGCAATCGATTCAATCAATGTCAATTACATCAGATATGGTCATCATCATCATATCATGTTACAAGATGTTAAAGAAGGCCATAATCCCATTGCCAGACAGGTCAATTAAAAGATATATTGTCCTTCTTGCTCAAAATTTTAGGTCACAATCTCTTTCCTGCACAGATTTTTGGCAGAACCTCCAATTGCAGATTTGATTTGCCTTTCTGACATCTCTGTTAACCAGACTAACTTTGACTGGTCTTGGTCTTGCATCGAATCCATGGTGTTTTACACACAGACGAATAGCTTTGATGACATAGTCTAAGTTTTTGTCTTCATAAATGTATAAGTCTTGTCAATGTCAAATACAACATTTGTGACTGTCAGAATCATCTGCTAGTTCTCACACACACACCCCCCTCTTTTTTTCTCTTTTTCTTTTCTTATTTTGCTGCTTTCTGGTATGCTGCTAAATATGATGATATTTTGCTTTCTTGATTATTCCATATCTGCTGAGTACTATTGATTATCTTTTCACCTTCCCCCCCCCCCCCCCCCCCCCCCCCCCCCCCCCCAGCATTTTTCAGAAAGACCATTTGCATCAGTGTACAGTGTTTTTGATTCCTGTGTTGCCAGGCAATCATCAGGGTCAGGGCATCATTCCAGCTCCTGTGAACATGTTAAACAGAATCATTTTAGTACTTGATGCTCTGATTTTTGCTGAAAAATGGGTATTCTGTATTCTAAGTCCAAACATACAAGGTGAACCCATCCACTGCACCTGTCACTTTTGGCACCTTTCTCCTCCCCCCCCCCCCCCCCCCCCCCCACACACACCACACACACACTCCCCAATATGAGCACTGCCAGCAAGGGGGCTGCTGGATTATTGCAGTAAAAGTAGTAGTAGTAGTAGTAATAGGGACGGCGTTTGGTTACGCCTAGACCGTGAGGTCTAATATTTGTCCCTTCATGGTTTGGTTCTGGTTATTATTATCTAGACTGGTCATACCCAATGGGGTTTCTACTTGTCATAGCCATAAAATATAGATCTTCTAGCTGGGGCAGTTTGTCGATCAGGTTCTTAAACTCATTCACAGATTTTGCAAATTTAACTGATGAAGGTAGTGCATTCCTGGGGTTAACAACTGTGAAAGAAAATGAAAATTTGCGCTTGTTAGTTCTGGCATGCATTACTAAGAGTTTTTTTCCTGCAGAGTTCCAAGTAACATTCACAGGTGCATAGGAAAACAAAGAGTGCAAATCAACATCATATCCATGGAAATTTTTAACATCTGTATAAGATCACCTCGTAATCGTCTACCCTTCGGTGGATGTAGGTTAAAAAATTTTAGCCGATCATAATAGTTCATTTCTTTGCATTCCTTCAGCAGTCTAGTCGCACGCCTCTGAACTCTTTCAATCAGGATGGATTGCCTCTGTAGGTTTGCAGGACACCAGATAACATTTGCATATTCCAGATGTGGTCTCACAATGGACTTGTATAATGTTGTGTGAAAGTATCTTTGTCTAAAAATGTGAAGGCTCTCTTTACCATTCCTAATACTTGGTTTGCCTTGCCAACAATTCAGTTTATGTGTGGGTCAAAATCAAGACTTTCAAAGTTTCATCAAACGTAATACCCAAATCTTTTTCTTCATTGCATCTTGTAATCTTTTGAACATTATTACCCAGCTTCATTTCATACTCATTTACAGGATTTTTGTTCCCCATATGTAGAACATGACACTTTGACACATTGAAAAATAAGCTCCAGGTCTCTGACCACTCTTGTAATTTGTTGATATTTTGGATAGTGGAATTTTCCTTTGCAGTGTTCATTATTTTGGTATCGTCAGCAAAGAAGTGGCTCATACTCTGCAATGTAGAGGGCATATTGTTTATGAAAGCAGTAAAGAGAATGGGACCTAATATGCTACCCTGGGGTATACCACTCAGTACTTCTGCTTTTTCAGACTTAGCATCACCTACCCTCACTCTCTGTGTGCGTCCTTTAAGGAAACTACTAGTCCATTTCAAAATGGAACCACACACACACACACCATAAGCAGCGAGTTTGGTAAGTAACCTTTTGTGTGGGACTGAGTCAAAAGCTTTTTTTTTAAAAGTCAAGATAATGATATCTACAGGTTCCCCTTCATCCAAATAAAATGTAAGCTTTTCCATAACTTGTAGTAGCTGCGTCACACATGACCTTTTCTTCCTAAAACTGTGCTGGCAATCAGCATAGAGTCCATTTTCAGTGAATAGCATCTGGACCCTGTGTTTTATAAGGTTTGAGCTCTTTCAGTTTCTGTTTTACTGCTTCGCTGGTAACTCTAATGTCACTAACTGATACACCCTGTGAAAAAGAACATTCACTTAAATTGGTACATTGCTCAGATCTTCACGCGTAAATACATTTGAAAAGAATTTATTAAAAAAATCAGCCTTTTCAGCATCAGCTGTAGCCATGGAGCCTTCTTTTTGTTCAAAGTGCTTATACCAGTATTGCTTTTAAGCCTCTCTTGGATATATTTCCCAAAATTTCTTAGATTGGTTTTGCACTCTTTAGTAATTTCCTTTTTATACCTCTTCCTGTCTCTTTTTAGCATTTTTGTACATAGATTCTGTTCCTTTACGTAACTGAGATAATGTTGGCCAGATTTGGTATTCAAATTGTTTAAATAATTTGTGCTTTTTCTTAATTATTCTGACTGTTTTCTTACTCATCCACATGGGGTATCAACTTTTTCTTTTTGTGCCTTTTCACCTTGGGTATGCATTTCTCCATTCGCTCCCGGAGGACACTTTGAATTTTTGCCACATATCTTCTACCTCATTCACATGCAAAGATGACCAGTCTTTTTCTCTTAGAAACTCAATTTATTATAATCACCCCTCTTAAGATTGTACACATACTTGCATTGTTCCTCATTTGATTCATTGTTCACATTCAACTCAAAAACTAAGATGTCATGGTCACTGTTGCTGAGTGGGTCTTGGTGTTCGACCTCTGAAATCAAAGTTTCATCATTAAGTAGCACCCAGTTGTCCAGGTTGGGTTCTGGTTCACTCACCTTCTTGTGTACTGCTTCACCTGTTGGATGAGGAAAGCATCTTGTAGCCTTATTTTAATTTCCTCTCCTTTATCACCTGAGAAAATTCCATCCCATCTTACAAACGGAAAATTGAAGTCGCCCATGACGCATACTTTATCATACTTTAATATTAAATCTGACTCAAGCATGTCAAAAAGTTTCTTGTCATTGTCCTCATCAGATGTGTTTGGGCTGCGATATAAACAACCAATAAGGACATTTCCATCATTTTTTTGTGTGAAATGTACACCACACACTTTCACGGTATCCCAGAGTATCAAATTCCTCACATTCCCTACATTAAGTCTCTTATCAATGTAAAGTGCTACTCCTTGATGTGGGTTTTTGTTCATAAATATATCATACTGGTCAACAGGTAATTGGATAATGGTATGTTGGGGTCATTTTTTGTGAATGACCTCTGTCTTTGCAATAATACATGGTTGGTCTAAAGCAATTCTACTGTTCAGTTCATCTTTTTTTTTTATTAAGGATACCATAATCGCAGTTTGAATAAAGGACTTTGAAATTACTCACCTTATTTTTCCTTTTTGATTTCCTTCTTTCTTTTGCTCTCTCTTTCTTTCGCAGCTTTCTGTTTACACTCTGACTGACTTCCATCTACATTGTTTACACTATGTATATATAGGTTGGCTATTGAGTCATTTCCTGGTTACCCTCCTTGGCAGAGCCGAGTGGGGGAGTCCCACCAGTCGCCCCGAGCAGGTTCTCATCACCATCATCATCCAAATCATCATCCCGTCCCCTTGTTTGTTTCCTTGGCTTTTCCCTCTGATCAGGTTCTCATTTTCATCGTCATCGGAATCATGTTTTCCACAATCTCTCAGTTTCTTTCCTTCCTCTCTATGCTTAACAGTGGTATCTTGATTAATGAAAACCTTGTCCTCATTGCGCACATTTGCATTCAACTTTCTTGCTTTTTTCAATATTTCTTTTTTCTTTTCCTCAGTTATCATTGTGATTTTCAGGAGCCTCGGCTTATCGCCATTCTTCTTCTCACCTAAGCGGATGGGATCTTGTATGTCATCTCGGTCTAACTCAACCACATGACCTATCAGATCCCTCACTGCTTTCAAATCATCCATTTTTCTGTCCCTGATCTCAGCTTTTGTACTCTCTTTCAGACTGACCACGATTAGATTTTTCTTGCGTTTATCAATTTCTTTTTGCTCATTCATCGCCTCTGCTATTTTACGATCAACGACTTCATCTGTCTTTTCCTCAATTTTTGGCCCAATGATCTCGTGGAAGTGTCTTTCCATTTCATCCATTCGACTAGTCAACTTCACCATTTGTATTGGCTCCGTGAGTCGATCAAGCTTTGCTTCATCTCTTGTCACTGGCTTGCCTCCCTCACTTACACAGGGGGTGCAGACCCAATTCTTGTTAGTGCTTCTGGCAAACTCATGTTCTTCATTGCTCAGTTTTGCACACTTTTGGTGAGCCCATTTTTTTACATCCATAGCACTGAATTGACTTTGTTGTCATGTGATCATCTTCTGTAGGGGCACTACAAACAAGACAAGGCCATGTCATGTAAATTACAGATGTATTGCTGGTCTTACAGGTGGTCCTTGTACTCATGCCACCCCGCGAAGGCGGGCCCCCCTTTGCTTCGACCATTTGCTTGATTACCTCTACCAGCCATTTCAGTACAATTTTGTTAGCAGAACAAGAACTTGTGCATTAAAGAACTTACCTCTAGGTTGGCAATCGTTATTAAAAACAACAAATGTTGGAAAACAAGTAACAAGTGTAAAAAAAAAAAATTAAAAAAAATGATGACTGACGGAAATTCAAGTTGGGCACGAGTTGTGAGCACTCGTGAAGAAGGGTTGAATTTTATCCAAGAAACTTCACGACACACTAACAGTTGACAATAAAATTATTGCCTGCTATATTGAGACACTTTCTGAGACAATTTTAAGATATTTGGGATGAAAACACTTCTGTGCGACTTAATTTTGCCTATCAAAATCCAAGAGCTGAAAAAAATTGCCGCTATCTTTCAAGTACGACCACTCTACCCTCTCCAGCAGAAACTTCACTTGGGAAGTACTTGTTGAGCAAAGAGGTTTTTGTGGTGTCTTTTCTCTCTCACCTTTTCCCTTGATACTAGAGTTAGTGAAGAGCTGCAACAACTTATTTTGTTAGTGTCAGCTGGAAGCATCTGCCACAAATCAAACTGGAATGTCTTCAATCACTGAGCACTTTTTTTTGCAGGTTTTTGACCACCAGGCCAAGTTTCCTCATCTTGTCTACATGACTGTCTGATGTCTTGGCTCAACGGCGTCAGCAGCTCTTGAGACCAAGCCCTAAAACTACATAAGTCTTTCTTGGATTCTTCTACCCGGTGTCTACAGTCACATGGTTCATTTCTGGTAAGTGCTTATTTATGATTAATGCAGTCTTGGTCAGTTTAACTTAGACTAGATTTGTTGTGGCAGTGCTCTCCATTTTCTTTGTAACTGAGGGTCTTTTAAAAAGTTCAGGACCTGTTTATGCTCATATAATTTTTTTCTTAATTAAAGAATGTTGTCCAGCCAAGGTTAGAAGTTGAAATTGCTTGTTATGAAGTACTGAAAAAGGATAGATGCTGCCTTCACTAAGTTATTGACAGTTGTATGACTGTAGCAAGCAGACTAAGCACAAACAGTAGATCTGTGCTCTCTCTCTTTCTCACACACAGACACAGACAGACAGGCAGACAGACAGGCAGACAGACACACACACACACACACACACACACACACACACACACACACACACACACACACACACACACACACACACACACACACACACACACACACACACACACACACACACACACACACACTGTAAAGCTTGTGTACATTAAGTTCAGTTTGAAGATAAGTGACCTAAAAGAAGCAGACTAAATGCACATGCTGGTGCAGGTGCTTGTTCACAACACCTTGAGAACATAGTTGAAATTTTAATGGTCTGAGTTGTTTTTTCTGTTAGATTTCTATGGTTCTATGAGATTGCTGTGTCTGATAAGTCATTAAAAGACGATCTGGCTGGTACTGGAGAAAGCATTTAAAAAAAATCAGATTTGCAAATGCAGTGAGTCACATCACAGCAAGTAGCAAGGCAAACAGTGAAAAGGCCACAGCCCAGGGCAACAGTATCTGCCGTTGTTGACAAAGAAAGGTAATATTCCCCCTCTGCCAGTGTACATGATGCACTCTGGGCTTGGGGATGAAAAAGAGCCAGTAGAGATGAGTTTATTTCATTTCATTTTAGTTTATTTTCTGTCAGCTTGTGACATTATTCCCTCATTCCTATTTCCCCATACTCATCTACATCCAAGTATGTGCCGTTGCAACCCTAGCATCAGTTTTCCCCAGAGAGCAGTCAAAATTGTTTTGGTGCGGCTTCCAGAGGAGACACTGCACTGTTAAAGAGTTATTTGTGTCAAGTGGTGCCTATTTTGATTCAGCATAAGCAGCAAGCCACCTGTTAAGCAGCCCCCTATGTATAACGATTGCTTTGTCGTGGTCAGTATGAATGAGCGTCTATCTCCAAAGAGTGTCGCTATATATATCCAATCACAGATGTTGTTGCTTTTTTTTTTTTTTTTTTTTTTGATGAGGATGCTATGGTAGAGTTCCTTACTGGTTAGAGAGACGCTATGACAGGGCTGTTCTTATGCTTTCTTTCATATGTCTGGTGTCAACAAAGCAAGAGAAATAACAAACGTCTGGTTACTGTGCTTGGAAATTTAAGCAACACCTACAGAGTTGGTCAAACAATCCATTCCTGCAGACATGTCTACTCTGTGGATGAAACTATAGTGTGGTTCCAATCTTCCTAATTAAACCCATATAGATTCAGCTCTAATAAGAGCTGGCAGGGGCCGAAAACCTGGGGTAAATTTTTTGCCTTGGACATGAATCAAACCCGTTACCTTGCAGCCCACAATTATTGTTGTTTGTAGGGGCCATAGTAGATGGTTCCTGCATATGGTGGATCAGGACAAGCACCACTGAACACAACCAAAGTGACCTAACAGCAAAGCAGTCTGTTCTTGTGGATTGCCTCATGATGACTTGATATTGACTGCTCCCTTTGGATAATGGTGTGGGGGTCGGTGTCACTGGGCAAATCCAGGTGTGGCTTTGTGTCAAGGAAGGGAATAAACATTTTGGGAATAATGCCTCTTAGGAAGGCAGGGGTGGATGATGAGATGACCAATAAAACAAAAAACGAAACAAACAGCCCCCAAAAGAAAAAAAAAAAGCAAACAAAAAGAATGTACAATTCATGAACAAGTAGGGGTTACAAAAGACTAAAATGACCTCTCGCATGTTTTCCTCAGGATCTATCCCAGTCAGAAACAATTTCTTTCAAACTATGCAATTCATACCGTGTACAGATTTCGTTTGTTAATTTAAATTGAAATAACTGAAGGTAAAGATTTTTTTTTTTCACAGAAATATTAGCAATGGGGCGCGTGAAGATGAGGAAAAGGGCACCTGTTTAAAACGCTCTGAAGATGGTAAGTACATTTCCCTTCACGCAGTTTCTTGTCGCTTGCTGATCATGTCTTTTTCCAATGCTTTTACTAGCTTTGTAATACTATGACTTGAATATTTGTTTATGAATAGACGGATTACTGAGAATGTCAGATCTGTTTATCCTTAAAGTTTAAATGATCCACAGGGCAACAAATACGGGGTTCCCACAGAGTGCTGCAAATCCAGAGAAACCATTAAAACAAGTAAAACTTCAATTTCTGGCACTGGAACAGTCAGTTTTCGTGGTTGGAGTGTGTAAAATCTGTCATATAAGCGAGTTGCCTGTTCTGCAGATGAGAGAACTCTCCAGCATAAGAATTGAAAAATATGATTTCGATGTGGGCAATGTTACAGTGGGAAAACTGAAGTGTGAAAGGAGCACTAGCTGTGTTGGTGATCAGCAAACATCTATGCATTTAACTGATCAGAATTTAAGAAATCAGCCTTCAACTAGTTCAAGCAGGAGGATTGGACATAGTTGAAAAAATGAATTTAGAGTACATTACAGTTTTAGGAAGCAAATACATTACAGTTTTAGGAAGCAAATACACACATACCACACACACACACACACACACCACACACACACACACACACACACACACACACACACACACAAAAAGCACAGAGAGAGAGTTTTGCCTGAAGAATACTTCCGATTATGAAATATTGTTACTGGCAGCTGCCTTTTTTTCCCTTTTTGTTTCTTTGATGAAAGGTCAAGTGTCTGAAGTCATTTGTCCAATGTTCTCCACAAGCAGCAAAAATATATGTAGGTCTGTGATATGTGTCATCCATCACTAACTAGGTTTAATTTCTCTGGTGTGTGCACACGTGTGTGCAAGATAGCACACATGTATGTGTATGTATGTGTGTGTATGTATACTTGAGCTGTTCCTGCTTTACCAAGTTCCTTTGGGATGAAATGCCTGTTTTCCACTGAGAGGTCATTCTACAAACTTTCCTGTTTTAGTGGTGTGTTTTTTTTTTGTAAGGTGATCCATCAGTCAGTGTTTTCTTTACATCATAACTTTTTATGGTGTTATCAATGATATTTTGCTATACTTACAGCATGTGTGTTTTGCAACTCTGAGGAAGACAATGAGGAGGTGTATGGGAAGATGCTGAAGAAGCTGGGCCTCAGTATTCATTACTTTTTGCATGGTAAGATTATGACACAAGATCCAAACTCGGATGTGATGTGTGACTTCTGATATATGCACTTTGCACATGTCACAAACTGGTTTTGAGCATGTGAACCTGTTGCAAAATGAGGCTTCATAAAAGTTTTGAAAAAGTGTTATTCTTTTTCCATTCTTAAGGTTCTTCTCAAAGTCTATATTTAAAGTGTCCATCCTAATTCTTAAAAGCTGAATTTCAAAGATAGATTTGCTTAGAAATGCAAACATGTTTGACACACTAATTCTGTCACAGGTTACCAACTTAAACTTAAACCAGAATACCTTTGGGCTGAGTATTTGTTTCATCCATAAATATTCTGTGTCTTCCATCATTATAGACAAGAATCCTCATTCTTAATGTGCTAGAAAATTGTCTGAAACCCTTGGTAGTGAATAACACCCACAAACTTCTTTCTTTTAACATTTGTAATCAACACAGAAGTTTAACTAAGTACATGGATAATTGTATATCAGACTATGGTCACTGACAGTACAACTGAAGAAATATAATCAGAATGAATTGTTTCCTGATCATAGATCATAGGAGTATTAATTGTGGTGCCACATGATACACTCTGAAGTGAACACAAGACATGACTTTCTTATGGAAATATTCAGTGCCACATGATACACTTTTGAAATAGACACAAGACATGACTTCAATCTGGAAATATTCAGTGCCACATGATACACTTTGAAATAGACACAAGACATGACTTCAAGCTGGAAATATTCAGTGCCACGTGATACACTTTGAAATGGACACAAGACATGACTTCAGTCTGAAAATATTCAGTGCCACGTGATACACTTTGAAATGGACACAAGACATGACTTCAGTCTGGAAATATTCAGTGCCATGTGATATACTTTTGAAATGGACACAAGACATTACTTCAATCTGGAAATGTTCAGTGCCACGTGATACACTCTGAAATGGACACAAGATATGATTTCAATCTGGAAATGTTCAGCGACACAGAAATGAAGTGGTACATGTAGGGTGTAAAATACAATGGATAAAAATCAGTTGTTTTTTTTTCCTGGCCTGGTAAAGTTAAAATTGAATTGCGAAAGTGGTGTAACCTATTACATATTCTACCACAGTTGCTTGAACACCTACTTTGCTTATATAAAATAAGCTGTATTATATTTGTTGATCTTTCAGACATGAAGACGTGTGTTTTTTGTGTGTGAGTGTGTGCTCATTTATGCATGTGTATGTTTGTGTGCGTTATTATTATATCAACAAATATCATGTCTGCGGTTGCAATCACTTGTCCAGATCTAGCACTTCAGTTTCAGTATTGCTGTTATGAAATAAACACTATATAATGTTTGAAATAAAAGTAGGTGTGTCAGCTGTTACGGAGTGCAAATGTAGAATGGTAGAACTTGTTTTACTGAACTTGTGACACTCTTGAAATTTTAGTGATATATGTGAAAAGTATTAATGCATTAATTTTGTTTTCATAAATATTTCATGATACACCTGCAGTTAAAAGGTTACGGTTTTGAAATATTCCTAAAAGCTTTTGGGGTGAAATTGTGGTCTAGCTGAGGGCGGGGATGGCTGAAATATGAGTGGGATTGTTTAATTAATTTGACTCCTACGTCTTCATGTAACAATCAGCTGTGACAATTTGCCACCTTTGTGATCAGAGGTTAACTACGAGAGCTTAATGACATAAAATTAATATCAGCTAACATGATCAGATACTGATTACTTATATGAACAAAACCTTAAACATAAGATTATATATGTCAGAGATACAGTTCTGTCAAATGTCCATTTTCGCAAAACAAATGACACTTCAGTGCACTGCACATGATTTGATGGTGGTTTTCATTGCAGCTGTTTTCCAGTGGCTTGTGGCAGAGAGGAAAGAGGGACAGAGATGGAATTCTGGGGTTTATGCCTGCAGATATCTACCGTGAAAAGAAACGTGGAGGACGCCTTGTCAGTAGTCTGTTTTTATACTGCATTTCCTTCTTCTTCATTCCTTCTTTTTTTTATTTTTTTTTTTGTAAATGTAACTGATGTATATGATTTTGTGAATTAGAATGTTAACAGTGTATCAGATTTGGTTAATGAGAATGTGAAAGATGCACCTGGAACACTTAGTGAAAGCTGTAAAATTGCTGATAACAAGACAGAAGTACATGTTCCGCTGTGAGATGCTTGGAGATCTGTCAGTGATGAGATGGTAACCTCGAGTGCAGAAATGGCTGAAACACTCATAAAAAAGCATGATAGAAAGGGATACTAGCTCTCAGCAGATGGCAGACTCATCTGTCCAGACCTGTCTCTGTATTTGCATTTATATGTAATTGGAAACTGCTGAGTTCACCACTCATGAAGCCCTGTGAATTGGGAAGATTTCCATAGTGATAAGTGGGGATATAGAAACTGAAAACCTGTCACTGGTTTCAGGTTTTGCTGTTTATGAAAGCTTAAGGAATAACTCATTAGAATAACATATAAACTGTAAATTTGTTTGGCTTATATCATTTAAGTATGTAATCTTATGAATAAGTTACTTCTAAACTAAAGTTCCAAGTGTAAAGAAGTTTGGGAGTGCATGCGAGCATGGGTGCGTGTGTGTGTGTGTTTGATATTTATCTGAAGACTGGTAATATTAATGAAAATGTAATGACATTTGTTTGATGTTGCAGACCTGCCAGTATTGCCGTAAAAAGGGTGCCACCATTGGGTGTGTTATTACAAACTGCCGAAAGACTTACCATTTTCGATGTGGGAGGGAGGCAGGTGGATTGTTCCAGTTCTTCCAGGAGTTCAGGTAATACGGGAGCATCATTATTTGGACAGTTTTGTGGCATTCTCTTATCGGTGCCTTTCTTTTCTCCCTCTCTTTAAAATGATATTGTCAGTTTGCAAGAACATTTTTAATAGTGTGACTTCATGTGGGGTTACTTGACTAGTTTTGTCACATGTTTTTGGTAGAGGTGTAATGCCTCAGAGTCTTACTTACGTCAGTAGTTATGTTCAGTATACTTTATTCAAAAAAGCATAATTGGGGCTTAAAGACTGTTTTATTGAAACTTATTTGATACAAAAGAAGTAGTGAAGTTAGGTCATTAACCACAATGTGTGTGTGTGCGTGTGCGCGCGCGTGCGTGTGTGTGCGCGTGCGCGTGCGTGCGTGTGTGTGTGCGTGCGTGTTATAATATGTAAGTATATGAATATATATATATCTGTGATAAATTTCTGTATTAGTAGGAAAGATAAGACGGTCACAGTCCAAATCTCAGGATTGGTGTGATAGCCCCAATTCATATGCAGGATTGGGGACCCTTCCCCACTCCTGAAAGCAGGAAAAAAAATTTTCAGAGGCCTGGAAGCATTTAAATTGAGAGGGTCCAGCGATGCAGAAAATTTCAGCTAACGAGCATCCCATATCTACTCATTCATCGTCTATTTCCTGTCTGCCTCATGAGAAGAGGAGGCAGTGTGAGCAACTTGCTGCACCCACACAGCGGTGCCTGATAAGGTCGTGGTTTTTATATCAACAACTAGGTGGCCTTATAACCACTACTGTGGTGAGCAGTTTTGTGGTTAAACACAAGCACTGTTTGTTATCCAGAGCACAGCATTCAAGTTTGATTAGCAGTTTTACAAACAAATTAAGGAGGCTTTGTAACATATTTCGAAAGACAAGAAATCACAAATAAAAATACTTTTAAACGATTAGGTTAGTTACGATGATGTCTGTCTCAAAATGTATTTGCAAAAAAAAATTTATTTCTGTATACAAGTCACAATAGAACATATTTCTACCCTTCAGTTACTTATAAGTTTTGTCTTTCAATTTTTTTCCATTCTGTTGTAGCTTCAGAAAAAGATGAAAGCTTGTAAAAAAATGCCTGCTCAAGAAAACTGTATGAAACTTTCTTTCCAGGTCCTACTGCCCCGATCATCGGCCCGGACAAGACACTCCGACCAGTGACCGTCTTGCTTTTTATGGGACTGCCAAATCAACCTGTTCCATTTGCATGCTCTCTGTGGAGGCAAGGGCTTCTAATGACACACTTCGTTCCCCTTGTTGTCGTAAAGCTTGGTTTCACAGAAACTGTATACAGGTGAGCCTATATGATTTTCTGGAAAGGTCATTAGTTGCAGATCTCTTTATCCTTGCACTTTCCACATCTGGTAGAGTTGGAGATCTGCATAAAAAACGAAAGATATTGTATTAGAAAACAAATGTTAGATAGTGATAACTTTTCTCAAGATGCCAGTACTGTGATTTTTAGCCTTCAAAGGGAGAACCACTTGGTTTTTTAATCATGAATTCTGTTTTATCCAGAGATTATGTGTTTCCCCAAGGCAGATAATATGACTTTGCTGCATATGAAACAAATCTCTGCTGAAGCTGTGTATGTGAAACGGTCAAACCTATGTCTAATGTTCATTGACTCAGACGTACAGTTCCTGGAATATTCATATCTATTACTGTAAAAAGATGAAAAGTGTTGACCATTCTGGTGTCTTATTTAAAATTTAAGCTACAGTCTTTTAGCACCTAAAGCCTATGTTGATTGCCGTCCAAGAGATGAAAATGCTCTCCAAGGGACGCAAATTCACATTGAGAATCTTTTCTCAAAGATTTCACCAGCTCACTGGATACAAGTTTTTTTTGTTTTTTTTTTTGCTGAACTGTGCCCTAAATTCTCCATCCTTGTAAAGAATATAAACTGATTCTGAATCTGAAAAGGACGTGCTCCTGCTGTTTATAGCTTAGCAGCTCCCGCTCAGTAGTGCACAGAACACATTCCCTCAGACAGTTCCATCTACACTACAGAGCTCACATTGTTGGTCTTGAATCTTCACATGGTCGTTAAATCAAAACAAAAAGACTTCCTCGTTCTTTTTTGACCCTCTTTTTGCTTTGAAGGGCTTTGTTGGTCATACACCTACTTAAATCTCTTAAAAGGTGAAGAACCTGCCTTTGCATTCCATTTGTCTTATACTCATTATAAAACAAGTTCGTATACAGTGTTTAGACCTGCATGATGTCAGACATGAATTTTCCCAGTGATGTTGGCATTCAAGGTAGTGAAGTAGCTAATCACTTTTCCAAGAATGCCACAAATGAATTGTGCAGATTTTCTATCTGTCGCACCAGTCTGAAATGCAAAGCTCAGATTGATATCTAAGACCCCTCTGGCAAGGGACAGGAACCCACAAACAGGTAACAAATTCTTATTCCTGTCCAAAACCTAAAGAGGTTATATCATCTGCCACTGAAGGCTACTTGGGAAAAAAGTAGTTTTATGAAGATTACACACAGACCACTTTTACACCCACATAGCTTTTTAAAGGCAAAGAACCTGCCCGTTGCATTTCACTTGTGTTATACTCATTATAAAACATTTTCTTATAGAGTGTTTAAACTCAATAATGATGTCAGACGTAAACATTCCATTAAAAAAAAACAACAACTTTGTTTAGAGATGTCCAGTTGCATTTGATTTCATTTTGGGGCTCTAGAAAATGATGAGCATTTTTTTCAACTGATCAAGGATTTTGCAGAAGAAAAGGCTTTTAAGTGGTTTGTGTGCATTAAAAAAAAAAATCTGTTTTAATACATTGTTGATTCTTTTTTACATTTGTGTTTTCACATCTCTTATGAATTAACTGATGAGATATATCATTCTGTGTATGGCCCCTTGCAGTTGGCTGGGCATTGAATAGTGTGAATTGAATCGTGTCAGCACACTGGAACAGCTAGAGTATATTTGGAGGAGAAGGTGTGTGATTGGGGAAGAGCAGAAGGAGGGAAATTAGGGGAAATGGTGTGGTGTGTTATTATCCAGCTTTTCTTTGAATATTCATTTTGATCATATGACAGTGTAATCTATTTTTGTGTAGCCTGGAAACCATCTCATTCTTACACTGCCTTATATTATAGTGAACTTTGTTTATTATTATGAAAAAAAAAATTATGTGTAACATATGCACCAGATCGATTTCTTTAGAGTGAAACACTGGCGGTTGTGGATGTCATTGTGAAAGTAATGGTGTTTGATGGTGAGAACACATATGTTCTTGGGTTCTGTGGGATGGGTGGAGTGGAGTTACTGATGTGGAGGATGTGGTTATTAGAAACTGAAGATTTGGAAAAGTTGGAGGAAGGAGGGAGAGAAAGGATAAGATGGCAATGTAACAAAGAGGGAGAGAAAAGATAAGATGACACATGTAACAAAGAGGGAGAGAAAGGATAAGATGACACATGTGACAAAGAGGGAGAGAAAGGAGAAGATGACACATGTAACAAAGAAATAAAGGATAAGATGACACATGTAACAAAGAGGGAGAGAAAAGATAAGATGACACATGTAACAAAGAGGGAGAGAAAGGATAAGATGACACATGTTACAAAGAGAGAGAGAAAGGAGAAGATGACACATGTAACAAAGAAAGAAAGGATAAGATGACACATGTAACAAAGAGAGGGAGAGAAAGGATAAGATGACACATGTAACAAAGAGGGAGAGAAAGGAGAAGATGACACATGTAACAAAGAAAGGATAAGATGACACATGTAACAAAGAGGGAGAGAAAGATAAGATGACACATGTAACAAAGAGGGAGAGAAAGGATAAGATGACACATGTAACAAAGAGGGAGAGAAAGGAGAAGATGACACATGTAACAAAGAAAGGATAAGATGACACATGTAACAAAGAGGAGAGAAAAGATAAGATGACACATGTAAACAAAGAGGGAGAGAAAGGATAAGATGACACATGTGACAAAGAGGGAGAGAAAGGATAAGATGACACATGTAACAAAGAAAAGAAAGGATAAGATGACACATGTAACAAAGAGGGAGAGAAAGGATCAGATGACACATGTAACAAAGAGGGAGAGAAAGGATAAGATGACACATGTTACAAAGAGGGAGAGAAAGGATAAGATGACACATTTAACAAAGGTGTGGAAAATGATTGGAGTGCATGTGATAGACTAGAGATTGGTGTGTGGTACATGCAAATCAAGTCTCCTTTTTTTCAGGGGTGCTTTGGTAAAAGTTGGAAAGGCTCAAAAGTGACAATGATAGCTAGTACGACATAATTTTCCAACACTGCAAAAGGATTTCTACCTGCTGAATTATTTAATTAAAATAAACTGATACAGTGCTGTTAGCACTTTCCAGAGGTTTTGAATTTTTAGAGGTTTTCAGAGTTATTTTCCAAACAAGGTTTGACTGTGTGTGTGTGTGTGTGTGTGTGGTGAAAGCCTGGTTATATACTTTGAAAAAAAAAAGTGTACAAGTGTACCAATTTATCAGTTTTCCCACCATACTATTGTGCGCAGTAGCCAGTATTCTACCTATGTAAAAACTGAAGTGTTTTCCCCAGAGATATGCACTGTCTGCTGGAGCCTACTTCTTCAAGTGTCCTTTGTGCAACAACAAGGAACTGTTTGAGGCAGAAATGCTGGAGTTTGGAATCTACATCCCTGAACAGTGAGTTCTGTTTCCTTTATTTTAACTTGTCTTGGAAGAGAAACTGGAATGAAACAGAAAAGTGTATGGTTGATGGTATGGAAGTAGGATGACATATCTGTCTGAAATTTCAAATGAATTGATTATACATCTAATGTTTTGCCATGGTGTAAATGTTTATTGTGTCACTTCCATTTGAAAGACAGGAGAGAAAGAGAGAGGAGGGGCTGGGTGACAGAAAAGAAAGAACCTTGGAGAAATAGAGGGAGAGGAAAGCGAGGGGCTACCTAACTAGGAACTCACCTTTGAGTTTTGTGTGCTTGTGATCTTTTTGATGTGTCTTGCTCTAGCAGTATTTTTATCATATTTTTGTTATACAATTGAATATTTCATTTTCTGTGGGAGCTTTTGTTACTCATTTAGCAACAGACCATAATTATTTGTTTTTATGCTTACGGTTTTTGCCAAGAGGTATCGTCGATGCTCAAGCAGTCTGTTCTCATTATGCTGCGTTGGTTCCATGTCTCCTTTCGGGGTTCTGCTGTATGTTGACTTTGTTATTGATGTTTGTAAATATTTCAGTATCTTACTTTCAAACTTGCCTCATGTGTTTGTAAGAGGGAGGGAGAGGAGACTAGTCCACTCACCTGAAAGTTCGACATGGGA
Source organism: Conus betulinus (assembly GCA_016801955.1). Lineage (NCBI taxonomy): Eukaryota > Metazoa > Mollusca > Gastropoda > Neogastropoda > Conidae > Conus > Conus betulinus. The sequence goes on along the minus strand of JADBJO010000818.1, from coordinate 429,634 downwards.
GATAATTTGTAGCTCAGAGCTGATTTGCCATTATTTACCCATTGCTGGCTCAGGGAATTTTGAGTCATGTGTGGGTTCATATCCTCTGTGTGGCATGTGAATGTGTTCTCCCACCACCTTTTTGTTATTCATAGCAAATGGGGCCTCAGTCCCTACAGCTACCGGCTCAAAATGGCGCATTGTAACGCTGGCCCCCTTCCCAAATAATCGATATGGAAATGAAACAGTCTCTCCCTGATTGGGGCCGGGCAGATTGGTAGGTAATTGACAGACAGGGATGGATAAATTGTTAAAAAGTTATAAAAAGATTCCACACAATCTGTGAAACTTTGTGGGGTGTAGAATTTAGAAATTAGAGATTTAATTCTGCGAAATCTTTGAATTTTATGAAAGAAAGTACATGAACCCTTACACAAATATTCATACACAAACAGAATTAGGTAATCCATGACAGTCAGCCATGCAAATCTGGCTGAGCAAGTTAATGAATGGGGCTTATTTGAGCTTGTTTTGTTGTTCGTGAAGATCCGTGGTATGAAGAAATGTCAAATGTATCAGTTTCCATAATGTTTGTACCTGGGAAGAGCTATTTTCTTCTTTGAATCAAATTTGTGTTGTGTTGCTTGCAGGGGGAAATGTGTAATGGTCATCATTAGTATTCAAACACTGATATTTGTTTCAACCTACTTAAAACTTACCAGGAGGAGTGAATATTGGAGAGGGTAAAAAATGCCTGTCTTGATGGCCTGATACTGCCTGATCCCCGTGAAAGTCCATTGCTGTGATGGGATGAGCCAGATATGGCTAGCATATATGGAGGAGGTGAAATGAGAGGCATGACATTGATGGTACAGAGAGAAAGAGGGCATGAGACAGTTTAGAAAAAAGTTCCTTGAATCAAATGGTTTCAGAAAAAAGTTCCTTGAAACAAATGGTTTCAGAAAAAAAGTTCCTTGAAACTAATGGTGTGCACTCAACTTTCAGGGATGCAGCCTGGGAACAGGATCCATCAGCATATCAGGAACTGCTGGAGCGCTACAACCGCTGCGACACTGACCACTGCCACTGTCCATTGGGCCGTGAACATGATGGGGCAGCTGGCAGGTGAGGGATGGTGACTTATTTTCCTTGTGCTGCAGTCTGCTCATAAGAAATGTTGTTTGACAAAACCTCAGTGAAAGGAAACAAATGCAGATATACACTCTGTCTTTTCACGACTTGACTTTCTTCGGTTTTTCCTTTCTTTAATTGGATTTAGCTCCAATTATAATGCCCTCCCATTTGATTCTGTCATCTTTGAAAAGATGGCGATCTTGCTCCTATCAGAATGATTTTTTTTTTTTTTTTTGCATCTAAAACACTAGTATTGAATAATAAAGTGATCATGTCATTATTTTTTGTTTGTTGTATGAACATGCTTAACAGAATAATACCTGAACTCAGCTTTTGTCTTAATTTTGTTCATATTCAAAAGAATGTTCAGCATGGTCATTTTCACTGCTGTGCTCAGCATGGTCATTTTTGCGATCTTATCTGTCAGCTATCACCACCACCCCCAGAACATCATCAGCACCACTGCCAATGTTCACAGTACAACTTGATCAGTATTTAGGCAAATCCTTTTTACACACACACACACACACACAAAATCTTGCGTGTAACTCAAAAATCAGATTTATGATATTTTTTTAAAGGTACTGTGCATTGGAGTGCAGGTCTTCTGGATCAAACTGGAAATCCAAATCAGACAAATTTTCAAAACTTTTTCTCCATATTGGTGAGAGATTGTGTCTGTGCATTCTCTGGTTCAGCAAGACTGTGGGTCCCTTCCAGCACCTGGAAATTTCGGGGAAGCGACATTTTCTTTACTGTAAATTTTGAATAGATTCCATATTGTTATGCATATTTGAATACAGCATAAAACATTCGGGAAAAGTTCTTGGACAGGGTGCAATGTAGGAATGGGAAACGTTTTGTGCAGGAGATGCAGGTCTTGTGAGTGTCGTTATGAAGGTATCATTTATGGCAGCATAGCCAGATGTGCGAGTCTATAATTAGAGCATACAGCTTGGAAGATGATGAGAGAGACGCTATAGTCTATGACGGCAGAGCCAAATGCTGAAGAGAGGTGGTGGTGGTGATAGACCGTAGTTTTTGAGCATTATCAGACAAAATTTTCCCTTGAGAAGTAAAGGAGAAAGAGTCTTCTTTGTCAGAAGTGGGCGTGAACTTGAAAGGTCACTTATTAGGGTCTGTAAGCGCCAAAAAACAGTCAAAAGACAAGGGAAGGTGTGTTCTGTCACAAAGAAAATGAGGAAACTGACCTATCCATAAATATGGCTCACTGAAGTGAACTCACTACCATCACTCTTATTGCCTAACTTGGTATGGATGCAAGGTCAGCTACCTGCTGTCCCTTTTCCCTCTTTTTTCATTCATTTATTTATCAGATTATTTTTTCTTTTTTTTATTAATTTATTATTGTTTTTTTTTATCCTGAGTATACAGCCATACTCCATGCCAAGTAGGGATAAGGCTTTGTTTGGGCAGGTAAGTATGAGAAAAAAATGGTATTAAACGAAATTAATGCTCTTGAAGGGGATAGTACAGCAAGAAGTTATGGAACCCTGTCAGATTTTTTTCTCTCTGCCAGAGGATATGGCTGGGACTTTAAATGAACAGTTTCTGTTTATTTTTGTTTTCCGCTTTTTTTTTTTCTCTTTTTTTTTTCAAAAACAAGTCACCTTTGAACAAATGATTTCTATGTAGTGAATATAAAAAATTTGGTGATGATAAACACACTCTCTGTGCTGAAGTCCTTTAAAGTTATACAGTGAAAGAAAATGAATCCTAAGCAGTCATGTTTTTACTGTGTTACAGTCACTGGGAAATCCTCCTGTGTCACTGGTGTGGATCCAGCGGTACTCACACAGGCTGCCATGGCTTCATCAAAGTTGGCAAGGAACACTTGTGCAAGGAATGTGCAGACTTTAGTGTTTTAGGTAAGGTGCTTCCTGTTTTTGTTTTTTGAAGAGGATAGATAGAGGGGATGGGCCTTACTATGAGGCTTGTCTTGTCCACAAGGCTGGTGACTGTTCTCCCCCTCTGGCAGCCATAACTGGATCACAGTATGGCAGACTGGTGTGCCAGTTTTGTGCACATCCTTGTGGTTGTTGGTAATTTTTTTTTTTTTCACCCCAGCGTTTGGTCTTGATTATTGATTGAGGGGTTTAATGCCACTGCTCATGTTCCAGTTCTTCATTATCATCTGATGATTATGTTTTGAAAGTTTTTTTTCATTTAGTTGATGTTAAAAGGGTGTTGGCCTGCATCTTTTTGTGTGTGTATATATTGAGACACAGACTGAGAGTTAGATATCCAGGCTATGAAGTGTCATTGAAAGTGGACAGAGTTTTTGTGCTTAAAATGCTCTCTCTTCTTAAGTGGAAATGACATATCATTAAAGTGATAGTCTCACCATTCGGTACTTTCTAGGCTGGCATAAAAAGTATATAATCAAAAGCAAGGGGGACATTGCTTTCAAAAGCTGAGGGTGAGTTTTGTAGTTGCACTTCTAGTGGTGCTAAGTGCCTATTGACACTTCATGTTAATCCCACATCTCAAAGTGCAGTTAGCTGCTGTGTTGTCATTCCGTGTGTTTGGGTGGCAGTGAAGGGCTGTGTGATCTGTCTTGGATAGGGTGATTTGACTCTGACTGCTCCCTGTGGATTGTCGGTGCTAGAACTGTGGCATGACAAGCCAGGCTGTGGCTGTGGACTGGGAGCTGGAATGAGTGTTGTGGATGCAGTGCCATTAAAGTGGCTCAGAATATGAGACAGCAAACAGCCAATGAAATAAACAAACAACTGCACCCCCACCCCATCCCCACCCCCACCAAACTGTCTCTGTGATCCTGGTGGAAAAAAAGAGATTGCCTCCTGTGTGTTCTCTATTACTAGCCACATATCATTGCTCAGACTTTTTTTGTTTCATAAAGTAATGATCTGCTTGTCATATCTTTGAAAATAAAAAAGAAAAATTGAACAAGGCTTGTGGTGTCTTAAATTTTAGAATTGCTATGTGTAACACAAAATTGAACAAGGCTTTTGCCGTCTTAAATCTTAGAATCACTATGTATACACACATGCTTGTGTGGACCTGCTCATGATGTCAATGTTTGTTATAATTGTAATATATGCTGCTTGATTTGTTAAGATCAGGTTTTTATGCCAACTGCTAATAAAAGTCTTCAAGCAGAATTGCAGATCCTACATGCTCCCATGTATTGGATATGATTTGTGTGATGATGATGTTGAAGATATAACTGAGAAATGGAGATTGTGGTATGAGATTGTACTTTCCAGTATAAAACTTAAAAAAAAAAAAAAGGTGTTAATCACCAGAAGCAAAATGAACTTGGTTAGACTGGCTGGCTATTGTTTATTTTATCAGCTGCCATCATTACTATTAAATATATGTAGCCAAATGAGAAATAAAGGAGTTAAATTATTTCTGATCTACAAGAGTAGAATTGGGTGCTCATTTTAGTGTCTTTATTTTGTTACAGTTGAAAGAAAAAGATGACTAAGACAAAGAAGTGTTCTCCATCACACATGGCCATTCCTGCCCATGCTGAGCTGCAGCAACGGTTAGAGCAACGATTGGCAGCATCTTTGCGGGACCAACGTGCTGCTCGTCGCCAGAGCACTTCACAGTCTTCAGCCAGTCCACAGGTGACCGTATCTGCAAAAAGAGGGCGCAGAGCCAAATTGAAACGAAAGAACCCAGATTCAGATGCTGTTCCTTCCACTTGTGTAGAGAGATCCATAGAGAGCACTGCACTTCCGAATTTCTTCAGGATCATCGTTTGACCAGCAGCACACCAGTAGTGTATGTAGAGCGTGCTGGAGATGATACAGAAATCAGTGAAGCAGAGAATGTTGAAGAGCCCTCAGCAGCTAGTGCAGACGGAGTTCAAGCTGGCCATACAGATACTTGGGGTTCATCAAAAGCAACTCCTGAATCATCTTATGTCCAGTTAAGAGATTCCTCAGGAGAAGGTCAGTAGTTGAAGAATGTCAGCATGCAGAAATGACAAAGACTTCTTCAGAAAACACAGTTATGACACAGAGCTCATCAGAATCAGGCTTTGAGTTGTTGCCACCAGCACAAGAAAAATATTCACATGCACTCGGTTCAGCATCGCAGCAAGTTTTTCAGCATGCAAACCAGGCACAGGATTCTTCAGATTGTGCAGAAATGACAGGCAGTTCACCTTGGTCCACGTCCTCAAGTGAGTTTATGACTGGGAAGGTGGCAAGTCTTCAGAACCCCACAGATGAAAATTCCTTCAGTGCCAAGCCAGTTTGATGAGGGCACTGATCTATTTGTTCAGAATGCACCATCATGTGAACAGCTCTTGTCATCATTACAACACGGTGAAACACAAACAAGTGTAAAGGAGGTGAACTTGCAGACAGAACATGTAGCAGATGACTGTGAACTTCGGCAGCCTGTTGCAAAAAGAAGAAGAAAAAGACGGCAAAAGTTGGATAAAAAACCATTCTGGAAAAATGGTTCTGCAAGACATCCTGAAATCCTCAAGCTTTTGCAGTGTTCAGGCAGCAGTGAACAGAAGAACGCTGGTGCCAACCTTTTTAAGTTTTCAGAATATAGCTGTGGAAGATGGTCAGCGTGTGACTCGAAGTCAGTCCGTTGCCAACAGGAGGTTAACCAGGTCTGCATCAGGTCAGTCCCAGTCTCTCAAAAGATCCCGTTCACGCTGTGATAAGCAGGTTTGTGACTGGAGTAAGGCAAAACGTTGCAAAACATCGCAAAAACAGGACAAGGCAAAGATGATGACATGTTGGAATAAGGTGGCAGTGGGATATTGCTGGCAGAAGACCAAGTCCATTTACTCAGTCTGTGCCCAGAATGGTCATGTAAAGGCCCTTCATATCAAGTCATGCCAAGAATCTGTCGGTGTCAGCAAACAGAATACAAATAACAGTGATGGCAACAATAACTGTCTGTTGACAGTTCTGTACTGGAAAGCAACAGTCAACAGTCAGATTGTAACAGACCCGGATGGTCGGGGATGATAACGCGGTCTGGCCTTTTTCAGTGCCCATTTCTGCATTATGAGAAATCATTAGATACTAAGAAAAACAAGAACTGGGCATTGTCTGATGTTGAGAGCAAACAACTCCTTCCAACATCAAGCCAAGATGGGAAAGATTTCTTCACCAGCAATAAAGCTCAGTCCATTAAGAACAACAAAATTTACCACTACACTAAGATAGTGTCTCAAAACAATTCTGCATTATCAGATTCTATTTCAGTGATAAAGGTACAGCAGTATGGACAACCTACTGTCCAGACTATGTCACATTGCTCCACACCAGGTGATATGCTTGATTGTGAGAGAAATGAAGGATGTGATGATTCGAAAACTGGTCTGCCCACACATACTGAAGATCTCCAGTCAAACCCATCTACCATGAACACCCTGTCTGTACCATGCGGCACGAGTGGTCGAAAGCATGAAATGGCTGAACAGGAGACATCATCTTGCACCTCTGTAAACGGCTTAAAACGAAAACATGAGAGTCTGTTGACCATGAGAAGCCCGAAGAAAAGAGGTCGTAGAAGAAAAAGATCTTTACAGAACAGAACAGTGAATGTATCTGTCTGTACACAGGATCAGAATCCAGTTGATGCTGTGCCAGATCAGCAGGCAGGCTACAACATTAACCTGCCATTTCAGCAGGATGCTGCTCCTCTTTTTCCACTTTTACCTTCCTCTGCCACCTTGGAATATGTCCAGGAGAGGATTCCTGGTCCAGTTACATTTGACTCCATTCTGCAGACGATGTGTGCTATGCGAACTTGTTTCATCATGTCGCCTACTGATAATTTGCCTGTTACAGCTCAGCCTGAACCGGTTTTATTATGGAATATACAGTTACAGAGAAGACCTACTACTGCTTTCAGAAGTTCAGCAATTGGAATTGAAGGTCATCCCATTGTCTTTCCTTCGCTGTTCAACAGACAGATGACTAGTGACCAGTTGTGTGGTGTCCTTCCCCAACTTGGTGCTAGGTACTCATGCCCATGCTGTGTGCAGTGTGCTGAGCACCATCACCAACAGACTCGTGTCGGACTGGAACTGATAACACCACCTCCGTTTTTTTATGACTGGCTGTGATGCAGATGACAGGACTGCCATTGAAAAAGTTTTTGTAAGCAAAGTAGAATATGTATCATTGTTCTACCCATACCCCTCTCAGCTGTGCCCCAGTCTACAGAGACGTTTTGCTAGCTGTTTGAAGGTGTGGCATCAACAGTGACCCATCTGTCTTTATCCATGTCACAGGACCACTCCAGGTCTTGGCGCAATAACTCATTGCAGATATCACAAGCACCCCATAAAGTTTCAGGTCAACCTATGAGGAGCAGCTAGTTGAAGATGCCCTGTTTATGATTAGCTCTTCAGGTCGCAGCAGTTCAGCTGCAGGTAATAATTTTGTCAACCGTCTGCTTGATTATTTGTTCCTACTAGCACGTGTCATAGCTCAGGACATGGATTGTTGTCCCAGCCACAGATACTGTTTTGCACCAGTTCTGCTGATTGAGATTTCTGGTGTATTGTTCATTGGACCATGCTGATGTTCTACTCAACACCAGAGAAAAATTCACTTACCAGGCTATACTCGATACCAGCACTACACTTTGAACTATTTCCAAAAAAGAACAGGACAAGTACAATAAAATTTGGTGGTTAGAATTGTTTTTACAGAGAATGTAAAGTTTTCAAAAGTACAACCAGAGCAGGTTTGCGATAACTGTTTTTTGCAGTTTTAAAGCAATGGGTAACTCCTGTCTTCTTCTACAGGTCAGTATCATGGAGTGTTGATGCCTTTAGACCCAGGACTGAGAAAGACTAGGGTGCTGTGACCATTGATATACCTCTACCCCCTTCATCAGAGCAGCATCGGACAGACACACATCATGTGTTAAGTTACAGGACTGAGGAAAACTTAAGTGCCATGAGAACTGAACCTTCAGATACATTGCTACTGCTCTGAAAACCTCCTTCACACCTGTGAGGGCAGTGACTTTGTTGACATCGTCAAATCTTTTATTCAGATATGTTTGTACAAAATCATACATAAAGAAAATTGCTTGAATTTGAGTGTTGATAATATGAATCTGATGTTCTGATTGTGACATTTTTACTGTTTGTTCTTCCTTCAGGCTTTTTTTTTTCTTTTCAGTGGTGCAAAGTGCTTTGGATCAGGTAGACTGTATTACTGTTAGAGCTTCAAATTATTCCCCCCCGACTGTTCTGAGAAAACTCTGAGTGTTCCAGTGTCCTGACTGAATTTCCAATAAAGTGCAGCATTTTGTGTACTCTGTGTGTTTTTTCTACTCTTAGTATATTCCAAAGATTGTAGTATCAGATTTGACCTTTTATTTTCAAACTGCACCCCTGAACACACATGCATACTTTTTTGCCTTTTTACTCTCTCTCTTCTTCTTCCTTTTTCTCTTTCTGTTTTTTGTTTTCATTGTTCTTGCCATAAATCACTGAATTTCATTCAGTTTGATGGAGGTCAGAGTAGTAAGCAATCCTTTTTCTTTACACTACATTAGTATGGCTGTGAAACTGTGATTTTACATAGCTTTCATGTGTTTTGGTATGTTAGTGTGAAAGTATTTCCACAGGGGACAAAGGTAAGGAAAGAAATAAAAGTGGGTAATTCTCATAAAGTAATCTCATTGTATACTGGGTGCCACTTTTACTTTAGTTTCATTGTTAAAGCTGTGCCTGTCGCTGGAGTCAGTTCATACAGAATTTTGTCTTTGATGTCTTTGCTTGTTAATTAACTGTTTCATTGCTGCTAGATGCTTTAGAGGCCCATTGCTTTTTTACTGGGAAAAAAGAATGTTGAAGAGGCAATGCCAAGCAGGACAATTTAAATGTTTTGAAGCATATACCGATATGTTGAATATGGTTACAATTTTATACAACAAACATCAGTACTTGAACGTACTTAATGAAGCAGATGACTGACTTTGTTAAGTATAAGCAACCGCAGCAGGCCGAAGTTACACCACAGGAAAGTGATTCTGTTCAGAACCCTCAGCATCACTTCACTCACTAGATGGGCTGATCAGGACTTCAGTCTCCCCCCCTCCCCCCTCCCCTCCCCTCCGGTCGCCATTGCAACCCTTCCCTTATTCCCCCCGCCCCTTCCCCCCACCCCTGTCCCTATCCCCTTGTTCTTCATAATAAAACATGCAGTAGCAATGAAACTGTAAGAGAGAGAGACAGGCCAGCACAGTGAAATATGGCAGGGAAGCAGGCTGATACAGTGAAATACTCCCTTGTAGGTTTGCTGATATAATGAAATGTCTTGAGTGTCATCAACTTCAAACATGAATACAGGACCTGTTCACAAGTGGGCATAAATGCTGACAACTGGCGCTTTCTATATCGCCCCAACTTTTAAGATGTTTTAATGTCAGGGAATTGGAACCAACCTGAACTGGTTTTTACCTTCAAGGAACTTTGAATTGGAGATGCTTTTAACTATTTTGACGCTGTATGGAGAGAGAGAGAGGGATCCCTGGCATCTCAAACATGCTGGACTCCATTCTTATTGATGTGTTAGTATGCATAATATAAATACTTCGGATGTTTACAAATTTATCGAAATCTGAAAAAAAAACAGTAGTCATGGGTCCATAGTAACCCTGACCTGAACCCCAAATCAGAAGTTACCCCTAATACCTGATCAGGTCATAAATCTTTGTAATACCCCAAATGACAGACTTTTAGTAATGTCATTGATTCAGTAACTTTTTGTGACAAAACTGTGTCCTACTGGCCAGCATAGGTCGGTCAGCATCAGCAGGAAAGTTGCTTTGTGCAGACAACATGGCTGTGGCACCAAAACATAAATGAGACGATGGGAAAAAAATAACACACATGAAAAAATATTGAATGTCATAAACTAGCCTCTTTCATCACAACCAGTTGCTCGTTTAGCCTGCCTGCCGTGTGGATGGTGGTGTGTGAGTACACAATAGACACTTGATGCCGTTTGTGTTGGATATCGTGCCAGTCTGCTCACACACAGCTATCCACGCAGCCACACCTGAGCCTCAGGTTTGAAAGTGACTTGCCATCTGCCATGGCAAAGTGGTAAGTGTCATTGACTCCTGGCTAGAAGTTCATGGATGGATTCCCATCAGAGCCATTTATTTGTGGGAATTTTTCTACTCAGACTGGCTCCTGTCCAGAGTTGTTTGCTCTGGGTTCAGTTTGGAAGACTAGGACAGCACACTCCAGTGGAGTTTCATTCACTTAATCTATGGTTGCATCTCTGACAGTGCTGCTCAAATTTCTTAACCAACACTGCAGGTGTCTATCTTTCGGACCTGGTTGACACCGGCATATATTACAAAACTCGTAAGTGTATAGTGCAGCCCTGTCGTGCAGTCGCAGATCAGAATGGAAATCCATAGCCTCATCCTCATCCTCATCCTCCGCATCAAAAAAGTCTCAAATTCTGGCTCTCCACGCCCTGCTTGCATTGTGACCTCAGTTTTGATTTCCTCTCCATGTCTATGCCCATGATGAGGTTCAGTCGGGATCACCAGTGCAAATTCATGGAAGTGTTGTGGGATGGATGTGGTGACATTCTCTGGAGGGAGAGCTCACTCCTGCTGGCTCCATGACTAAACAATTATTGTCGTCAGTACAGGGGTTCATAGGTGGTGTCCTTGCACATGTTTGCTCAGACCAGGCACCACTGAACACCAACGAAGAGATTCAGCCGGAGTGCAGTGTCTCCTCGGGTGTGTTGTGGATTGAAGACTTCCTACTGACAGCTTCCTGTGGATTGTCAGTGCTCAGGCTGTGGCAGGACAAGCCAGGCTGTGGTTGTGGATTGGGAGCCACAATGAGCAGCCTGGATGCAGTGCCAAAGAAATGAAAATGTAACTTGACATTTTCCCTATAAGTCAGATTCATAGATGTGTGTGTGTGTGTGTGTGTGTGTGTGTGTGTGTGTGTGTGTGGTCCACAGTTTCTTGAAGCAAAAGCTGATTTAGATCATTTAGTCTCTTCAACCCATGTTGACTCATATGAAGGTGTGATTGAAACTGACTTAGAGGTGACTGACCAGGATATTTTTTCCCACCTGTATATCAGGTGCCATTTAACTGCTGATCATTATCACCGTGAACTTGAAATCACTAAAGGGGGAACAGGCAACAACCTCAATAATATTAATAAGCTAATATACTGACAGAATTATGGGCTCTTTTGTTGCAACAATTGCAGATAGTCGGACATAGATGTCCACCTCAGCGTCTATTGTTATAACTGTGCTTTTTTTTTTTTATTACATATAGTTGTCAGCACCTTCTTGATATTTAGATGTCTGTACTCAAGTTCTTCTGGCACAGTATCCACTGGTAGTTCTTTTGATATTAACATGGGTCAGCACTAGTTAACATCACTTCTTCGGCAGTTCCGTTATGTTTGATGTAGTGTGCTTCTAGTTACTTGTAAATGCTGGGTGGTAAATACTACTGCTGATCAGGCCTTGGCAGGGAAAGGTGATCATACTATTTCAGTAACCTTTCATATATTTGATTTTACATCTATTTCACTTTTTTTTTGTATACATGTGTTTTTTGTGAGTATAACTTTATATGGCGTCCACCTTATGACCATTTGGCTAGTCATAAGCTTTATAGCTTTCCTCCTGTGAAGATTGACAGGGCAGGACATACTGAGACAAGGGAGACATAAAGGCTCATTCTGTGCCACCATGCGGACATCGGGGGGCCTGGGGTGCCTTTCAGTAACTACACTCCAGCCTTCCAGAACTTCTGTTGTCATCATTTCCTCTGATTGAAGTGTCTTCTCTCTGCTTTTTTATTTTTGTCTTTCTTCTCTCTGTCGTTACTGTTTTTCTGCCATATGACATATTCTATCTTTGTTCTCAAAATTCTTGTACAGTTTCCTCTTCATGCTAGCTTTTTTTTTTTTGTTGCAGTCAGGCAACTTGGTTTTGGAATTGTACAGATGAAACAGAATGAACACAAGCTATCCATTCTATGCTTAAATTATACTTGTTTTTAAAAATTTTTATTTGATCTTATTTACTGTTTCTGAACTGTGAGTGAAAAACCAAGTGAAATGCCTGTTGCCTTAGCACGACCAAACTTTATGGGCCTTATTGGCAACGGCAGTTTACCACTGTGTTTTTGATTAATTTTTCAACAAAGTTGTGTGTACGAGGCCCTTCTGCATGACTTCCTTTTGTGTGGTTGACTGTGGATTTAGTTTATGCACAGTGCCATGGGGACATCTGGTTTATAACTGCTTCTCGTCAACCTGTGGATGCTTGACCACACTGAAAGTCTGCAAGATAGGCCATGGTCCAGCCTTCACTCTCACAGGCTGCAAGTACTTTACCTCCAACACCCGTTATCATCAACAACACACAGAACAAGACTGTGGACAGGATTTTGCTATCTTGGTGGCACTGTGAGCAGCACTGGATCTCTGTTCGCCAATGTGACAATGCTGATTGTGTGAAAACCAGGGTTGCCTTCGGGAAAATAATGGCATCAGAGTCTCCACCAGATCTGCCTTGTACACAGCAATAGTCTTGTCTGCTTTGCTATACTGCTGAGACCTTTGCCTATTACAGAGGAAATCCTATAAATGTGCGTGTCCAGCAACATTTCTTTAGCAAGATCTGCAACATTAAATGATAAGACAGAGGTATAGTGTATAGCGTGACTTCCAGGCATAGAATATCTGCTTGTTAAGGGTCACCTCTGATGGACGGGACATAGTCAGCAGAATCCTAATTTGCCTCAGATTGGACAGGTCACTGCTGTTGTTTTTTGTTGTGTTGTTGTTGTACCCTGGCTAAAAGACTCCAGGGATCATCTGAACAGCAGAAGTACTTGAACACTATGGTATAAATGCATCAGCTGGGGATGAGAACATTACGTGTGTGACCGTTTTTGATTACCCCGCCACATGGGCAGCCACACTCCGACTTTGGGGGATTTTGGAGACGGATAATGTTATGCTAGGAGCTTGTCACAACTGAAGACAATCCCTGCATAGCCACGCAGAGCATAACAAACATTTTGATGTAGCCTTGGTGTTCTAGCCTATGTCAGTTGGCCTGACACAGCCTTAAGCCAAGGCGGGACAGGTCAGTGCTAAGTAGGGCAGCGTGACCAAGGTAGACTCTGGAGAGGCAAAAGGACACTGAAAGCCAACCCCAAGCGTTGCAACATGGATACAGTTGATTGGGAAGGTGCCCTCGACATATTGTGCTGGAAACACCTGTGCCAACAGGGGCACATGACTTTCAAGACTAACAGAGCAGCTCCCTTACAGATAGGGAGCAAGCAGACCCCCAGCTTGCAGAATTCCTCCCCCCTGCAGCTTTGGTGCTGGATTCCATGACAGGCTTTTGCTCTCTTGTGACAACACATTCTAGCAAATGACCTGCCTGCCCACACGTGTAATTCTTGAACAAACTGACGGGAGAGTTCATCATGTAATAAACTGATGTATATGTGTAAATACTGTTCGTTATTTATCAGGTTGACGGCCTTCTTTTTTTTGTCCCTGTGTAGACATGCCTGAAAAGGCCATGTGTGATCAGCTGGGTTATGAAACAGAAGACTTGTTCTGGCAGATAGACAAGTTGGTTTTGGTTCCTTATTGCCTTCCACATACACCTTTGGTGTCAGTTTTGTTTTGTTTTGTGATAAAGTAGGTATTTACATTGAATATTATAAGCGACTTGTTACTACTGCTCCAGCCAGTATTTGCCATAAAAGCCCCTATATGTTGGGTGTGTTATCAAACTTACAGTCTGAAACATATTAGCATTCTGATCAGATGATGGATATGTAAATACAGCTGCTTCCTGGGATATTTCATGTTTATTTCCATGTGTACAATATAGCATGAAAGCTAGAAGTTTGGGTAGCAGTACACTTATCAGATCATCCACAGATGTCTGACATGCAGCACAAAACACAACTCAGCCTGAAATGAATAAGTTGCATAAGTGCATGTTCATCACTTTCTTTACTGTCAGAAGGTTGAATGATTAGGTAGGATTTGTAAGAGCTATGGGTGTCACATAACAGAATTTTGTGTTGAAATAACGGTGCAGTATGGTCTCTCACCATTGTAAGAAGCATGTTTCAAAGCTATTTCTTGTGTGAACTCATTTCCTGATGTGCTCTAACCTCATGCCAGCAGATTTTGTTTGTTTTGTGTTTTTGTTTATTTTCATATCGTGACCTGATGAATGACACTGCTAGTAGGCACAAGACTATGTCTAGCTTGACAATTAAATAGCAGACAAGAACTGGAAAGGTCCACTGTGAATTCTGTGAAGCTTTGTTTTTTACGTGGCGTGGATGTATTCCTTTGCAACATAATTTGTGGGGTGCAGTATTGAATATTGAAAGAAACAGGTACCAATAACCAAGCAGGAAGACTTCAAGATCATTGATTTTGTGAACCAGTCCAAGAAACAGGCACCTACAAGGGAACAGGCAGATTTGTGTGTCGGTCAGGTGGTTGGTGTTGCAGTGCAGCAGCTTGTACATGTTGCATTTTTCTTTGGGTATTTCGTCATGCAATACACCTGATAAGGAAGAATCTCAAAGTATTTACTGCTCTGTATTGTGTGGGGGTCAGTGAAATGGGTATTTCTCCTGGAAACAATGTCATGTGATATAGGCCCCCCCCCCCCCCCCCCCCCCCAAAAAAAAATCGAATGTCAAACCTCTGGATTCTGAACTAAAGAATTCCTTAAAAATTGAGTGAATAAAAGGAAGAAAATCTAGGGAAAACAAAATAAAATAAAAGAAATTTAAAGAAAGTCTTTATTGGGTGGTAAATCTAGTAATTAAGAAAAGAAAGAAGTTGAAATAAGAGGGGCGTGTGTTTTGCAGATTGTTTAACAGTGAGATTTCACTGTGTCATTTGTTGCACACCACTGAATGGTTTTACAAACATTTGAAATTGTAGGTGCATGAAACTATGTGTATTAATCATGTACAGAAGTTTTAGTCTTGGCCTGTACATCAACTTGCCATTGTTTTGCATGAAGTGCGTTTTAGGGGAGGAGTATTCTGTCACAAATTTGAATGTAGATGATCATTTGCTGTACATTGCCTTGGTGTTAATGTACTGTTATGTTGTGATTAGAAAGAGAAAAGATCAACATTGCTTTTAGAGAAGAGCCCTTACATGTGGTACAGTGTTTTGAGTGCAGCTTCTGCAATTGCCCTGACATAGTCAAGCTCACATTGCTTCTGGTGTGGAAGAAAATCCTTGCATTATTTGACGTATACTAACTCTGTTTGACTTTCCCTGTACAGCATGGGCAGTACAGATGCATTGGCAGCTGGACTTTGTTATGCCCGCACTAATAGACAAAGGACTATGCCCATCTAACCACAGCTGCTCTGCATTGTCTTGCTCAGTTGCTGACTGCTTCAAAGTTCAGTTCATGACATGGTCTGTGCAGGGCTGGCTATTTCTGCCTGCCATCATCTCCCCTGCTGTGTTTGTCTCTGTAAACTTTTTCCTTATTGTGTCCAGATGTGTATTATTTATTCAGGTTTTACAATGTTTCAGCAAGCATAAATTTTGTGTATATGCTTTGGAAAAGTAGGTCATCGCTAAGGAGACGTATACATCCATCCATACATCATGCATGCGACTCGTTTTCAAACACTGGAAGGGAAAACAGAAAATGCAAAGAAGTCCAGACAGTTGTGAGTTGCTAAGTGATATCGGTTTAGTGGCACTTTTGACTAAAAAAGATAAACATACCTTCAGTTTAAAGAAGAAAAAAAAAACACAGCTGCATGTTTATTCCTGCATCATGGTCGATACCCCAGAGTATATGAGCATGTTCATATGTATCTGCTCTTGATATATGCAGTACAAATGCTAGCGTATCTACTTTTGTGCCAGGACCACATTGGAGGGGATAGTCAGCTGGCACTAGACCACTTCACTTGGCTTTATGTGAACTTACAGAGAAGGCCGTTTCTACAGGCATGGGGAAAATTTTCTGGAGATGTTTTTTGCAAAGGGTACATCAGTTTAAAATCCGGTACTTCTGCCTTTGCGGAGACCAGCTTGTTCTTCAGCAGTGGTAGCATCTGCTGGCTTGGCAGTTGCAATCTATTAAGATTTTGAGCACTACTTTGCTGCATGGCTGATCAAGCTTATAGTGAGGTAGTTCTGGCAGGGTTGGAAATGTTCTTTCTTGGGGAAGGTAATGATAAGTGATTGAGCCCATGGTTTGGGCCACTCCCCATTGCGCCAGATCTTGTTGCAGATGGCAGTCATGATATCAATGACTGCATCTCTGCCATGATTCAAGAATTCTGCAGGGATGATGTCGATGCTTGCAGCCCTTCCACATTTCAGCAGTTTCACTGCAGCTATGATGTCTTCAGACAGTATTGGAAGTCATCCTTATTTGATGAATCCAGTGCTGTTAACACATTTGGATCTCTTGTGCTCTGTTGTGCAGTTCAGAGCAGTATTCAGTCCACCTTTTAATTAATGACCTCTTCTTCCTGTGTGAGACACCTGCTGTCTTTGTCCTGAATGATACTGACTTGACTTCACTTTTGTTTGGTCAGGTCCTTCACAATCTTTGTACTGTTGTTTAGGTGTTTGTTTTTTTTTTCCAGTGTCCTTTACTGTTTTTAATCCAGCTTTTTTTCCATTCTTCATGTTTTCACTGATTCTCTTCTTTTATAGCACTGTGTTTCCCGCTCTCAGTCTTCTTTAGCAGTTTTAAGGTCCTTCTAGCGTTACACAACTCCACAATGTAGCGTCAGATCCATGGTTCTGATTACCATGTACTTATGCCCTGGACCTCTGTTGCTGTTTCAGTCATCACTTGGTTGAAATTGTTTATGAAGGTCTTGGTGTCTCCTAAGAGAAGTAATAGGACTACCTTTCCTCCCATGGCCGCTTGGAGTTGTTCCATGTCACTTGAAGCTTGAGGTTTCTTCTCTGAGAATATGGGTCTGCTCAGACCCGTGACAAAGGCTGGTTTGCTGCTCAGACACTTGACAAAGGATTGTCTGTTTTTAAAAGTTTACTCCTTTGTTTATTGACATAACAATTTTGATACAGGTGTGCACCCATATTTTATTGAAAAAAGTCATAGAATTTCATAGATAGCTTAAAAATGTACATACTTGTCAAGTCAAAATCATGACTGTGGGTCTGTTTATACCCATGACATAAACAAAGGTTATGCAGGAGCAGCTGTACATTTCACCAGCTCTTGTGTGTCCACTATGTTTCCTAATTAGTCATGGCAAACATGCTAACATGCCAATAACTGTATAACTGTATGTGCCTTCTTTCTGTTTGCACATGTGTGTGAACCCAAATGTGTGTGTGTGTTGATCATGGATATACATGCATGTGTTTTTTTAATGGCATTCTATGAGAGAGTGTGTGTGTATGTGTCTCTGTGTGAGTGTGTGTGTGTGCGCGCATGTGTGTATCATGTATGTGTGTTGAGTTAATTACAGGGCTAACATGCACCAGCACATCCATCGTCATACACACATCATGCAGATGGCCAAACAGTAAGAGTTGACATAATGCATACTTCAATACTGTGTGTTCATAAACTATGCGCTGTACATGTAAAGGCATTTAAAAACGCATGCATGCTTGCATATATTCAGGACCATTTCTGTTGATTGCCATTTTCAAGTGAAAAATGCTGTGTAAATGTGTAAATATGATCATGTGTTTTATATGACCTTTTCTTTTGTTTGACTTGTAAATATTTTTTTTTGCTAATGGTTTTAGTGCAATTAAGTGATTAACAACATGGAGATGTACAAAGGGGAAGCGAGACAAATAGAAAAGGGGAGAATAAGGGGACCATTTTCAAGTGAAAAGAAATCTTAAGCCCGGGTGAAAGTCTGTTGTATTTAAACTTTTGTTAAACTGATGTTGGGGAAGGGTGTCTCATATCAGTGTGTGTTTGAAACTGCTGTATTTGTTTGTTTATTTTTTCTTCACTCTCATCAACCCCCCCTCCCCCCTCCCCCCTTGTCTCTGTCTTTCTCTGTCTCTTTGATGTCATCCACTGCTTTTCTGTCAGTGTGATATACCAAGTTTCACATGGCTAGATTTTCTCCTGTGATCTGGGAACCAGGTAGCGAGACTGAACACCGTCAGGAGTGGCATTAGGATGTTCATTATGCAGTGTCTGTCACTGTGGTCTTTTTTTTTTTTTTTTTCCCTTTTTTTTTGTATCAGGAGCTGTTCAGTTTTTAGGCTTTTATTCTTTAGTGATCAGCACTACTTTGATATATAAACTATAACATTTAAGGATATGAATGATTCAACTATTCTGTTGTGAAATGGTGTACATTATAATTTGTGTACATGCATATTGTATTTTGAAGGAGCAGGAGAGACTAGGGGATGGGATGTTTTTTCTGTGTGATGAAAAAAGTCCTGTCAGGTTAGTTAGACTGCAATAAAACTGGAACTGCAAACAGCTATTCATGGTATGTGTGAAATGCAGTATGATCTTCCCTGAACATAGAGAGCGAGAGAGAGAGAGAGAGAGAGGATCTGGTAGAGACTTCGTGCAAGGAGGAGACACAGACTTGGTGTGAGACAGAGACTCAAGATATGCATGATGGCTGTCGACGTGAGTTCTTAAAAGCAGCTTGTTTATGGCACATAACACATGCATGCAGACTGAAGGTGAGAAAAGTTTCCCCAAACCTTACTGGTTCAGGTTGGTCCTTTTGAAGAATGACGGTAGATTTTTATTCCCACATTGCATGGTACATGGCCGCTGCTTCCTGCCCTAGTCCAGTTATGTTGAGAAAAAAACAAAACAAAACAAAAAAAAAAAGAAACTGCTGTACATAGATAAGTGAAAAAAGTCTAGTTGTCTTTGAACTTGGCTGGTAAACTTACTCAGTTAGGAATATAGGGAACATGCAATAGTCGTCGCATGCAATGTATCGTGGGGTCGCTCACCATCTCGGGTGGTAAGCAGCCTTCCGTGTCCTGTATCAATGAAGCTGGAGACAGATTGTGTGCACGATTCGAGCGACAGCAATACATTGATAGCAATACCACTTTACACACACACACACACACATATATATATATATATATATATATATAATCTTTCTTGGAAGTGGACATCAAATGTCGATTTTGAGTTATTGGATACAAATTTTAGTCTTGTCATAATGTGAAGACAAACATGGAATGGATAACAGTGGCGTAAACGATTCAATGTTTCAAATCTGTTGAACTAATTAACAAGACTGACATTATGATAAATAGGTGATTAACTAGAGTGGCCAAATTTATGATTTTCAAGAAACTGAATAGGTCAAACGAAACGTTGTTTTGCACTGGTTATTTAATGAGAACCAAAAACCTAGCGAAGCAAAGACGCACGTTTTGTGAATCAGTATTGACATGGTTTGCCAGATCTAGCCTAGTTGCAAAGCGAGGTGACTGCAGGGGGAAATCTAAACAAATTTGGAAAATTATTTATCAAAGGTGGAGCCGTATAAATAAATATATTTTTGAATTTGATTAGTTTGCCAGTTGAAGCACCACATTATGATCCCATTTATTTGTCAGCCTGCAAAATGATCCTCAGGAAATGAGTTTCATGTCCTGTTGGTTTGATGCGCTTAAGGTCATGGTATCCCTGACGGAAGTCTGTAGTTCAGTGTCGAGATCTCTGGTCATTGGCAGGAAGCTTGAGCTTAGTTCTGGAAGGAGGCGATCCTATCTTGTTCTGGTTTTTGTTCCAGACTGGGGTTGGAGTCCTCTTTTCTTTCTTCCTGATGAAGTGTCCAGCTCTTGATTCTGTGTTAAGTGCTATCCATTCTGTGGTGCTGGGTCAGCCGACTATGGGCGTTGGTACTCTTCACACCTCTTCCCTCCCTCCAAAAGGCCTGTCATCAAGGCTGTGAGGCAGACTTCTTCATGCCCGGGTGGTGATAGTCTTATGGCTCATGATGCCGTTTCAAAGAGGGAGCAGGATGGATGTCACAGGAGCACTGCCCGACTCCATTCCATGGTCCTCACGGCCTACAACCGAGAGGGCAATTTTTTTCAGCTCAACCCAGAGAGACGTGCCCACCATGGCGACCCGAAGATACGGTTTGCCAGACAACGGTTATTGCAGCCAGGCAGCACTCCATTGTCGACCACCGCACACATCTAGGAGCAAGGCTAGACCCGCCTGTCACTTGAAGTGACAGGAAGATTGGCTACGCTGCCCAACATTGATATCTCGCATCAGTGTCATTCAAGAGAGCTCTGCTAACTCTCCGACAGCATTCGCTTGTATGCTACGTCACACTGAGTGATGCAAAATGAGAACATGTCGTCATTTAATAGGAGTGACGTCATGCTGCCAGCGATGCAGTGAGTTAGCGGCCATCATGGTTGTTCGAGATCGACGTGCTCGCACTCGGATCCGGCCGAACTGCCGAACAAATCCTGCTTTTGATTACAGCTCTGTTCCTTATTATTAAAATGATCAAACATAATGAGAACCTTTGCATGCATGTGTTTAAGAAGAATACATCAACCGGTGCTGTAATACTGTACACATTCAATGGTTGATTGCGTTAGCTGTCTGTCAATCCTGTTCTCATTCAATTAATGATGGCAGGTAAGTGTTATGGATGCATATTAGCCACCCTTTCTGTCCGTTACTTACCAAATTTTTAATAAATGGTCTTTTTTTTTTTTCAAATTCTCAAAAAGAAAAAAGGAGAAACACACACACACACACACACACACACACACACACACACACACACACCCGAATCCTGAGAAAAATGATTGAAAGAACTGCCGAACAAATAGCTACAGCCATAGACAAATGTCGAAGGCACTATAATCACAAAAGTGTAGACAAAAACGAAAGGAAAATCAGTTTACACAGTGTTTGCAAATAATGAATTTGTGGGAGAGAGTTTACTTTTCTGTGTGTATTTAACATCACTAATGCTTTATGAACTGTTCTCTGTCGGTCACACACACACACACACACGCGCGCGCGCGCGCGCGCACACACACACACACACACACACACACACACACACACACACACACACACACACCATTTTCTTTTTAAGTTGGGGTTAAATATATTCTCGTTGATTGTGACATCTATCCCATCAAATCACTAATCGATATGTGTGACCCAATATAATGCAGAAAATGGCAAGCAAGCCCAGCAAGACATTGAACAACAGGGTATGTAGGGTTTTGTGATCCACGTAAGGAAATTAAAAGAATACAACTGCAGATACTTTCAACAATCTATCTTCGTGCACGATGCCATGCTGCCTCCATAGTATTACATACTGACTCCAAGTGCACACAGTGTCTGGAGCCTCATGTGACCGATACCATACTGACTTATTCACAATATCGATCAGTATTTAGTGGACTTGGTTAAAAGTTTTTATCAATTTCATAACATGGTTTTTGGAATTCGTACATATCACACTATAGAAACATCATCTTTTTTTTGCCTTTGCTAAAATACAAGATGCTATTTTGGCATTATTCAATCATTTTCATGTTTTTTTTTCCTGAACATGCAAATGCACCACACAGATCCAATGAATACTGAAACCTTGTTGCTTAATAAAGTAGGAGGGACTGTTTTACTGAGATTACCTGATAGGGCTGTTTTACTGAGATTACCTTTATTATAATTATCATTATGAATACTAATATAGCGCCAAGCTCTAAAGCTCTTTACAATCCACACTCGTTGACTGAGATTATCTGATTGGGCTGTTTACGAGATTACCTGACAGGGCTGTTTTACTGAGATCACCTGACAAGCCGTTTTACTGAGATTACCTGACAGGCTGTTTCACCGAAATTACCTGATAGGGCTGTTTCACTGAGATTACCTGACAGGCTGTTTCACCGAGATTACCTGACAGGCTGTTTCACTGAGATTACCTGACAGGCTGTTTCACCGAGATTACCTGACAGGCTGTTTCACCGATATTACCTGACAGGGCTGTTTCACTGAGATTACCTGACAGGCTGTTTCACCGAGATTACCTGACAGGCTGTTTCACCGAGATTACCTGATACGGCTGTTTCACTGAGATTACCTGACAGGGCTGTTTCACCGAGATTACCTGACAGGGCTGTTTCACTGAGATTACCTGACAGGGCTATATTTTACTGAGATTACTGACAGGGCTGTTTTCCTGAGATAACCTGACAGGCCGTTTTACTAAGATTACCTGACAGGGCTGTTTTACTGAGATTACCTGATAGGGCTGTTTCACTGAGATTACCTGACAGGCTGTTTGACTGAGATTACCTGACAGGGCTGTTTTACTGAGATTGCTTGACAGGGCTATTTTACTGATTACCTGACAGGGCTGTTTTACTGAGATTACCTGATAGAGTTGTTTTTTACTGAGATTACCTGATTGGGCTGTTTTCCTGAGATTACCTGTCAGGCTGTTTCACTGAGATTACCTGACAAGCTGTTTTACTGAGATCACCTGATAGGGCTGTTTTACTGAGATTACTGACAGGGCTGTTTTACTGAGATCACTTGATAGGGCTGTTTTACTGAGATTACCTGACAGGGCTGTTTTACTGAGATCACCTGATAGGGCTGTTTTACTGAGATTACCTGACAGGGCTGTTTTATTGAGATTACCTGACAGGGCTGTTTTACTGAGCTTCCTTTCATGGTATGTCCTGCCATCTCTCAGGCAACGGAGACAGACACTTGCAGTGTGGTCAGGAACTGTGAGCAACTCTCCGAAATACCTTCCAGAAATGGAGGAAACTAGGCCGTGTGGTGCTTGTCTTCCATTCAGAAGCAATTCAGAGCAGGTCAGCTTTGGATGGGAGCCGGCCGTGTGAAACAAAAAAAAAAAAAAACAAAAACAAACAAACAAACAAACAACAACAACAAAACCGCTGATAAATGTCTCTGATGTGACTGGACCCAACCTTCCCCCCCCCCCTCTCCCCACCTCCACCCAGCCTTCAAGCCTGCAACAGTATAACTACACAATGGCAGCGGTAAAACAGATCGGTCATCTTCCTCCCTGCCAGTCATTATTGATCTAATGTCTTTTCGAGAGCATGAACGGGCAACAGTGCTGCTCCATTACATGTCTGCTTTCTGGTTTTCTCAGGGCATATATATGAGAGAGAGAGAGAGAGAGAGAGAGAGAGAGAGACAGAACAGGAGGAGAGACAGAGGTGAAAGCAACACCTGTTGACAAGCGACCGGCACCCTCCTCACCATGATGTCTGGTTTTTGCCATAAAAATTGGCGATTAATTTTGATAGGCGGCTTTGTATGTTTTCATTAGCTCCTGATTTATGAAAACATAGACAGTTTGATATACCCAGAGCTCCAATGGTGACAAAAGCAAGGAAAAAAAAAAAAATATATATATATACATGCGTTTATCTCTAATGTCTAAAGTTTAAAAAAATCAACACGGAAGACAAGCACACAAATAATCACACTTACAAAGGGACACTGAAGCAGGCTGTAGCAGTACTGAAAACAAGCCAAGGTACAAATACACGACACAGAGTCTAAGTGACACTTACCCCACAATGTGAAACCAGTGACTTTTCAACGAACATGTTTAGCTAGAGACGTCGCGAACAGCAGATACGAACACTGCACACAGCCACAGTCTCCTGGGGATGCCAGCGGGGAGAATCAGTCTCCATCCCCATGCTGCAGCGGCCATACGCCCTCTGGGCAGCACTGTCACACAGCGCAGGCTTCAAGGGTGGTGTGGGATGGCTCCCAGCTGGTTCGGCAGTTGAGGACAGCACTTCTCTACCTCCCATCCACACCCTTGGGTGTATCTTTTTCTTGTTTTCCTTTTGGCTGACTCTGAGGAAAGGCCCAGTGACGGCGGGGGAAAGATCCAGTGACCGCAGGGAAAGTCAGGTTGACAGTGGGAAAGACTGTAACCCAAGAGTCTCTTCACCGGGCACGAAAGACCAAAATGGCGAAAGCTTGGTCGTGTCTGGAGTTGTACTGTCTTCACCTGTGTGCGGAACAGCGAGTGAGGCTTGAGGATGCACACGGCAGTTGCTTGACAGTAGCGTTTTTCACTGGTGGGTTCTGCAGTGATGAAATATGGGCTGGTACACCCATGGGAACGCTCCCATAGAGGTTCTATCATGTCGCATCCAGTGGCCGTTACACAACGGCATCTGCCAGGGTGGTGCAGGACTGCATCGTCAGAGGCTGTCCTGCAACCCGCGCTTTCTGAGAAAGACTGTAGCCTCGCTCAAGTCGTGGGTCTGCGGGCAACGTTTTTTCTTTTCTTTATTTTTTTTGTCTTTTTGTTTTCTTTTCCTGAAGACCAACAGCTTCACCGGAGGCTCACCGGACGTCGTTGGGCCTCAGGGAATCGGACTTTTTCCGGACACGGAGGAGCATAACTTTGCCGTTCATTGTGTCTGTGTACGGACCTAAGAACTCGGTGATACGTTTTGAAGAAAGGAATTAATACTGTTTTATATATGTAATCAGCTGTCACGTAAGATTGTCTCTTACGTTTTATACTGTTTGCGCAATGTTTTTAGTTTTCAACAACTTTTTTCCTCTCCACACTTTCGTTTTGTTTAATTCTACTATCTTTCGCTGGCTGCTTTGGGGGTGCTGTTGGATTCTTTTTTTTTCGAACCCTTGGCGGTCGGAACACCACGGAATTATGGAATGTGGTGTGTCTCTATCTGACGCCAAGAGCACAGACACAATCAGCCGTGTCTCCCTGATGAGACCGATCCAGCGGACGAAAGGCCTCGGAGCAGGCGATACATGTAGATCTGCCTTCGAGAGGGATTGCGATAGTTTCCTCATGCAGCTAGTGAAGGGTTTTCATATTATGATATACATTTTCCCATTTACTTCATCTCCAATTTTTTTTTTCCCTCTCAATTTCAAATCTTTGCCAAGTCATTATTATAATGATGGAAGAATTGTTAACCTGCACTTGTTTTCCCCCACTACTTAATTGTTCAGCATTATATATATATACACACACACATTCTTTTAGCATTTATTGGCTTACTTGTGCATACAAAATGACATAAGGATGGCGTTGTAATCAGCTGTGATGCAAGTGATGCGACTTGTTTCGTTATTTTGATACGCACGGTCACATGAAAAGTCCATCCACAAGGGTGCCCGTGTTTGCAGGCACATCCTCACACACTGACCCCCGCACAGGTCAGGCTTTGAACATCATGCTACTCACGCGCTGTAGTACTCAAACCAGTAGTGATGTGCTACGAATTGTGGGTCAAGAGGATGTAATTCTCTCTCTCTCTTGCGTTGTTGTCAAGGTTGAGGGTGCGATATGTATGATTGTGTGCAAATGAGTGCATGCGTATAAACGGTTATGAGTGCGAATGTGCGTCAGTGCATGTAGGTGTGTTCAAGTGTGTCTGTGAAAACTCGCAGTCATGTGTGTATGCGTGCAAGAACACGAGAGAGAGAGAGAGAGGGGGAGGGGGGGGGGGGGCGCATGTGCTTATGATGCACCTCGGTTTAAAGAGCGAGAACGCAGTTTACTTTAGAGACTGAGCGTGGGATGTGGGAGTGCGTGACTGTGTTTATGCACGTAGGTTAACTATGGAGATTACCTGGAACGCCCACTGTCAGGAGGACGGCCCGCATGGTCATGCACATCACTCGCATGCTGGTGAAAATCTGTGTCAAAGTGAAGCTGCCCAGCGCCTCACGGGAAACGGGCCATGTGAACAAAGTGGCCGGACCCGCGACACACGGCGTATTGGAGGCTGTGTGTGTGTGTGTGTGTGTGTGTGTGTGTGTTTGCGCGTGCGTGCGCGCGCGCACGCGTGTGTGTTTTTTTTTTCTATTGACAGAAACAAACAATATTTGGTACAGATGTGAACAAAGTTGTAAAATTATGTGGCGATAGTTTAAAAAGCAACCGACTTAACAAACAAAAATCATGACCGAGTCACTGTAAACCCACCACGTACAGCGAAGGATAAGACACTGCAATGTTGGGTTCAAACAGTGTAAAATGAGGGATTCTTTAATTGCAGCTAAGCCTGTGATAGAACTACCAAAAACATATTCAGCAACATTGTACATTGTGAATAAGGCCTCCCATTAATAGATTTAGAGATTCTAAAACTGCAGCTAAACCTGTGACAGAGCCACCGAAAACATATTCAACAACATTGTGCATTGTGAATATGATCTCACATCAATAGATTTAGAGCATACTTGGAACTTTTTTCAAAGTACACCAGCTTTGCAATCAGTGAATCAGTCACTCAGTCGATTTCGGAAAGTTTATATCAGAAGACAGAAGGCGAGGCCTCGTCAGCCAATAACCCAGTCTTTCTCGCCTGTAGCATAGGTGGTGGTACTTTTCCGCACCGCGGTTTGGTGAGCTAGCATGTCGTTGAAACCCGCCCGGTACACATGACCGGTCCTGTTTTTCCGTCCTGGGGGTCGGTGATCAGGGCGGACTCTGAATGTGCGCTCCCCGGGCGAGAACCTGTGGGGTCGGAGTGCAGGGAGTCCAGACTGGACCGAGCAGAGGAGCTGGAGGCCGGGCGTACTCCAAAGGGTTGGCTGAAAAATAACCAAGGGCGGAGAATCAAGTCAATAACCACGGGAAAAGGTAAGAAACAGAAATACTGACCTCGCATGATAGCTGTGTTGGTTGAATGACCCACGGCCATCTAGAAAACAGAACAGGCGGCGAAGAACAAGTCGGGGAGGCAACGTCTGTTCCCATGGTGAAGCCCACTCTGTGCCTGTTACTCTAAGAACGAAGGCTGCGTCCAACATCGGTTGGCCTCGCACATCATAACAGCAACTTCTGCATTGCCTGGGTGAGTTTCCTCTGTTCCGTGTGCCTGCGCCTGCCTCTGAGCTAGGTAACCTGGTGCGGGAAACAACCTTATTTTGCTCTAGGTCATGGGCTTTTTTTCAACCGTGAGAGTGACAGCTGGCTCCTTGCTTGTTACCAACTTATCGAGAGTATTTACGTGATATTGATTTCCGCAGCTCCCGGTTTTTTTTCTCCCTAGTTCCGCCATACACTGCCATGGTCTATGACCGCCCCAGTAACGTATGGCCTTCTAACTAAAAATAAACACTTTTGTATGTTGCATCAGAATATCCAAGCAAAGTAATGGCCTTCTAATAAAAATATACACACTTTTGTATGTTGCATCAGAAACACACATTTATATCCCAGCAAAGTCTAACTGTTGTTTTGAAAATAAAACCCCTCTTCAGGTCTCTCTATAGGGCTGTCTGATCTTCGCCAAAGGAGCTTTGTTGATGGTGAACGTTAGCTCTGAGGGTTGATGTGGTCATCCAGCGCTTGAGTAGAAAGTGGAGTCAACATCCCCCTGAATGATAAGGGGAAAATGTGTGTTCATCTCTCACTCCTCTACCTTGGGGTGGACCCCCAGAGAAACAAATTGCCCTGTGCTCCAGGGCAGGGCATACGGAGCAGGAGCTAAGGGGTGAGACATTCCAAAAAAGAAAAGTCCAGCTGAAACTGGAGGTACCAGGCCACGAGCGCACCTCAAACCACGACACCAAGCAACAGCGTTCTATGATACCAAGGTCTCAAGAATCGCAGTACAGCTCTCTGCCTTTGGAGACCTGCAGGGGGGCCTTTCCTGTCCATGTCTTCATAGCCCTATCATTCTGAGCGGCTGTTGAAATCACCCACCAATACACTTTCTGTTTGTTGCGAATGTTCATGGGTGTGAGACAGATCGCACTACGGAGGGCAATAGATGTTGTAGATCCAGCATTTGTGACATTCAAAGACAATGGCGGCTCAAAGAATCAACTTCTGTTGACCTTGAGGCCTTGTGCAGGAACAGAATTGGGCTTCAAAACAATCGTTCCTCCTTTGTGTCTCTTCTCACCGTCTGGTCTGAAGGCATCGCATCACCTCTCTTGGAAGCGACGGCTTATGCAGAGTTTGTCTCTTCTCACCGCCTGATCTGTAGGCACCTCTCTTGGATGCGACGGTTTATAGCAGAGTGTGTCTCTTGGACACATACGCTATCGATGTCTTCTTTGTGCATCCTTTCCGCTAGGTTAAGTTTCTTGCGCATCGTTAAGCGTTCTGGGTAATTCTGTCTGCTGGACAATGCTGGAGATATAAGGATCCCTTTTCTGTGGGACTGCACGGTCTGCAGAACAGCGTTTTTCCGACCACCAGTAACTTGGGATGGGCCCCTTTGAGGCACGGGGCCTGGCTCTGACTATCCCTTGCACTCGGCCAGGTCTCCAAAGGCACAGCACCATACTGCGATTCTTGAGAGCTGGCTGGCTATATGGAACGTTGTTGCCTGCCGTCGTGGTTTGAGGGGCGCTAGTGGCTTGATATCTCCAATTTCCGCTGGAGTTTTCTTTTCTGGAATGTCTCACCCCCTTAGCTCCTGCTCCGTATGCCCTGCCGATCAAAGCAAAAATGTCCTTTCGTACCCCCCCACCTGCACAAGAGCTTCTATCTGTCAAAACTCCGAGGATGGTTTATCGAAATTTCATAGCATTGTATGCTCTTTGCCATGTTGGACGAATCTCATTATTTTTTGCAGCTGAAAGGCCTTAACATATAACACGAAGAAGCATTTGTATGGAAAGAGGCTATGAAAGAAAAAAAACATCCCCCCCCCCCCCCCAATAATGACAATGCTGAAATGAACATAACGAGAAAAAATACAATGCCGTTAGTTTTCAATACATCAGCTTCCTCTGACAGACCTGAGTTGATGGGAGAGAGAGTTAGGGAAAAGAATCTTTTCCAGATGATTGTACAAACTTAGAAACCTGTTCTTAAGCGGAAGGACGTCACAGAAAGAGCCCTTGTGAACTGGCGCTTTTGATGAAGTGGAGGGACATTGTTTAGCAGACTGGTGTTATTATGTAGCAAAGCGTTACAGACACCTAAACTGCAGAGGCATGGAGCCAGGTGATGAAGTCTTACCGACTGCCAAACGAGCCTGCCCGCCAGCGCCCCGCCTCCTGCCAGCAGCTGGTCCACAGAGACATCAGGCCGGACGCCACGACCCAGCCCAGCAGCAGGCCCGACAACCCCAGCAACACGTCACGTAGCTGCACGCCGGACGGGACAGCAGGGGGAGACGGGATAGGGATTTTCACCCGACTTCCGTTCACGTCACAAGTGCAGAACGATTGTTGGTTGTGGTTACACTGTGAATGCGAAAGCGATGATTTGGAGTTCAAGGCTTTGTAAGTTGTCTACGGTATTATCAATGTAAGCAACTGACCGATAGACAACGAATAGCTTTAATTTATAAATATTGATTTGGTGGACAGTTTTTTTTTAATTTAGTGTAAGCCCCCCCCCCCCCCCCCCAATCCTCTCTCTCTCTCTCTCTTTCCCTGTGTCTGTCTCTCTGTCTCTAAGAGAGAGAGAGAGAGAGAGAGAGAGAGAGAGAGAGAGAGAGAGAGAGAGAGAGAGAGAGAGAGAGAGAGAGAGAGAGAGAGACTCTCACTGTCGTAAAACCCATCAAAGAAATTATGGACACAAAGATAAACACCGTGAACTTGAAAAGAAAATCAAGGTATAGTAACCTAAGTATTCTTTCAGTTTTGTATGCTAGTGGATGACGTCATTCATTGTCTACGTATAATTGGACAGTCAAACACATTTTTTAACAAGTTCAACCTGACCATGTTCGGATGGCAAATAGAGAACTTGGGCTTTACTACATGGTTTTGTTTTCAAAGGTACATGATCTGAGTGAGAATGTATACTAGAAATAAGGAAGCATGATCTCGATTCGTTGTATATAGAATACACAAGGAAATGTAATTCACCCCCATGGCACTTCAAAAACTTGCTTGCCTTTTCCTGCTATATTGCAGTAGCGTTCTTCGTCTGTTGCCAGTTATGAGCACTCGAAATTGGCCTTTTGCTTTCAGACTTGCACAAGCAGACAGACCTTTTAAAGCCGAGAAGCTAGTTTAATGAGTGGCTGACTGACCTGCTGACTGACTGACTGACCTGCTGATCGACTGACCTGCTGACTGACTGACCTGCTGACCGACTGACCTGCTGACTGACTGACTGACCTGCTGACTGACTGACCTGCTGACCGACTGACCTGCTGACCGACCGGCCTGCTGACTGACTGGCCTGCCTGCTGACTGACTGCCTGCTGACTGACTGACTGACTGGCCTGCTGACTGACTGACCTGCTGACTGACTGATGACTGACTGACTGACCTGACTGACTGACTGACTGACTGACTGACTGACTGACTGCTGACTGACTGACCTGCTGACTGACTGACTGACCTGCTGACTGACCGACTGACCTCCTGACCGACTGACCTGCTGACTGACTGACCTGCTGACTGACTGACTGACCTGCTGACTGACCGACCTGACCTGCCGACTGACTGACCGACCTGCCGACTGACTGACTGACCTGCCGACTGACTGACTGACCTGCCGACTGACTGACCTGACCTGACCGACTGACCTGCTGACCGACTGACCTGCTGACCGACTGACCTGCTGACCGACTGACACTGACCGACCGACTGGCCTGCTGACCGACTGACCTGCTGACTGACTGACCTGCTGACCGACAGACCTGCTGACCGACTGACCTGCTGACTGATTGACCGATTGACCTGACCTGCTGACTGACTGGCCTGCTTACCGACTGACCTGCTGACTGACTAACTGACCTGCTGACTGACTGACCTGCTGACCGACTGACTGACCTGCTGACGACTGACCTGCTGACCGACTGACCTGCTGACTGACTGACTGACCTGCTGACTGACTGACCTGCTGACTGACCCGCTGTCTGACTGACTGACTGACCTGCTGACTGACCTGCTGACTGACTGACTGACCTGCTGACTGACTGACCTGCTGACTGACCCGCTGTCTGACTGACCTGCTGACTGACCCGCTGTCTGACTGACTGACCCGCTGTCTGACTGACTGACCCGCTGTCTGACTGACTGACCCGCTGACTGACCCGCTGTCTGACTGACCTGCTGACTGACTGACCTGCTGACTGACTGACCTGCTGACTGACTGACCTGCTGACTGACCCGCTGTCTGACTGACCCGCTGACTGACTGACCTGCTGACTGACTGACCTGCTGACTGACTGACCCGCTGACTGACCCGCTGACTGACTGACCCGCTGACTGATTGACCTGCTGACTGATTGACCTGCTGACTGACCTGCTGACTGACTGACCTGCTGACTGACTGACCTGCTGACTGACCCGCTGACTGACAGACCTGCTGACTGACTGACTGACCTGCTGACTGACTGACCTGCTGACTGACTGACCTGCTGACTGACGCCCGAGCTCACACTGGAGACCCAGGTGCTGGGGGTGGCACTGACAGGAGTGGCTTCCGCTGACGTCGTCCTCCAGGCATTTCCCGTGACTGCCGCAAGGCTGGCTACTGCAGTAGTCCCTGTCTGGAACACATCGTCATCGCCATCATCATCATCATCATCATCATCATCATCACCATCATGATCTCAATATCGTCGTCGTCGTCATCATCATCATCATCATCGTCGTCGTCGTCGTCGTCGTCGTCATCATCATTATCATCATCCTCATCGTCGTCGTCGTCGTCATCATCATCATCATCGTCACTATCGTGTGACAGGCGCCGTAACTGTCCCAGTGACAGACGTCATCGTGGCATGGCTATGAGCACAAGGGTCACTGTCTTCCACTCTACAGATGAAGAAGTTGACAGATTGCTGCTGGAATTAATTGTCTTGCAAAGCTTCTGTAAACATATGTCTTGGATCTGGGTAAAGCTGAAATACATGATTAAAATAATTATAGAATAAAGGTCTGACAAGTAGACACAGACTACTGTTGGAACATCGTCATCATCACCATCATCATCATCATCACATCATCATCATCAACCACACCCTCACTGACCATTACACGTCAAAAGCATTTGTCTTCAACTGTGTGGTCATTTACGCGATAATCTCCCGTGACAGCAGCCTCACTGTGTCTGTTGGAATATGTATGGATGGGTGTCGGTGGAACTATGGTTGGGTCTAACTGCACACGGCTCCATGGTGCGATGAACAGCGACTAAAAAAAACAAAAAAACAAACAAAACAACAGCAACAACAGAGAGGAAGGTTTTAAAAGTGGGGCACTGGGAAGAGGATTGGGGGATTGGGGGGGGGGGGGGGGGGGGGGGGGAGAAAGGACTTCAATGACTTCCACTAGAATCTGATCGCTGCAAATTCAGGCGTTCTGCGCCCTTTTATTCAAGGCAACGAGCAATTTTTTTTTTTTTTTTTTTTTTGTGCAACGTGATTTCTTTTTTCTTCTTATTTCATTTGTGTGCTTACCTGAGCAATCAAGGCCCGAAAAGCCAGGTGGACAGAGGCAATAAGCACTGCTCATCGTTTCCACACATGTCCCTCCATTGGCACATTGGAACCCTGGTGTACTGCACTGGAGAGAGAGAGAGAGAGAGAGAGAGAGAGAGAGAGAGAGAGAGAGAGAGAGAGAGAGAGAGAGAGACAGACAGACAGAGAGAGACAGAGAGAGAACAATCATAGAATGTAAGAAATCCACATTAAATTCAAATTAAAAAAAAAGCAATACCATTTTGCGTTACTGCAAGGTTCTTTTAACAAGGAGAAATAAACTGAAAACCATTTGATTAGCGTATAAGAAACCGACCTTTTACTTTCTTCCTTTCTTTCGTTAAAAAAAAAAACAAAAAAAAGAAGTTGTCTATTTTATTAACAAAAACGTTTTAAAAGAATATTATACACTTATATGGTTAGTTGTTTTATATAAACAAGATAAAGCTAATCCAGCTGGCTCACTCAATCCAGTAGAATCACACCACATGGACGGCTCAACATAGTGAAGAGCATAACCGAACATTCGTGAAAACGTCTTTTTTCATGAACTGGGAAGCCATGGACGATGCCGGCTTTCAGTCTGTCGTCTTTATAAGAATGACCAGTGTGGGGACGAATGTGGTAGTCTCCTATTAAAAGATTGTCAAAGAAACCATGTTCTGTATACAGAAGGCTTTTCTTTTATTCCCATATCTCATGCGTCTTAAAATGTCATTGTGCAGAACAGGAACGTCTACCTACATACAACTGTACTTTGGAACATTAACACGGATTACAAACTTTAAAAAATACACACAAATGAAAAAAGACAGAGATAAATTGCAATGCATTTCAATTTGAATTAAAGAAAAAGGCAAGAAAATAATAGGGATCTCCTCCACACCTCCCCTCTCCCGCGTCATCCAGACCCCCATCCCCACCCCCTCTCTCCCCGTCGCTCCTGTTCTCCCCCATGAAACTGAACAAGAATCGAGCTTATCGACAGATGAGATGGTCAGCCTATGTGAATAATGATCAATCATATTGTTGATTGATCGATCACATTGTTGGTCAGCCCGTGTGAATAATGATCGACCACATTGTTGGTCAGCCCGTGTGAATAACGATCGACCACATTGTTGGTCAGCCCGTGTGAATAATGATCAACCACATTGTTGGTCAGCCCGTGTGAATAATGATCGACCACATTGTTGGTCAGCCCGTGTGAATAATGATCGATCACATTGTTGGTCAGCCCGTGTGACTAATGATCGACCACATTGTGGGTCAGCCCGTGTGAATAATGATCGATCACACCTTTTGGGGGACCCTTTCAGGTTGATTTCCTGTGCGCTGTGACCTTATTCACTGTGTCGTTGGTGCTGGTGGTCGCTGTGCCGCATGGCTGGACAGACAGAGCCGGCATTGAAGGTACTCACATGGTGCTGGTGGTCGCTGTGCCCCATGGCTTGAAGGATAGAGCCGGCAGTGAAGGTACTCACATGGTGCTGGTGGCCGCTGTGCCCCATGGCTTGAAGGATAGAGCCGGCAGTGAAGGTACTCACATGGGTAGTGGTCACTGTGCCCCATGGCTGGAAGGATAGAGCCGGTAGTGAAGGTACTCACATGGGTAGTGGTCGCTGTGCCCCATGGCTGGAAGGATAGAGCCGGCAGTGAAGGTACTCACATGGGTAGTGGTCGCTGT
Source organism: Conus betulinus (assembly GCA_016801955.1). Lineage (NCBI taxonomy): Eukaryota > Metazoa > Mollusca > Gastropoda > Neogastropoda > Conidae > Conus > Conus betulinus. Next base: position 395,375 of record JADBJO010000818.1, on the reverse strand, counting down.
GCCCCATGGCTGGAAGGATAGAGCCGGCAGTAAAGGTACTCACATGGGTAGTGGTCTCTGTGACCCATGGCTGAAAGGACAGAGCCGGCAGTGAAGGTACTCACGTGGGTAGTGGTCGCTGCGCTGCGTGGCTGGAAGGATACAGCCAGCATTGAAGGTACTCACATGGGGATGGGACAGGGCCACGGTCACCATGGCTGCCAGCATCACAAGCTGCCGCCCCTGCACGCCCCAACACCTGGTCCTCCAACAAACAGGCATGCCTGGCTTTCTCTGGAAACCATGGGGTAGAAACACACACACACACACACACACACACACACACACACACACACACACACACACACACACACACGCACGCGCGCGCACACACACATACACATGCACGCACGCACCACACACACACACACACACACACACACACACACACACACACACACACACAAGTTCTAGTGGAATGTGATGTGGCTAATGAATATGAATGTAGTCGTGATTGTAATGAATAGTAGCCATGATAATCAAGGTAGTTAATCAGTTCCCCCAGGCAGAAGTGTACCCTGGTCTGAAGGGGACTGGCTGCCACTTGTTGAGGGTCGGGGCTGTAGCTGTGATCTACCCCCTTGTTCTCCGCCTTGTGTCGGCGTGGAGAGGCCGGCCTGAGTGCCGACAACTACGCTACCTGCCAGTGCCCGGGACCGACTACCCGCTGAGCCAGTTGGGCCGGAGACGCCGCTGCTGCCAAGCCAGAGCGCCGTTCCCGAGATTTGATCCAAAGACCTGTTGGCTAGGCCGTCGCTGCGTTCTGTTTGTTTTGTGTGAGCCACAGCTCCTGTGTGAGACTGTCGCCTTGTCGTCGGCACAGACGCCGTCAGTGTGGTAGTGATTCTGAGCCACAGCTCTATGAAGTTCCATTAGTCCTGTGTCAGACTTGACTCTGTAGACGTCGTCGTCTCGTCGTCTTGGTCGTCTTCGTCGTCTTTAGCATTCTCCCCGTCATCGTTGGAACCCTACGCCGTTCAGAGAACTGTGTTGGACCGGACGCGCCAGCACCAGCAGCGCTAGTAGATAGCCAATTGCATATAGATATACTTTGTGTCATGCGCCCTGTGTTTGGCGCACATGAAAGTAGTACATATATAGTTCTGTGTGTACGCCTTATGGTTGGCGTGCCGACCTATTGATCAACTTATATTATTATCATATATGTTTTGTCTGATGGCTCGGGCAGCATAAAACAAAAGAAAAGTGTTGTTCTGTTGCCTGGCTGTCAATATTCAGGTGAGTGGGTGTGTGTATGTGAATTGGAAAAGTCGTGCATGCATTCATAATTTCTATGTGAGAGTCAGACAGATAGACATGTGCAGACACCACCCATTTCATCCGTAACAGTTATCATCATGTCACATCAATCTGATATTTACGTTTTTGTTTTTTTGTTTTCTGTTGCTTGTATTGAGCTGAAACTTGAGAATGTTATAATTTTTCTGTTTATGATTTACTTGTGTTTATTCATCTATATATTCATTGATTTGTGCCTTATCTATTTATCATCTAATCATTTTTGGTGGAGGTGGGAGAGGAAATAAAGGGGGACCACAAAAGCTGGAGGTGTGCATGTGCACAAAGAGAGAGAGAGAGAGAGAGAGAGAGAGAGAGAGAGAGAGAGACAAGATAAGACAAAGAAAATTCTTTATTTACGAGGATAATAGATAAGCACTGACGTACTTTTTTACATCTAGTCCTCGCCCTGAGTAGAGAGAGAGAGAGAGAGAGAGAGAGAGAGAGAGAGAGAGAGAGAGAGAGAGAGAGAGAGAGAATTTGTTTCATGTTTACGCCGTTACCCCCTCGAAGGGTGTGAAGCGCCATACCAACTAGACAGAGACATAACTAATACACGTTCAGAGACTGTCATGAGATAAATCAAAAGAGCGCAATTTGAACAATTAAAATAAATTGACAGATTTCTTCCAGTTTGTTCACGAGTACATGCTGAAAGAAGAGTTAATCTGAACTAATTGAGGATTTGCAATTAGTTCGACGATATATGATGAGCTCTTAATTTTTGTGAGACAGGACAACAGAACACAAAATGCTCTTCATTTTCTGTCTCCTTCCTGCAAAGCTGGCATAGTAAATCTGCATCGCTGTGAAATCGTGACGATAATAGTGCACTGCAATTGCAGAAATACCATATTTGAATCTGATCGTTACATGCTTTAAGTGCCTATCAAGATTCAGCAGCAGATAGGTTTTTACATTCGGCACGATGCAAAAGGACCTGTAAACATTAAATCTTTCGCTGTTACTTATTTTCCATTCTTGCTATTTGCATGCAATCTGTCTATCTCCGAAACTTTGGAGAAAGAATCAATTGCATCAACCCCTTCATTCGGCCGGAACAAAATTCACACAAATGTAATATGCAACGAATATTGGACGCCTAATTTCTTTTGTGATCTTCATTTAAATCAAACAACATTCTTATGTGGTAATTCATGCTCATCCCCGTTTTATGACAGAATTTATGTACATATGGTACCTGTTCGTTTCTCCATACATCAGATCGTTATTACGTCTACGCCTAAAAACCGTTTGAGCGCTTTCAAGTGCACTTTTTCGCAGAGTAATGCTGCGTTATACAGCCTCAATAATTCTGAGCCGCACTGAACGATTGGCTGAAACTGTGAGTCAAACGATTTCAGAAAAATATTCAGAGAATTATTGCTCTATTTATTCAACTTTTTGTGAAATACACCAGAAAGCATTTTGGTTTGACTGCAAAGGTTATTGCACGCTGCCACAAAACTAGGCCTTGTAGAAAAGGAAACTCCAAGGTATTTTTATGCATTACTAACAGGCACAATCATTCCGTTGCAAGTCCATTTTTTTTTTATCAGCAGATAAATTATCCGCTTTCCAAAATACAAACTACTTTTGTTAATGTAGCACTGAGGCTGTACAATACAAACTATTTATCTATGTTTACAGGCAATAGCTGTTTCAGGCAATAAAGCTTCGTGATCAGCCGTCAGTAATACACCAGTTCAAAATAATCATATGTAAAATTTGCACCATGTCACATTCCTCTTATCTGTAGTTGTGGTTACTTCTATTTCAAGCACATTTTTTAAAGGCTCAAACCAGTCATCAACGGTTAAACCTTTATGAATTTTTCGAGAGAGAGAGAGAGAGAGAGAGAGAGAGAGAGAGAGAGAGAGAGAGAGAGAGAGAGAGAGAGCGAATCTGGTCTGAGAGAAAACTTGTTGCGAAGACAACAGTCATCTGCCGCGAAGCAGAGGTTGACAGCCATTCTGGTCCCCAGCCTCAGGCGAGTAATTTCCAAAGTCAACAAGTCGCTCGTCCCAAAATGGCCCTTCCAAAGACGTCTCATCGCCAATGAAAACAGTGCCAGAGAAAGGGACGAAACCCTGCACGCTTAAACCGCTAATTGAAATTGTCCTCCCTGTCGGACATTGTTATCACTGGCGGTCAGCGAGCGGCGCGGGGAGTGCGGTGAATGTTAGCTCTGTGGTAGAGCAATGGGTTAACAGTCCGACACCGACAGCCTGAATGCCGTCAGCGACCAACAATAAACAGACTGGAATGTTCACTGCCCGTCTTAACGTGTTGTTCCGATGGTATCACTGTCGAAGAAAAAAAAAATGTCGTTTTGTTGTTCTGTGTTTAGGGGGCTTCCTGACGAAGCTCATGGTGTTACTTGCTCTGGCCACGATATCACTGATATGGGTGTCCCTAGCAGGATGACTCCCTTGTACTTAACTTTGCTCACAGTCTGAAGATCTTGATCACGCAGTCTGTACTCGGGGAAACTGATGGATTGCCTCCTGGTGACGCAGTGCATGTTTCTGTCTGGGTGGAACTACATGTCCCATTCGTCTCCTGTTTTCACAGGGTCTTCAGATCTTCCTGGAGCTGCTGCTCATCCTGCGCGTTTGAGCTGTCAGGGGGCAGAGGATGGTGTCGTCAGTGGACAACCTAGCAGTAAAGGCCACCCTGTCTGGTTGGTCGTTGATGAACATCAAGCAAACGCTGGGGCCAAGGACTCTGCCCTGGGAAACTTCTGCGCGAAAGTTTAATCTCACTCCATCCTTCCTCAAAGAGTAGGTCATCGTGTGTCAGTGGAATGGGTGACAGACAGACAGACAGACAGACAGGTAGGCAGGCAGGTAGGCAGACAGACAGACAGACAGACAGAAGACAGGCAGTCACAGATATACATGTACACACAAACGTGCACGCACGCCCCCCCCCCCCCCCCCCCCCCCCCCCCCCCCACACACACACACACACACACTCTCTCTCTCTGTCTCTCTCATTTACACACTTACCAAAACACATGCACATGTACTTGGAAAATGAACAGAAACATTGATGAGAGAGAGAGAGAGAGAGAGAGAGAGAGAGAGAGAGAGAGAGAGAGAGAGAGAGACTGACACTGACACTTTTTATTGACATTGGCCTAACTAGCCCTTATGTCAAGGGGTGTACATTGTCTTCGTAAACTTATCAAAGGCGAAAATAGAAATAATAATCAGAAATCATAGCTTCACAAATGTAGAAAAATCTTTAACACATATGTGAAAATACCGTGGCGAGCACACACACACACACACACACACACACACACACACACACACACACGCATGCGCTCACATATTCTTACTAACATACACACAAAAGTGTGCGTACAAAACCACATTCCAGCGTCAAGTTTTGCGTCTCAGCTTATTCGTTCAATTTTAAACAGGGCTGGGATAGATCATCGTAAGAAGTAAATAAATAGGTATTTGCCTATTGTTTTGTCGAAAACGTATTATGTTAATTACTTAGTTTCTTTTTTTTATGATAGAACTGGCCACTGCTATAAACTTCGCAAGTGATCGGAGCAATTCTTCATCTTCAATGCATAACAATCCACATAGGTCATTGCGGACTGCAACATTTGTTTCGAAAACTTTACATTTACTTCTTGAGAGAGAGAGAGAGAGAGAGAGAGAGAGAGAGAGAGGAAGGGGGGGGGAGAAAGAGAAAGAGAAGGAGCCAGGGTATTCTAGATGGATTTTTGTTTTACAGGATGTTAATACAGTTCAGTGTGATGTCATCAGTTTACGTCAACGCTGAATGGCTAAAACAACGTCAACACACCAGTCTAGTCCTATTAACATGCTTCGGATTCTGTAATCACTGTTCATCATCTCTTCGAATTAAAAAAAAAAAAAAGAAAAAGAAAAAGCCCAAACAAGGGCAAAAACTCTAAACAACACTCCCCCCCCCTCCAATAAAAACAAAACAAACAACAAAAAAAAACAGAAAACAAAACAAAACAAAAACACTTCCCCATTACAACCGTCCCATTGTTTGTTAAGTGCAAAAGAGAAAATAGTCACAAAACCTTCCCTGAAAATATTGAACAAATGTACTTGGATTTCCATTGTAAAAACTGCGCGAAGGAATGAATAGCCTCCCTTATCCACTTGTTTCAAATGATTTGTTTGTGCCACGTCACATTCGCTCATGATGGGTATTTGCACAGTGTACCACGTGACATGAAAAAAATGCATACGTGAATGACTAATAAATTGTACAGTAACTTTTCTTTTTGCCCATTATACATGAAGCTTCTTGTTTGCTGCTGCGGTGATTTTCATTTATTTATTTACCCTTTTTGACACTGCTGTTGATAAACAATGTACGATGTAGGCGTAACGCTTTTGAGGCTGACGAAGGTCCAGCCCGTCGGTCAGTCTGTCTGTCTGTTTAAACCGTCTCTCTCTCTCTCTCTCTCTCTCTCTCTCTCTCTCTCTCTCCATGCGTACGTGTTTAGAGATCTAGCTGCCTCTCTGTCTCTCTCTCTCTCTGTGTCCCTCTTTTTCCTCAAGACACCTGTGGTTGATTTAGCACTGTTCAGATGATATTCTGACAGAAGCTTGACATCCATGTTTGTAGTGTGCTGTATTGTATAAACTATATTGCACTGCACTGCATTGCATTTAAACAACCGCGTAGGTGTATGCATGTACAATACCGAACCAGAATTCTGTTTTACTCTCTCTCTCTCTCATTTGTGTGTGTGTGTGTGTGTGTGTGTGTGTGTGTGTGTGTGTGTGTGTGTGTGTGTGTGTGTGTGTGCACGCGCGCATGATATTTTCTTTCTTTCAGGAATATCACAAAAAAACAAAAAAGAAACAAACAAACAAGCAAATACGCGTATAAAACGAAAACACCCTCACATTACCTGTGTATCCCGCAATCTACCCCGTGAACTGACAGGTACCGCTGGCTCAGGTGCTGACGCCGATAGAACCCGGAGGTTCCAGTCTGCACATGAACGCCGTGCTGTCCACCAAGGGATCGCTGGGCACCGACCTTTCACACAGCAGATCACACTTCTTTTTTTTTATATAATTTTTTTTGTAGGTCAAACGAACAAAATGGATGAATAAGAAGCAACAAGAAAACAGTAACGAAACTACTTTTCTGTTTAATAAGCAATGAAAGTTTTTTTCTCTTACTGGCACCCTTCTCTCTCTCTCTCTCTCTCTCTCTCTCTCTCTCTCTCTCTCTACTCTTGTACAAACTACACAAACCGATTCCTTCTGCACTGGGTCATCTCTTTTCAGTATATATACGTATCTAGTAGTCACGTACGCACGCACGCACGCATGCACGCACGCACGCACGCACGCACACACACACACACACACACACACACACTTGCTCTAGCTAACATTTACTTGTCCCATTTCGATCCTCCTCCCCTCCTCTGCTCCCCCACCCCACCCCCCCCCCCAACCAGTTTTCTTTCTTTTCTGAGGCACTCACCGTGATTTGGGTGACAGCCATTCTGATAAGCATTCAATTTATGTCATTCCGTGTCTTCTTGTAACCGCCGTCACAGTTT
>JADBJO010000818.1:365953-373453 GCA_016801955.1 Conus betulinus | reverse complement strand
CCAGTCATGCTTTTCCAAGCCCTGTCGACTACGGAGGCCCCAACAGGGCAGCAAGCAGATGAACATCAGAAGCCAGGTACCCAAGGTCCAAAACCATCACTGAGTCATTTCCTGACAATGACATTCCGTCGGTGACCAGTTCTGTCACCATGCACGTGTCCATCGGATCAAATCAAAGTGATTGCCTTGAACATGAAGGAAAGTGAAGAGGCAAGACTACAGGGACCCAGCGCCGGCTGAAGCAATCTCAGTGCGGACTGGATGTGTACATTCCGTGTGAGTCCGTGGTCGGCAAACATGGCTGAAATGCGGGCCTCTGTCCACGCCTCTGGCTCTGCCCTGTGTGGTGACCTTTGATCCCCTCGAAGATCACGTGCCACTATGTCACTCTGTCAACGCCTGCCCCTGCACAGAGAGCTGCCCCTGTCACAGGGGGGAGAGAGTAATCTAAATTTGGATTTCAGTAGGAATGAACAGACAGATGTCCATTGATTGGGGTGGGAAGGGGGGGCCGGGGGGGGGGGGGGGGGGGGGGGGGGAGAGAGTAATCTAAATTTGGATTTCAGTAGACTGAACAGATGGAGTCCTCATTGATTGGGACTAGTTATCAGATGCTGTATAATCTTTTCTGAGGATGTAAATAAAGTCATTGTCATCCAGAGAGAGAGAGAGAGAGAGAGAGAGAGAGAGAGAGAGAGAGAGAGAGAGAGAGAATCTATCTGGATTTCAGTAGACCGAACAGACGGAGTGCTCATTGAATCATTGTCATCCCTCACACACAGAGACACAGCCATAAACTCTTTACTACGGCCGATAGTAGACACAATCCACAATTCTTTGCTGAGACTAGCTGGAAGAAACAGTACTAGTCTCTGTCACGACCATCTGGTAGACACAATCCTTACGTCTTCATCATGACCCACTGGTAGACACAGTCCTAAAGTCTTTGTCATGACCCACTGGTAGACACAGTCCTAAAGTCTTTGTCATGACCCACTGGTAGACACAGTCATAAAGTCTTTGTCATGAGTGGTGGTAGACACAGTTCTAAGGTCTTTGTCATGACCCACTGGTAGACACACAGTCCTAAAGTCTTTGTCATGACCCACTGGTAGACACAGTCCTAAAGTCTTTGTCATGACTGGTGGTAGACACAGTCCTAAAGTCTTTGTCATGACACACTGGTAGACGCAGTCCGTAAAGATTGTAAGGCTATGAATACAGCGTGTCAATATGTGCTATGCTTGAAATTTAATCCCCAGTGTTAATTCTTAACAACTAGGAAACACTTCTCTTAGGAGGCTGTCGCTGTTATTTTACGAGTTTGAAGCAATGTTCCAGCTATATTTATTTCCTTGGGGAATTATAACGCAATAAACTGATGGGAAACAAAAGCCATCTGTCTTTTACGTGCTTGCATTCTATGGAACACGCACACTGAATGTACAATAAACTATGTTTGCCAGCACACTCGATTTATTGCTTGAATTTTTCTTTCTTCTTGATCTTGGAGGTAGGATATGACAGGCAGACACAGGACACGGTGCGATAGCGAGGAATACGGAGAATTGGGATTGCACCATGAAAAGGGAGTAGGTTAATGACGGGCCGACACATGACACGGTGTTATAGGGAGGACGGAATAAGGGTTGCACCATGTAAAAAACGAGGAGGGGAGGGGGGTGATAAGGATAGGACGACAGACACAGGAAAGGGTCTTACAGCGAAGGGTGTGGAAAATAGGGGTTGCGTCCTGAAAAGGGCGCAGGGTAGGACAGGCAGACACAAGACACGGTGTTAAAGCGAAGAGCGCGGAAAACAGGCAGACGCAGGTTATGGTGTAAAAGCGAGGAGTTCTGTCTTTGCTTGGAAGTGACAAGGGAAGTAACCGTCAACCGTGGTCCCGTTAGTTGTCATGCTACTCGAGACTACGGCCGCAGTCCTCCTCAGGACAAAAGCATTGGCATGTCGAGCACGCAGTCTGATTGGATTATTCGCCTTGTGCTCAGCACGTGCTCATTGGCGACTTGACCGATGGGATCGTTAGTGTCTGTGGATGATTTGTTGGTTGGGTCTTCTCAGCGGGTTAAGGCAGTGCAGGCTGTGTTTGCTTTGTTGGTCGCCAATGGCTCTCAGCCGGCTACGAAGAAGGGATGCACAGCTGAGATGCCAAATACAAAGCTAACGACAAAAGCGGTGTTTGATGGGGCGCCATTACAGGGAGTTCCAGAGGGATGGCGACCCCACAGAACCATGCTGCAGGAAATGAGCGTCATCTGCTGCTTTCTTTCCCTGTTGCCTCACTGCCTGTTTCTTCACCAGTTTTCCTTCGGTGACTTGGCACGAAGCTCTTCAGATGTCCATTCATCAACAACACTCTTGACAGTTGGTTCTTTTCGCCTGGATTCTTCTTCCGGCGTATCTGTGGGGCGCGGCTTGTGCCCTGTTTTCAGATAGGATGGTGTGAAATGCAGATGTGTCCAGCTCACCAATCTACACATCCCGAGTCCCTCCAGCCTAGCTGCACAGGTTGAATTAGTACTGTTTTGAGTTCAGCCATATATAGCAGGGCTATGTCGAGTTAAGCCAGTGTAGTAAAGGGGAAGCAATACAGCCACACACCCCTACAGCCACATTTTTGCTACAGCCACATATCCTCGTAGCCGCATTCCAAACAGCCACATCCTGCTACAGCCACATCGCTACAGCTACACTGCAGCCAAGAGTCAGCACGTTTGTACATAAGCTGATTTCAGTCTTTTACAAGAAAATAAAAGCATACGTAAACAGAAGAAGGGCATCGGGGAGTTATGACCTGGATGCGGCCCGGCCCCTTGGAGTATCAGTTCAGAGCCGAAACAATTGTCGGGGGAGGTGTGGGGCAGATGGGGGTGTGGGTGTGGGGGTGGGGTGGGGTTCTTTTCTGAAGACCTGCTTCCAAGCTCTCCCAAGAGTTTCTCCCTACTGACATATAGTTTGACCATTGGTTTTCAGCAATAGTCCGGAGGACGTCCTGGAAAGGACCGGATAACACTCGGAATGACCAGACCTACGGGCTCTGGCTCAAACTTGCTATCAGTTTCAAAAACGAAAAATGCTCCCATGAACCATCGAAAGGGAGAGAGAATGATGAATCTGCCAGCGCCAACACAGTCATGAGTCTGTAGTAGGAAATTCTTCTCTGAGCGCGGCATGAAGACCCACAGAACTAAAAAGAAAAACACTCTACGAAGACAGTGATTAATGAAAAGCATCGCACTTTGCCCGCAGATAAGACTCAATATTGTCTTTCACGTCGGAAAAAACCAAGGCTAGGATTCAAACCACAGTGCAACGACATCCACGCTGATTATTCAGATGAGCAATGTGTGCGGTGACAGTCCCGATGAGTCAGAAGCGCTGTGCCTCTGTGAGATGCATGGTTGGACCAATCCTGCCATTGCCGGAGTGTTAATGAGATTAGCACAGAAACAGGGACGCTGTACCAGTGTTTGGGACATGGATGGACCAATCCTGCTATTGCCGGAGTTCTAATGAGAATGACATTGAATCAGGGGTCTGTGTCTCTGTGAGGTACATGGGTGGACCATTCCTGCCGTTGTCGGAGTTCTGATGAGTCTCAATCAGAAGACGAAAGGTGGGCTGTGTCAGGCACTATATTCTTGGCATGGTTTAGTCCGCAAGACAGAATTCAGTCGATTCCATATGCTGCCAGTGAAGAACTTAATGTTTATACTGACACTGTACTGCTCTCATTTGCTCTCCAACTTCTTTCGTTTATGCTACAGCAGCCCAAATCCAACACCTTTCGTGTGTGTTTTTTTCATATAATCACAAAAGAGACGCAGATGTTATTTCTCTGTGGTGGAATACCTTAAACATAGGACATGGTTCAAACTGCAGAGTGTCCTGTTAGTCTTTTAAGTCAGTATGGTTTAGATCGGTTCACTTCAGAGCCCAGAGATGAGAAGTAAATTTTCTCTGCAGTGAAGTATGCCCAAAACAGCAATCGTGAAATACCCATTATGTGGTAAAAAGAAAGAAGCTCTCTTCCCCAATTCTTGAATCTGTTCCCATCCTCTTGGAAACCCCCGTACCATCGCATGATTTCTCACAAATCAATAGTGTTATTTATTTCACATGTCCAGTGGAAAGCTGTCTTCCGCAACGATTTTCATTGATATGAAAAGACAGACAACAAATTTATGAGAAAAAGACAAAAAAGATAAGCCATACAGCTGTGATCTCTCTCTCTCTCTCTCTCTCTCTCTCTCTCTCTCTCTCTCTCTCTCTCTCATCTCTCATGACAAGTTTTCGGTTAGGAGTTTCGGATGTATTGTTCACCATTTTCGTTACAAACAGCATACTGAGCGTCAAAGTCAATAAAAAAAATATTTAGAGATGGAAACATTGAATAAGCAGCATATATGCTTTTTTACATCATGGGATTTTTGTTCAAAGGGGACCTAGGCCTTATTGAATAAATTCTCTCTCTCTCACTCTCTCTCTCCTTCTCTCTCTCCCTCTCTAGACAGGCTAAATAAATGCTTCTATTAACAAGACAGAATTCGACGATTCCCATATATTTCATGTGAAGAGTTTTTTAAGGGGGGAGGGGGGGTACTTAATTTTAACATCCTCTTCTATATCCCCCTGCAAAATCACAAACAGTAAAATTTGTCACATTCAAAGGCATGCGGTTTCCCATTTACATTAAAAGGCAGTTTGACCAGGAAGGAATACACAGCAAAAGGGGACAAGGGCTGAAAATATAGTACACCTCTGTGATAACGTCAGCTATGACTGTTGAAGAGATGGCTTGATTTGGAAAGAATGCTGTTTCTTTTGTTCGAGGTGTTGTGGAAAGTGAGGTCAGAGTTTAATCACACCTCGCAAGCGGAAGGCCGCTTTCCGTCGGTCTGTTAGTTCGTGCGGTTCATTCTAACCCTGAAACTTAAACGTCATGGCTGCTGTAGCCGCTGTTTGTTTTATGCAGTCCTATTTTTCACGTTTCAAACACCCGAAGGATGAGAGGTACAGTGAGAAGTTGGTGGTACGGCGGGCAATACGTGGTGTTTCGTTAGTTGAGAGGAGCATCAGGCTGTCTGTGCCGCCAAGAACCACTACTCTAAAACAAAATGACTCTGTTGACTCCGTGTCCATTCTGAACTCTTCCCTGCCCCTTCCACTCCCACTCCACCCTCTCCCTCTAAAACTAGCCAACAATTCACGGTAAACGTCATTGCTCTCTCAATATATAGGGCTGATGATCAATCAGGAACAGATAACCAATAGAACTCTTTTGGTCAGTGACGGACAGATGTACTTTATTTTTTTTTTTTCAGTTGTTCAATTGTCACATGTTTCACTTTCACTGAGCCATTATACACAGTTGCGCATCGTGCAGCTTTGAATTGTGCGCGCGCGCGTGTGTTTGTGTGTATGTGTGTGTGTGCGTGCGCATGTGTGTGTATGCATGCACGCGCTTGCTTGCTTGTATACGCATGTGTGCGTGAATGTGCACGCGCGCGCGCGCGCGCGCGCGCGTGTGTGTGTGTGTGTGTGTTCAAATTCTCTAATTCGTGAATATGGTTTGTAATTTTTGTTTGGCATCTTTATTAGGGTGGTAGAGGGGGTGTGGGGGTGTGGGGTTACCTTTTTCCAGGGGACAGAGGGGAAGGGGAGCCTGTGGGTGATGAGTGCGGGGGGGATGGAGTGGGGGTGCTTTATGTTTGTGGAAGACATAGCCGTGCTCGTGCCGTGTTGAAAACACAAGTCCATCGCACACCTGGCTGCTCTCCACGCTTCTCATTCCTCTCAGTTCTTGTCCTGAACGGAGCAGAAGTGCAGGGAAGGGGAAAGGGGCAGGGTGCGGGGAAAGGGGAATGGTGGGGGAGAGTCGGCCGCCTCTTTCCTTTTGCGTTGATAATTGCAGCTCTTGAGCCGAACGAGCGTAAAGTGCCCGGTAAAACGAGCCTCGCTTTGAATCCAAACCTCGCCTCGGAAACGGAATACGACACAAAAATGATTTTTACTCGTTTTGATTCAAAACCTCGCCTCGGAAACGGAAGACGACAGGAAAATGATGGTTTTTTTTTTTTTTCAAAGAAGAAGAAGAAAACGAAGAAGTAAAAGAAAAAAAAAAAAGTGGTGGTCATTGAAAGACAATAGCCGTTCATGATGGGGACACCGGAGCTTTTTGCTCATCAGGCCAGGACAGTGCTTTCTCCTGCACGGGGCGTGTTTTTTTAATTGGCCATAGAGGAGGACCATTGACAAACCTAGTGCTTGAAACACCCCCCTACCTCCACCCCCACCCCCCCCCCACACTCCACCCGATGAGAAGGATGACGAACCAGGCGAGAGTGTCTGCCAGGCTGAGGACAATACGTTAACGGCGTGGCAGCTCTGATCGGCCTGTGACGCCATCCCAGTCTGTTCCCAACAGGATCTCCCTCTCCACCCTCACCCCCCCCCCCCCTTGGCTGTGGCCGACAGGATCACAGGAGGGCGTGGTGAGTGCCGTGGATTGATGGTCAGGAACCGAACCTGGCTCCTCCTCCTCTGGGGCAGTCCTGAAGACTGGGATGAATAGTATGGCAATATTGTGCCTGTTGTTTCTTTCTGCCTGTCTGCGCTTTCAATATGACAGAGAATGCATCTGCCTGAGTGCGTGCGCGCACGCGTACGTATATACATACATATGTGTGTGTTTGTTTGCGTGCGTGTGCACACACACACACACACACACACACACACACACACACACACACACACACACACACACACAAAATATAATACACTACAATATTTATTCCTTTTTCCCCCGTTTGGGGTATGGAGGAAAACACACACACACACACACACGCGCGCGCGCGCGCGCGCGCAGACACACAATAGGATCCAATTGCGCTTAGAAAAAAAAAAGAGAAGCTGGTTAGCGCGTGCGACTGTCGCCACTCCGAGGGTGCAGCACATGCCCCACAAACCTGCCCATACCGACTTCTGTGAGAAGACATCGATACTGAGGTCATCATTGTTTCCTGAAACTTCTGCTCACAACTCTAAGTGTACTTTTCTTTCTTTCCTTCTTTCGCGTTCCTGCCACGCTGGTTCCTCTGTCCAGTTAGTAAGCAGTACGCGCCCTTTCCTGCCGCATGGCAGCGTGCAGCCGGGGTGATGGTCAGGCCACTGGAGCCACATGACGGAGACGCCTCCTCCCTCTGGTGCCACAGCGCATGGACCTGTGGGCAAGGGCCGACCAGGCCACAACCAGCCCACACCACTCGTTAATCCCTCCAATAGGATGGAACCAACCATCTCCCAGCTTCCAACCCGCCACACTTTGCAGAACCTCCGAGTGTCCACACGATCAAAGTTTCACACAAGGGGGGTGTCTCCTAGTTTGTTCTGTGCGCTCTGTGCTGTCATTTGTGCCTGGCGATTCGGTGTCGTAAGCAGCGTTCGTTTCGAGTTATGGGCCTTGAAATATTTCGTCAC
>JADBJO010000818.1:353453-360953 GCA_016801955.1 Conus betulinus | reverse complement strand
AAGTTGCCAGTGTTTTTTGAGAAGTTATAGATTTTGCTCTTTTAGGAAAATCAATATATGATCTCATTTTTATTTCAGATCTAATGTGCGTTTTATTAGTTGTACTCTTGATAACAAATTTACAGCTCTCTGTATTCATCTAAGGGAAGTATCTGCGCTTCGTAATACGTACGAGAAGATGATGCATGCACCGGAAAGCCAAGTGCTAATTTGAATGCCTTGCATTCAATACTTTCAAGCTTTTTCAATAGGTATTTATGAGCGCTAAAGATTACTTCTTGGGCATATGTTATTTTCGACCTCATTAAAGATTTACATAAAGTTATCAATGTAGATGAATTCTGTCCCCATTTTTCTTTAGAAACAATTTAAAGGAAATTTAATGTTTTCCTCGCCTTCGTTAATAAGTATTCAATATGAGCGCTCTCCATGATAGCTTAGATGTAAAATGGACTCCTAGGAATTTAACTTGTGTCACGTATTTAAGAGGGTTTCGCCCAATGTAAAAACAGGCAGTTTTTCTGATTATTACCACTATAGAAAAGAATGATATTTGTTTTTTCAATAGATAAATTTAATCCATTTAACTTCATGTATTCCATCCTATTCAGTTCGTCTTTTGGATGAAATTTGTATCACGCTGTGGAGTTTTTTCTTTTTAAGAACTATTTCCATCCACATGCATATGTCGTCGTCTGCATATTGAACGATAACTACTTTTTTTTTTTTAACATAACTTATTTGGCAAATCATGTAAAAGCAATGAGAAAAGAAGCGGAGCTAACACTGACCCTTGGGGATTCCCCATGACAAAGTTCTACTGGTGGGATCTGTTTTTCCTACTCCTGCTTGTATTACCCTATCTTTCAGAAAGCATTTAAAATAATTGTATACATTTCCTGATGGTCCAATATTTTAATGTTTGTTTAATAGCTGTGAATGCCACACTTGATCGTAAACCTTGGTTATGTAAAAAATGTAGCCAGGACACATTTACGTCTTGCAAATTGTTTCTTTATATTTGTTGATAATTTCACTAATATTTCTGTAGTAGATCTCTCTTTAAGAAAGCCAGCTTGATTAATAGGAATGATGTCATTTTTCTCACAGTAATGTGCTAGTCTATTCAAAACAATTGTTTCTGATAGTTTACAGATGTGTGATGTTAATGCTATAGGTCTGTACTTTTTAGGATCACTAGAAGACTTTCCTTGTTTATGAACTGGGACAACAATTGTCTGTTTCCATACTTTGGGCATGTCGCTACTATTCCAGCAAGTACTTAGCAAAACATGAAGAAAAACTACAAAATTTTCAGGTAAATTCTTTAGCATCTGATTAGATATTACATCTAAACCAACTGATGATTCCTTAGTGGAATGGCTCTAATGGCTTCTTTTACTTCTTGTACAGTTACAGGAGCATTAATGTTAATGCTGTTATCTGATGGTGGATCATCATATGTTATTATTACTTTCTTCTTTTTCTCTGTAAGTTCGGTCAGTGTTTGTTAGACCCTCAGGACAGCTGACATCAGCGAATAGGTTTACAAAAACTTTCTGCTTTCTCTTCAGCGGTGGTAGATTGTTGTTATCTATTTTTATGGGATACTGTGGTGATGTCAACCATCAGTTCCTCCCATACACTTCCCATATCCTTATAATGGTTTACTTCAGAGTTACAGAAATCATTCCAATGTTTCAGTTTTGCATATTCTTTGCATCATCACTTTCTTTACCCGTCTTTTTTCATTTTTTCATGATTACTTGCTGATTTTCTTCTTCTTTTTTTTGTGTGTACAATTTATCTGAAATCTTTCTTTTTTCTTGTTATTTGCGCGTTCACATTTCTTGTTTCCACCACACATTTTCATTGTGGTTTTTTTTTTAGATTTTGTGTTCTTTATTTTTGGGATCGATTTATCTGCTGCTGTTAGGATAAATTTTACAGAATTTATCACACTAATCGTCTATATTTTCGTCTGTAGAATAATATAAATCTATGTTTTTAGGGATGACTTTGAAGAGTGACCAATCTGCACGCTTGTGATTATACCTTGGAATAATATGTGTTTTCTTCTCCTGCTCTATTATTTAAAGATATATCTGGAATATGAGTTATATTTCCATAATTCAGTATTAAAGAATAGAATCCGCAGTATTATCTAACAACCGGTTATTATAAATATAGAAACAACTCTTATCCCAGAAAGGGGCATGTGCATTAAAATCACCCCCAATAACCCACTTATCCGTTTGATCTTGGAACCCTTTCAGCCATTCAGTGTTCTTATTATCAGGACCTTTTGGAAGATAAATTGAAGCAACATTAAGAATCAAGGATGAAGTGAACTACCATGGCTGCACAGCATGACACAGAGGGAATATTGTGTGTGTGTGTGTGTGTGTGTGTGTGTGTGTGTGTGTGTGTGTGTGTGTGTGTGTGTGTGTATTTGTGGAGAGAGAGAGAGAGAGAGAGAGAGAGAGAGAGAGAGAGAGAGAGAGAGAGAGAGAGAGAGAGAGAGTGTGTGTGCGTGCGCGCGCGCGCATGTGTGTGTGCGTGTGCGAAGACAGAGAGGGAGAGAGAGAGAGAGTTTGTGTGTGTGAGTGTGTATGTATGGCATGTGTGTGTGTGTGTGTGTGTGTGTGTGTGTGTGTGTGTGCGCGTGTGTGCGCGCGCGCGCGTTCGTGAGTGAGAGAGAGAGAGAGTTGCAAAGTTGACAGAGAGAGAGAGAGAGAGAGAGAGAGAGAGAGAGAGAGAGAGAGAGAGACGAGAGAGAGAGGAGAGAGAGTAAGTGTTGAACACACAGTGGAGAGAGAGAGAGACACACACACACAGAAACACACGCACACCTGACAGAGAGAGAGAGATGGACAGAGAGAGGGAGAGAGAGAGAGAGAGGAGAGAGAGACAGGAGGAGAGAGAAGAGACGAGAGAGAATGTAATGTTGAACACACACACACACACACACACACACACACACACAGAATGAAATGTTTAACACACGCGTGCGCGGGCGCACACACACAAAGACACACAGACAGACAGACAGACAGTTAGACAGACAGACAGACAGACAGACAGACAGACAGACAAGACAGACAGACAGACAGACACACAACACACACACACACACACACACACAGAGTATGAGAGAGAGAAAGCAATGTTGAAGAGAGAGAGAGAGAGGAGAGAGAGAGAGAGAGGAGAGAGAGAGAGAGAGAGAGAGAGAGAGAGCGTCGTTTTCAGGCAATTCCTCTCTATTGATTCATGTTGACTCTCAACATGGGGCATCGTGAGGTCAATTCTCTTCCGTGTTCTGTCCCGCTCAATCCTGGCGGGGGAGGGGGGGGGGGGGGGGGGGGGGGGGGGAGGAACGAATGAGAACGAGGGTTGTGAAATGGAATCAAAATTCAGCTTAATAATCAAGGCGCGCTGATCAGCGGGCATAATGAAAGCCCATAATAAGATCAGAGGAAAAAACGGCGAGGCTCCATTGCTATTCTGCCCGACATGCCCACGTTTCAGCCAATGACAGGCTGTGCGGTGTGTGTGTGGGGGGGGGGGGGGGGGGGGGGGGGGGGGGGGGGGAGAGAGACACTCGCACGTGCAAAAAATGTGACATGGAAATGTGTTCACCGAGAGAGAGAGAGAGAGAGAGAGAGAGACATTGTGGCACCAAACGCTAATTCGGCGGCAAGCTGCTCCTCCTCCACAAGAAGTGACAGCTTCCCCGGACTGGTGTCGCTTCCACCGAATGGCAACTGATTGCCTGGTCAGCGACAAGGAGGGAAGAGACGGGCTCTTTCTGCCGCCCTCGACGTCAGATGGCGTTATTCCCTTCCTGTCTTCTTCTTCTTCTTCTTCTTCTTTTAAGCGAGAAATGACGAGTTGATGAGAGACAAACGTCATCAGAGCGATCGGTAGGGATGTAAAGAGGGGCGACGGAGAGAGAGCGGAGCAGGGACAACAAGTGGACACGGTCGGGTGATGAGGAGAAAATGACCACGACTGGGTGGCGTTGGGGAAGGAAGGAAGAGTGGAGAAAAGGGAGTGAAGGGGGGGGGGGGGGGGGGGGGATCTGGCGGAGAGGCCAGGGCCAGGGCCAGGGCCAGGCGAGGGGTTTGTCTTCCAGGAGATGGTCCTGCGAACAGAAAGACAGAGGCACGCTTCCCTCCCTGCCCCCACTCCACCCCCAACCCCCCGCCCCCAACACATACACACACAGAGATAGTCTTATTTTCGCTCTCTGCTGTCCTTTCGAAGGAATTTTCATACACACACACACACACACACACACACACACACACACACACACACACATACATACACACACACACACACACACACACACACACACACACACACACACACACACACACATCATCATCATCATCATCACCACAAGAAGGAGCGGCATAGGGAAATTTTCAAGCCAGTTGGGGGGGAGGTGGTTGGGGGGAGGGGAAGGGAGAACGATCGAGAGGGGAGTGGGAAGAGGGAGGGGGCAAATCAGAAAGCGGAAGTTGGAGGTTTGGGAAGGACCACAGGAGGAGGGGGGGGGGGGGGGGGGGGGGGGGGGGGGGAAGGATTAAAGGCACAGGTTTTAACAAAGAGAGAAGATGGTTCTTATGTGAAGGTTGAAAAAGACAGCGCGGTTTAGTTCTTGAAGGCTAGGAAAGACAGCCATTTAATGTGCGTGGCTATGTCACATAGGGGTGGTTCAAATACCAGTGAAGGGCGGGGGTGTCCCAAATGACGCATAATCCAGCGGCTGCTCAGGTCACGATGGGTCTATGGGCAATGTAAATGTTAGGTGCCTCTCCTATCAGGTAACATGGAGTCTCTTCACTAAACAGGCATTGTAAATCTATCCGTATTTAAACTAGATGGGAGGTAGGGGGTGTTGTTGACCCCTAGAAACCCCCTTCCCTCCCCTTACACTTTCCAACCTGTTTTCCTGTCTTCCTCTGTGCCTGATAGTACGTGTAGACGCAGACACAGATGTCAGCTGCTTCCATTTAGCATTGTCTTTTTTCTCTTGAAACACATGCAGCATGTTTGAGTCTCTCGTAGGTCATCGCTGAGCGCAGCGATGCCCTAATTTGTTTGTTTGCTTGTTTTGTTCGCGGAAGAGCTAATTAATGACACCGAGGATGGTTCTGTTCAAACAGTGTGACCTTGAGGTCGGCTCCAAACGCTGACCTCACGTGTCCCACAGCACGGGGACAAGCCGACGTCCACACACAGACCGAAGCAGTCAGCAGACACAGACCCTGACCACCACAGCGTCTGTGAAGGAAGCAGGCCCACGGTCCACACGTCAACTGTCCGAAATGTGTATTGACCATACTGTTCTCTCAGAAGTCGAGTTGCATCATTGAGCAGCATCGATGGACATGCTGTGGGTTTCGTGACAAGCTCCTCAAATTCCCTTGTACATGACAAAGCAAAACAGACAAAACATAGACAACGGCTTTTGACGGTCTAATTCACCCTAATTGTGTAAGGAGTTCAGGGCCAAAACACTTGTCTGACGGAGGGGGGGGGGGGGGGGGGGGGGGGGGGGGGGTCTTCTTCTCTGAGACTTCTGCTGTCAAGCTTTCCCTAGAGTGTCTTCTACCACCCGGCATTGACTGAAAGAACAATACCAGCAGTACAACAATGGTATCGATAAAGAACAGCTTGTGTCTCCTATTGTAAGAAATGTTTACAGTTCAAACCTAAGAGAACGCTAGAGTTTTTTTTTTTAAAACAGCATAATCTAACACAAATATGAAAATATATCATGAACATTTTCATTATCGGTGTTATCGGAATGATCAAGAAGTGTTCATGCGATGTTTTCAGAAAGGCCATGACGACAGAGGGGCTCCTCAATGACACCCCCACGTTCTCCCTGCCCCCCACCGTCCCTGTCCATGACGTCACCGTCCCCACCCTCCTCAACAGCAGCACGGGGAACGGGCAGGCGGGGGGATGTGGGGATGGGGACACTGTCCCTGTCCACTGTAACCTGACCACCGCCCTGACCACGGTGACGGCGAGGGACGTGACGGTGTGCAGCCGTTTGGCTCCTCCCCCGGTCCCTCCCTGGCTACGACACACTCCTCCCGCTTTCAGCAGCTGACCCGGCAGTGCCGCCGCTGGACCGTGTTTCAAGGTGTGTGTGTGTGTGTGTGTGTGATGGGGATAGGAAGAGACGGAGTTGAGGCGGAATGGGCGGTGGGAAGATCAGGTGAGCGTGGAAGAGGGAGTGGTTGAGGGAAGGTGAGTGTGAGAGGGAGCGAGGACGAAATAAGAAAGGAAGGAGGTTCGTGCTCACGTGCATGTGCCTATGTTTTCCATCTTTTTCATTGTAATCTTACGTTTATTATGCGTAAGTTGTTCGCATTCATTCGTAAAATACTACTGATTAAGAAAAGGGAAGAAACTAAATCAATCTATTCGTTCATAGATGAACTGACCCGAAACAGACCAAGTTCAGACTACAGCTCAAAACACTTAGTGGGAAGAGTTTTTGTTTGTCTGTCTGTCTGTTTGTTGATTGTTTGTTTTTCTGTCCGTGCACACATGTCTGAATGGGTTCAATGGTATTAGAGTACAAATCTAGATAACTAGTTAACACATTTGCTTTCACACTGGTCATCATAGATACCCGGAAACCGAATGGTCCTGTACCAATGGGCTTCCATGTTGTTTCCCTACCACTTCATTGGTACTGTCTAAAAATAGCCTTGTTTAATTCATAAGGAGACTTGGATTCGACCTTCTGTCATCGAAATGAACATCTAAACCTGAAGCTGATAGTGAGTGAATGTAAAAGACGAGCTAGCGAGTAAATGATTAACTGACTGATTGATTAATTAATGGATTGGTTGATTGATTGATTGGTTGATTGATTGATTGATGATGATTGATTGATTGATTGATTGATTAATTGATTGATTGATTGATCGCAGAGCTGTGTAACCCTGCATCCGACAACACCACATGGGATTATCCGATTGGCAGTGAGACATCAGGTAAATTGGATCCAAGATCAGCGTGGTGTTGTTGCTGTGCTGTGCTGTGCTGTGCCGTGCTGTGCTGTGCTGTGCTGTGCTCTGCTGTGTGCTGTGCCGTGCCGTGCCGTGCCGTGCCGTGCCGTGCCGTGCCGTGCTGTGCTGTGCTGTGCTGTGCTGTGCTTCATGTTCCTGTGTTGTATTGTTCTGTGCTGTACGGTGCAATGTTGCATGTCATGGTATAGAATGGCTCGGCATGGCTGGATGGATCGTGTGGCGTCGTGTGTTGCGCACGCTGGCACCATATCTGTTATTGTTTGGCATCATGAGATATTATCTGTTGTTCTATAGTGTTGTGTTTTTTATTTTTTGTTTCGTTCTATGATGTATGAAGTTGTGTGTGTGTGTGTGTGTGTGTGTGTGTGTGTGTGTGTGTGTGTGTGTGTGTGTGTGTTGATCGCGTACGGTGTACAAATGTTGTTTTGCCTTCAAAGAA
>JADBJO010000818.1:333453-343453 GCA_016801955.1 Conus betulinus | reverse complement strand
TGTGTGTGTGTGTGTGTGTGCGTGTGCGTGTGCGTGCGTGCGTGCTGCACATGTGTATGTGTGAGTGTGTGTGCGTGTGTGTTTACAACACTTATGTTAATCTGACAGCAAATGGTTTCAGACAGTCAGTCAGGCAGTCAGTCAGTGCGTGTGTGTGCGTGCGTGCGTATGTGTGTGTGTGTGTGTGTGTGTGTGTGTGTGTGTGTGTGTGTGTGTGTGTGTGTGTGTGTGTGTGTGTGTGTGCAGAAGAGGAGCTGGCGGGGCAGGGAGGATGGCAGTCACACTGGTTGGTGCCGGCCATGTCCGTGATGCTGGTGGTAGTGCGGTCCTGGTGCTATGCAGGTGCTACAACACGGGCAGCAAGAGGTGAGCAGTGGAGGAGGTGGGGGCGGGGGGGGAGATTTTCACTCTTTAATTCATTCGGCGAACACACAATGGCGTGAAGGAAAATATCCAGACTTGAAAATACCTCAACGGCAGGCAGCAACAGCAACAACAACAACAAAGAGAGCAAAAAAAGTGAACGAGAGTGGTAGAAATTAGGGGGATGGAGGCAAAAAAAAAAAAAAAAAAAAAAGAAAAAATATGGGAAAAAATTAGGAGGTAGCAAGAACCATCATAACAACAACGACAACAACAACAGTAACAACAGGAACAACAAGAGCAACAACCATACACTCACGCACACATTGCATGACATGTAAAACACAAGAATTTTAAGACCATTATAATTCAGAAAAAAGTAGATGTGTAGAAAGCTTAGCAATCAACATGTACATATCTATATGTACATGACCCCTTTATTATTGTAATTTTGAATGTCTTGGCTATAATTTACAGAATATCTTTGGTACGTACATTACAAGTTTACATTTTTAAATGAATTTCTTTCCAAGAAGTTTTTTTTTGTTTTGAAAACTGTGTATATCGCATATTTACGGTAGTGTCGAATAATACAGTATATTCGAAAAAACAATAACAACAAGAGAGCAACAGAACAATAAACTCACGCACGCATTTCATGACGTGCAAAACACAAGAAATTTCGTAAGACCATCCTCATAAAAAAAGAAAAAAGAAGATGTAAAGAAAGCTTAGCAATGAATATCTGTATGTACATGACCCACTTTTATTGTAATTTTGAATGTATTGGCTATAATTTACAGATATCTTTGGTACGTGCACTTCAAATTTACATTTTTAGATAAATGTCTTTCCAAGAAGTTTTCATGTTTTGAAAACTGTGTCTGTCTGCATATTTTCAGCAATGTCGAACAACATAGTATTTTCGGCCCAGCCCGTAAGTGAACATTTCTGCATTTACCACTTTCTGCTTAAAATAATTCCTCGATATATTGACAGCAAAGTTAAGAAAAATAACATGTCTAGAACACACGGTCAATGTCTTGTTTCATTTCACAAAGAAATGTATTAAAAAAAAAAACAACAACTAAATTCCATTACCTTCAAAACAACATCATTCGTCTAATTCTATGTGGGCCTACGATGCGCACTTATAATCATTTTAGTGATACTTCATGTGTTTTTAAATGTCCTTTTAAATGGGATATCTCTGTTCTCAGTTTTTTTTTTCTCGCAGAAACCTAAGGGCAGGAATCTTGCAATGGGTTATCTACCATCAAGGCTGTTCCCCCTTTCAGTTCTGTGCAAATGCCCAAGGAACATTTTGTGCAGGGCTAGATGGAAGATATAGTTTTCTACATACATTCCTTGACTGCCACGAAGTAACTATTAAAGACGAGCTGCGTGCAATACAAACAGTAAACGTCGACAAGGATCCAGTTTTATCCACTATTTTGCTATATTTCTCGTGGTAAAAAATCCGGTCCTGATATTAACGCCGTTTGAGATGTAGGGTTTAGAGGACTGCAAAACTCATCAGACCTATATGCCATACAAGTGTGATTCCAACACGAATGATCTATACCTTTGAGGAAAGTGCTTTAGGTCCCTTTCGTTTCAGTTTCAATGGGAAAGGTGTCTAAGGGGAGATCATAGTGGCCACCTGGGTCAGCTTAGGCTGGCTAAGACTGGCTTGGATTGCCTGGTCCGTGTTCTTATGAGCGCACGCACACAACACACACACGTACACGCGCGCGCACGCACACACACACACACACACACACACACACACACATGGGCGCGCATTGTGCGCGCTATACAGAGAGAGAGAGAGAGAGAGAGATAGAGAGAGAGAGAGAGAGAGAGAGAGAGCGCAAACATGTCCCTAACCGCTTTGGAAAGTTTCACTATAAAAGTTTCAGCTGCGTCTGCCAGTGTGTCTGTCTATCTGTCTGTTTGTCTGTCTGTCTGTCTGTCTGCCTGCCGGCAGACACTTGCCTCCAACAGTCCTTTCAATAATTCATCGCATACTACCTGTGTGAGCGGTGCTGGTGTCAAGGGTCGAACTTCAGGTCTGCTGCCCGCCTGCCCTGCGGACGACAGGGGTCTCGTGCGCACGTGCCGGGTGGAGGACGGACGACTAGGTCACCGGGGACAGACAGACAGACAGACAGACAGACAGACAAACTGTGGAGACTCTCATTAGGCTTAAGTACAGCCACAGACACCGACACTAGACAAGTTAAGACACGCTGAAGTGCACCTGGTGTAGATAGTGTCCTTCACCCTGAGCCCCCTCTCCTGTTTTGGAGAACCAGAACCCCCATGCGGAACCAGGACACCCATGTCCTCCTCTCCTCCTCCTCCTCCCTCCTCCTCTCCCACCTCCCTTCCCTCCCAATCCGCTTCCCAGCTGCCACAAAAGTCTCGGAGGCAGCCAGACAGACGGAGGGCCTGGAGGGGTGATGGATGACCCTTGAACTGATTGGGTCCACTAGCACGTGCGGCTGGAAGCTGTAATTGCGTGTTGGGCCGATGACGGGAGGCATGGGAGCATGCACGATGGAAATGGGATGACAGGGGGGGGGGAGGGGGGAGAGAGAGAGAGAGAGAGAGGGGAGGGGGGAGAGAGAGAGAGAGGGGGGAGGGAGAGAGAGAGAGAGAGAGAGAGAGAGGGGAGAGAGAGAGAGAGAGAGAGAGAGAGAGAGAGATGGACGAAGTCGGCAGGAGAGAGAAAAGAGGACGCGCCACGTTTCCTCTGAAAACAAAGAATGGCGTGCACTATGAGGTCTGTATTTCGGATCATTCAGGTATGTAGAAATATCGTACTTTTTGTCTCAACTGTCCAAACATCGAGATGTCTGGAATGGCGTGAATTAGGAGATCGACACCATGTGAACATTGAGATAACACTGAATGACATGCAGTAGGAGATCTTCACTGTCTAAACAGGGAGATGTCTAGAATAACGTGCACTACGACGTCTGCTGCTGTCTGATCATTGAGATTTCGAGAATGACGTTTGTCATGAGGTCTGCACCGTTTGAACATTGAAGAGTCCGGAATGACGTTGCACTATGCTGTCTGCACCGTCTGAAGACTGAGATGTCTAGACTTGCAGTTTGATCCCTCGCACAGCATGCGGACCAGACAACATCAGCCCCAAGAGTTCCCCAAGAAGTTGTGGCTGAGCTTGTCCCCCCAAGCGGAGTTGTTCTTCTGTTCCGGGAGACAGCGCACGTCAGGCCCCGTGTTTGGAAGGGAGAACGCTAGCGTGAGAGAGAGTGAGAGAGAGAGAGAGAGGGAGAGAGAGAGGGAGAGAGAGAGAGAGGGAGAGAGAGAGAGGAGGGAGAGAGAGAGGGGGGATGAGAGGGAGAGAGAGAGAGGCCAGATGAACAGACGGACAGGACAGACAGACTTACAAACAGAGAGAGAGAGAGGGGAGAGAGAGAGAGAGGGAGAGAGAGAAGAGGGAGGGAGAGAGGGAGAGAGAGAGAGAGAGAGAGGGAGGGGGGGGGGGAAGGGAGAGAGAGGCAGATGAATAGACAGACAGTCAGACTTACAAACAGAGAGAGAGAGGAGAGAGAGAGGGAGGAGGGAAGGAGAGAGAAGAGAGAGAGAGAGAGAGAGAGAGAGAGAGAGACAGACAGACAGACAGACAGACAGACAGACAGACAGACAAAGACAGAGATGTTTGATCAAGTTGTCTTCTTTCTGTGTATAATCAGAGCTGTGAGAGTGTTCACACGTCAGTGGCATCATCTGACATGTCTCACGATCCTGAGGTGACTGCCCCGATTGTTTTGATTGAAACCGCATGATTGACCCGTCCATCTTGATTGAAGTCAAATGGCTGAATTGTCCACCTTGATTTAAAACGTGCCTGAATGGCCCATCTTGGTTTAAAACATGACGGAATGACCCATCTTGATTTAACCAAAGAATAGAATGATCCACTATGATTTAAACCAGAGAATAGAATGGTCCACTATGATTTAAACCCAAAGAATAGAATGATCCACTATGATTTAAACCAAAGAGTAGAGAATGATCCACTATGACTTAAACCATAGAATAGAATGATCCATTATGATTTAAACTATAGAATAGAATGATCCACTATGATTTAAACCGTGGGATGAAATGATTTACGTGGATATGGTTCAGTATGAATTGAGTGGTGCACTTTAGCGTAAAAATGATTATAGGATCCAGTTTCGTCTAGACCAGATATTTGAATGATCAATCGTCGGTTAAACCATATGATGGAATGATCCATGGAACTTTAGTCGAATAATCCATCTTCATTTAAATCCACCTCATTTTCAATCATATGATTGAATGATGTATCTCAATTTAAACCATAGGATTGATTGAGGGCCGGAATAGCTCAGTTGGTAGAGCGCCGGACTCGTAATCTTGGTGATTCTGGGGTTTGTGGGTTCGAATCTCCTCCGGGCCGTTTCGGTACAGGGGGATTTTTCCCCTCGGAGTTATGATTGGTTCTGACTCCATTTCCCATAGTCCTTCGAATGAGACTATAAACCGAGGTTCCGTGTGTGAACGCACGCATAACATCTCGCACACACGTAAAATCCCATCACCAACATTCGGAAGAGTAGGCCAGTTTGGCCGTTGGTATGGATGACACGTTACACATAGCATGCACCCTGAGTTAGAAATGGACAGAATGAAGAAAGTAAGGAAACTGAGTGAACGACATTGAATGATATGGACTGGATGACACGGGAAACGACTGCATGAAGCGCCAGCTGGCAGCTCTTCAGTCGGCACTACCCAGGTAGGCAACCCGTTGTGTAAACGAGTGTGGATTGTAAGCGCTTAGAGCTTGGTCTCTAGCCGAGAATAAGCGCTTTATAAATGTTCATTATAATAATGTAATGATAATAATGATCTGTCTTAATGATCTGTCTTGAATACATAATCAGGCGATGCATCATCGTTTACCGATATTGTTGAATGACCCGTCCTGACAGTCCATGAAATGTTTCATCTGATTTATCTACATGATTAAATGACCTGCTTTAAGTTTAACCATATGATCGAGTGATTCATTTTTTTTTTACTTCAGCCATAACCATGACTGAAAGATCCGTCTCGATTCAAACCGCATGATGATATGATCCATCACTGGTTGAACGGAACCGTCTTGATTTGAATCATGATTACGATTGAATGACCCATCTTAACTGATAATCCTTCCTACCTAAGAAGAAGAATGACAAAAAAAAAAAAAAAAAAAAAAAAACCAAAGGGAGGTAATAGGAAATGGAAAAGGCGGTGGTTGGCTGGTGGGTAGGGGAAACCGTTGACCACACAAAAGCATCAAACATCCTGCGCGCTTCAAAGCGAGGCCAGAACTGTACGCCTTCCGCTGTTAGGTTGCCGCTTGGCTGGAGATGGTGTAAAACCCGCTGACGTGCTGGGCTGGATAGACATCTTCACCATACCCCGCCCCCCCCCCCCCCCCCCCCCCCCCCCCCCCCCCCCCGCCCCTCCCCTCCTCCACAGCCCAAATATAGATATTCCTCCTCCTTTTTTTTTCTACGGCTTCCGGTGTCGTCTGCTCCACGCCCGGAAGAGCCACGGGGTTACCTTCCCTGATAGCTGTGGAGGCGCTGTTTGTGTGGAGCCGCGAGCTTGTCCCCGTTTTAATGAAAAGCACTCCGGGCTGGACGTGCTTTGACCAGTCATCCGTCATCGAATGTCACGGTACAGACGCACAGACCCTCCCCCCCCCTCCCTCCACTCCTCCCCCCTTCCCCCTCATTGATCTCATCAGTCCTTTTCTCCAGAGCCCGGTCTTTCATCAGATTCCCAGTCCTCTGATGTTCTCATCACTGGTGACCAGTCAGCCGTGAAGTGCCAGACATGTCTTGTAGACTCCCTGCTCAAAATAAATGCCAGCGCCTTTCTTAGTTTTACTTCTGTCTTTCTTACGGAAATGGTGTGTGTGTGTGTGTGTGTGCGTGTGTGTGTGTGTGTGTGTGTGTGTGTGTGTGTGTGTGTGTGTGTGTTTGTGTGTGTGTGTGTGTGTGTGGTGTGAGAGAGAGAGAGAGAGAGAGAGAGAGAGAGAGAGAGAGAGAGAGAGAGAGACAGACAGACAGACAGACAGACAGACAGACAGACAGACAGAGAGGAAAAGGTACGACATGAAAGGAAATCGTCCTGTTTCATCGATGCATCTCTTTCAGTAGCCCTTTAACCAATGAATAAATTGATTTGTCCATTTGTTTTGATCAGTATTTTGTGAACGGTTATAGTGCTTACAATTTAGTTTATATATCTTTATATCTCTATACCTGTCTATCTATCTATACATACATACACATACACACAGACACACAGACAGCACACACACACACACACACACACACACACACACACACACACACACACACACACACGTCACCACGCACACGCACGCACGCACGCACGCACGCACGCACACACACACACACACACACACACACACACACACACACACACACACGCCCACGCACGCACGCACTTGGTCGAAGCCAATCGGCCAAGGACTTCGTTTTTAGCGGTTAGCTTAAACTACCATCACTGGATGTGTTCCAGGAACAAGCAGCGGATGGCGGGCACTGGGTGCCGCTTCAAGTCGTCCCAGAGTGGTGGCAGCTGGACAGGAGGCCCCCTGATGAACAGCGACACCACCGAGTCCTACCTCAGCCAC
This sequence comes from Conus betulinus, assembly GCA_016801955.1. NCBI lineage: Eukaryota > Metazoa > Mollusca > Gastropoda > Neogastropoda > Conidae > Conus > Conus betulinus. The sequence continues at coordinate 336,369 of JADBJO010000818.1, read as the reverse complement.
TCCCTGTCCGGCACAACCCCTGCAGGCCGCAGCCTCCCATTCCCTGTCAGTCCACTACTGGAGCACGCGCAGTATGTAGCCACGCCTGTTGAAGACGGACACAGGCCCCACGCCGCAGGAGCACCCGCCTTCGCTTCTCCTACCTACTATCTGCCCGCCTTGTCCTGGCTCCGCCTCCCGGCTTTCCGACAGGGCGTGGCCCGGAGAGGGCAGGGCAGCAACCTGGAGGGGTCTGCTGTGTACAGCGCCCCCAGGGAAGCCCACTGTCAGTGCGGGAGACTGTCCACCGCTGGCTGGAGCAGGAGACCCAGGTGGTCGAGGCGCCCACACACGCTGATCCTGAGTGCGGCCCGATCCTGGATGGAGCTCCCCAGTACGACGGCAGCCTCACGCGCACACCCTGCTGCCCCGGACACGACCTCGGGCCCTATCAGTATGAAGTGCGAGACATGGCCAACAGTCACGCTCTGCACGAGTGTGAGCTGTCCCTTCATCCTCATCAGCCCTCGCCACGGACTGGCCGTGTGGCTGGCAGTGACTGCACGTACGAACCCCTGTGGCGGTGCAGCGAAGGAGGAACGCGCCTTTACCACCCTGGCCAGGTCTGCTCCTGCGACGGAGGCACCTGTCCACACGGCTGGTTGTCAAGGTACCGCCTCCCCAGACCCTGCTTTCCCGCAGTGGACCACAGAGGAGATGCGGGTGGGGGTTCGGGTCCGGCTGACTACAGGTGGTTTCGAAACAGCAAGGGGGAGACAGAACCTGGCTGCCCTCACAGAGGAGAGGATGGACAGGTCAGGCTGGGTGGTCTGACCCCCGACCTTGACCTCCGACCTCGTGAGTGCAGTAGCCTCAAGGACCATGATTTAATCCTCACACCTGTGTGGGAGTCAGATCGGGGCAGGGTGGCGGACAGTCGATGCGAGATGAAACATATCAACCCCCGTGTACGAAGGTTATGGCGCAGAATCTCCGCACGTCCCTGTTCCTGGGCCTTCTCCTCTGCTGTCCACACTGTGTGGCTATGTGGGTCTTAACAACAAGTCGTGACCCATGTAGGCTAAGACCCCATGTCATCACACCCTTCATCTCGTGCTAAGGGAAAGAAACTGTATGCTAGTTTACCAGGCTGGTGGTGTTGATGTACTGCAGCCACCGGGCTTGAGGAGGCCTCAGGTCCCGATAAGCGGCTGACAATATCGTCAGGAGACTCTGTTTAGCGAGCCCCCCCCCCCCCCCCCCCCCCCCCCCCCCCCCCCCCCACACACACACACCTCCCCCCCGAATCTTTTTCTTGAAGGATATGAAGAGATACTTATAGTTCACAAGACTTAAACATGTTTTAATCGTTACTATGGACATTAAGCAGACGACAGAATCTATTAGAAATCAAAGATCTGCAGATTAGGAATTTGTTTGGAAAAAAAAAAACTGCATATAAAGAATTCTATTTGGACTCAAAGATCTGTAGACAAAGGATCCTATTAAGAGTAAAAGAAAAAAAAATCTTGCAGACTGAGGAATTGTATTTGGGATCGAAGAACCGCAGATGGGGAATTCTGTTAGGAATCAAAGATCCTGGACCTGGATCACTTATGACCTCAGAAAGGAAGGTGAAGGGTAGGAAGTCTTGCTTCCTGACAGTGAGTGACCTGACTGTATTGCCCACACGTCTCATCACTTCACTGGAAACCACTCAGCTGAACTTACTGTAAACGCGTTGTCCGCACATTTCAGCATTAACTGACGTCGCTATAGCGTCCACACATCTCAAACACAATCACGCGAGTGTTCCGATCACACATCTTGACTGTAACTGACGTCGCTGTATTGTTTACACGTCACGATAAAAGGATAACTGACATCACTGTATTAATGCACATCTTAACTACAAATGTCGTTACAGTACGGACGCTACTCTGATGATCACACATCTCAACTATGACTGATATTGTCGAATCGATCACACACCTCTGAACTGTGTATGATGCCATGGTATTCATAACCCATTTGACCTATAGCTGACGTCACTGTATTCATCACGCGATTTAGCTACAACTGACGTCATTACATTGACCATACATGTGAGCTATAACTGGCCACACCGTCTTGATCACACTTGTGAAATAAAACTGACTTCATTCTGTTGATCCCACGTTTGACTATAATTGACGTCACTGTATTGATCACATATTGAACTGTAACTGACGTCACCGTATTGATCACGCGTTTGAACTGCACCTGACATCACTGAATTGATCACGTTGATGAACTGTGATTGACCTCGCTGTATTGATGACACATTTGAACTGTATCTAACACCACTGAATTGATCACATGTATGAACTAACTATGATTGACATCACCGTATTGATCATGCGTTTTAACTGTACTTGACATCACTTTGAACTGTAACTGACGTCACTGTATTGATGACACATTTGAACTGTGACTGACGTCACGGCATTGATGACACATTTGAACTGACTGACGTCACTGCGTTGATAACACATTTGAACTGTGACTGACGTCACTGCATTGATGGCACATTTGAACTGACTGATGTCACTGTGTTGATGACACATTTGAACTGTGACTGACGTCACCGTATTGACCACACATTTGAACTGTGACTGATGTCACTGTATTGATGCACATCTTAACTACAAATGTCGTTACAGTACGGACGCTACTCTGATGATGATCACACATCTCAACTATGTGACATTTGACATCACTGTATTGATCACATATTTGAATTGTAACTGACATCACTGAATTGATCACACCCTATGAACTGCGCATGACATCACTGTCTTGACCACACCTGTGAACTGTACCAGAGATCACTGAATTGATCACACATTTGAACTACAACTGACATCTCGGCATTGATCGCATATTTGAACTGTAAGT
>JADBJO010000818.1:325953-328453 GCA_016801955.1 Conus betulinus | reverse complement strand
AATCTGAAGATTGTGAATGATGTCATCGGTGGACATTAAAAAAAAAAGAAAGAAGTGCAATGATTGGGGGGAGGGGGGGGGGGGGGGGGGGGGGGGGGGGGAGTCCTTCGATCAGTTATCAGTTTAATATCAAATGCTGGCTCAAAGTTATGCCAGGCCACAAATCGCTTAGATGGATTATATAGTGATGTAGAACAAAATCCTGATCTTGGGTGTATAGCCTGTTGCTTTACTCATTCACGGAATGAGCTCTTGAGCTGTTTTGCGTGTAATGAAAGATAACAACAAATGGGGTGATTCCCCCTGGTTTGGTCAGCGTGGCGTGACTGCCGTGTGCAGAGCCGTGCTGCAGGTTACAGGCTGCAACGGGGCGTTAAGTCATCGATTTCACTGAGGAAAGCGGCAGACCAAATGACCAGAACACAGCGGATATATACAGGATATGTTTTCTTCTCTTTTCTCCTCTCTCTCTCTCTCTCTCTCTCTCTCTCTCTCTCTCTAGGTAGGAACACACACACACGCACAAACACACACACACACGCACGCACGCACGTACGCACGCACGCGCACACACAGAGGGAAGGGGAGGGGGGGGGGGGGGGGGAACGTGATTTTTATTCATTTAAGGCCATAGACCCATTTGAAAGGGTGGCGGAGGTGTGAAATCACAAACAGTGTCCGATAATGAACTCAGCACCGCTAAACAAAATCAAAGCAAATAACATACTCCAAGATGCTGACATTGAGTGAGAGAGAGAGAGAGAGAGAGAGAGAGAGAGAGAGAGAGAGAGAGAGAGAGAGAGAGAGAGCTGAAAATCTCTTCTCTCTGTTTTCATCGTTTTTTTTCCCTCATTTTATTTTTCAACATTGTTTAGCATTACATGTGTACTATGTAATACTTCTGTTGTTACTGTTGCTTTAAAATCGTGGTGTTCGTTATCTTTGGCTTTTTAATCCACAAATTCCATGTAAAACTGGCTACACCTATATTGCTATTTTCTTGTTAGTAATTTTTTTCCCGGTTGTTGTACGTTAAATTGCTTAGCCTTCATTTATTTATTTCACTGCTGATGTCAGTACTTGGTTCTTGGTGGTTGTTTTGATTGTTTGTTAATTATTTGGCTGGTTTGTTGTTTGTTTGTATAACCATGTTTTGGTGCATGCGTTGTGTCATTTAGTACTTCTGAAAGAGATCAACGTCTTTCATATGATGTAAGAATTTACAGAGGAAAGATTTTTGACAACATTTCCGGCGGGGGATTGGGGGAGGGGGGGGGGGGGGGTGTTAAAAGGTGCATTTTAAAATTTTAAAGAGTTGTGTGAATGAGTTTTGTTACAACGACTTGGGAGTCGACTTCAACGCGGTGAAAGCTCTGATATGGTCCTTTGCGATCGGCTGAGTTATAAGCCCTACTTTACCTTACCTTACTTTACCTTACCTTACCTTACCTTACCTTACCTTACCTTACCTTACCTTACCTTACCTTACTTTTACCTTACCTTACCTTACCTTACCTTACCTCACCTCACCTTTCTTACCTTACCTCACCTTAGCTAGTACTACTTTCGTAGAATAGTTACGGCAAGTATGACAGATAGCTGACTAAGCCAAAACTTTGACCGTTGTAAATAAAGAATCATTGTCATTGTCATCGTCTCTGAGAAAGACCAAAGAAGACCTGTACTCTTTGAAAGGAAGAGTTTTGGGGAAGGGGTTGGAGGAGGTGTGAGGAGGCGGAGGTTTAGGAGTGGGACAACAAAATCAAACGAGCAAAATGTCTTTCCTTACGTTTGAATATAGAACAGACATTCGCGATATGAACTTTGTCTCTCTACGAAAAGTCTGCCTTATGTTTGAATATAGATCAGACATTCGTGATATGAACTTTGTCTCTCTACGAAAAGCCAATAGCTTTGTTGTTGTTGTTGTTGTTGTTGTTGTTTGTTGTTGTTGACGAACAGATATCCGCTCGTTCGCTCGGGGTGCGTGATGACGTGATTAGATGTTCGGTTGCAGAGAACGGACGGGTCGTGGTACTTGACTCAATCCAGGGAGGGTTGATGCGGCTGATAGAGAGAGTTGGGATCCTCCGTCATAATACCATGTCATAGTCACAGTTTTAACCTCAACAGTTCATTGCAATCAGCGGCCATTAGGCTGTGGCATTTTAACCTTTAACCTTTAACTCGTGGAAAATTACTATCGTGATCAAGTTAGTTTCAAAATGAGGCGACTGCAGCCAGAAATTGAAACAAACTTGAAAAAAAAAAAATGCTCGGATAAAAAGGACAATAAAAATTAGAAGACAAAAACACAACGCATTTCGACCTCTTTGGTCTTCTTCATGCAAGATAAACAACATTCAGACATAGAAAACGAAGAACAAGCCATCACTTATCTTTTGCGCCCAATTTGAGAAGATAAATGATTGCTCGTTCTTCCTTTTCGTTGTCCTGAATGCGACTTATCTTGCTGGAAGAAGACCAAAGAGGTCGAAAC
>JADBJO010000818.1:318453-320953 GCA_016801955.1 Conus betulinus | reverse complement strand
CACACCCTGTGACATCAGTCTGCACTGTGGACCCTAAAAGGCATGGATTTATATTGGAGCCACTGTGGACACACCCTGTGACATCACTCTGCACTCTGGGCCCTAAAGGCCACGACTTTATATTGGAGCCACTGTGGACCCACCCTGTGACGTCACTCTGCACTCTGGACCCTAAAAGCCATAGCTTTATATGGAGCCACTGTGGACACACCCTGTGACGTCACTCTGCACTATGGACCCTAAATGCCATGGCTCTGTACTGGGGCCACACCCTGTGACGTCAGACTCACTGTAAGACCCTAAAGTGCATGGGTTCTGTGCTGGGGCCACAGTGGACCCCGCTTCATGACGTCAGTCCGCACTGTAGATCCTAAAGGGCACGGCTCTGTGATAGGGCCATAGTGGACCCCACCTTGTGACGTCAGTCTGCACTGTGCACCCTAAAGGGCAGGGCTCTGTACCGCAGCCACAGTCCATCGTTTGCCCACGTACCGTCGCAATCAAATCAATGGAAGGTGACAAATGGAAGTGCTTCAAGAGGAAGGAGGATGGGGACCTAGGAGGTGAGGGTGCAGTGGAAAGAAGGGGGGGGGGGGGGGGGGGAGAGAAGGGAGATGTGTGTGTGTGTGTGTGGTGTGGGGGGGGGGGGGGGGGGGGCAGTGGAGGACGGACACCAGTCTTCAATGAGAGACCTTTGTTCACATTGCACGGCTCGTGACAGACCGCTTCCACACCGCCAGGTCATAGTTTGAATTACGGGCCGCCGTTCCCCCCAATTTGTATTGATTTCTTCATTCACACGTTACGAAGAGACGCGAGGCAAGTGTCGCGCTTTCTGGTTTGACCGTGTAGTTGGCTTGTATTGCTTCTGAGGTAGAAAGGAGGGTGATTCATAGAGCTGGGGTGTGGGGTCTGAAGGAGAAAGGGTGTCATTAGGACAGTTGGGGTGTGGTGAGGACTGAAGGAGAAAGGGGTGTCATAAGGACAGTTGGGGTGGTGAAGACTGAAGGAGAAAGGGGTGTCTGAAGGAAGAAAGGGGGGTGTCATTAGGACAGTTGGGGTGGTGAAGACTGAAGGAGAAAGGGGTGTGTCATTAGGACAGTTGGGGTGGTGAGGACTGACTGAAGGAGAAAGGGGTGCCATTAGGACAGTTGGTTGGCACGGTGAAGACTGAAGGAGAAAGGGGTGCCATTAGGACAGTTGGGGTGGTGAGGAGACTGAAGGAGAAAGGGGGCCATTAGGACAGTTGGCACGGGTGAGGACTGAAGGAGAAAGGGGTGCCATTAGGACAGTTTTGGGGTGAGGAGGACTGAAGGAGAAAGGGGTGCCATTAGGACAGTTGGTGTGGTGAGGACTGAAGGAGAAGGGGGGGTGCATTAGGACAGTTGGCACGGTGAGGACTGAAGGAGAAAGGGGTGCCATTAGGACAGTTGGCAGGGTGAGGACTGAAGGAGAAAGGGGTGCCATTAGGACAGTTGGTGTGGTGAGGACTGAAGGAGAAAGGGGTGCCATTAGGGACAGTTGGCACGGTGAGGACTGAAGGAGAAAGGGGGTGCCATTAGGACAGTTGGCAGGGTGAGGACTGAAGGAGAAAGGGGTGCCATTAGGACAGGGGTGTCCATGAAGGAGAAAGGGGTGTCATTAGACAGTTGGGGTGGTGAGGACTGAAGGAGAAAGGGGTGTCATTAGGACAGTTGGCACGGTGAGGACTGAAGGAGAAAGGGGTGCCATTAGGACAGTTGGCACGTGAGGACTGAAGGAGAAAGGGGTGTCATTAGGACAGTTGGCACGGTGAGGACTGAAGAAAGGAGAAAGGGGTGCCATTAGGACAGTTGGCACGGTGAGGACTGAAGGAGAAAGGGGGGTGCCATTAGGACAGTTGGTGGTGGTGAGGACTGAAGGAGAAAAGGGTGTCGAGGTGGTGAGGACTGCAGGAGAAGGGGGTGCCATTGGGACAGTTGGTGTGGTGAGGACTGAAGGAGAATGGGGTGTCATAAGGACACTTGGGGTGGTGAGGACTGAAGGAGAAAGGGGGGTGCCATTAGGACAGTTGGCACGGTGAGGACTGAAGGAGAAAGGGGTGTCATTAGGACAGTTGGTGTGGTGAGGACTGAAGGAGAGGGGGGTGCCATTAGGACAGTTGGTGTGGTGAGACTGAAGGAGAAAGGGGTGTCATTAGGACAGTTGGGGTGGTGAGGACTGAAGGAGAAAGGGGTGCCATTAGGACAGTTGGCACGGTGAGGACTGAAGGAGAAAGGGGGGGTGCCATTAGGACAGTTGGTGGTGAGGACTGAAGGAGAAAGGGGTGCCATTAGGACAGTTGGGGTGGTGAGGACTGAGGAGAAAGGGGTGCCATTAGGACAGTTGGGGTGGTGAGGACTGAAGGAGAAAGGGGTGCATTAGGACAGTTGGGGGGGTGAGGACTGAAGGAGAAAGGGAAAGGGGTGCATTAGGACAGTTGGCACGGTGAGGACTGAAGGAGAAAGGGGTGCCATTAGGA
>JADBJO010000818.1:290953-310953 GCA_016801955.1 Conus betulinus | reverse complement strand
TTCAATGAAAGCAACTTTGTCTTCTTCATAGAGTTTGATCAATGCATCTATGTATCTATCCATGTGTGAAGGGAGAGGGGGAAGGGGAGAGAGGGGGACGGGGAGAGAGAGAGGAAGACAGAGCGTGCATATACACATGTATGAAGATATGTATGCGTGTATGAGTGGATATCTTGTGGCGAGTATAAGGGCGCAAATATTATGGGTTGCTTGCGTATTGGTCTGACCCTTCTTTTCCGTAGTTCTTGTCAGTATCTTGAAAGTGTGGAGTAATCTGCCGCTGTTTCAACCATAATGGATCTGCAGGCCTCTTGTTCCGTGTCTCATCCTCTCCACCAGTTGAGTGGTACCATCCCCAAGCCGTTCACCTCGGGTCCTCATCCACAGCCACACACCGGCTAGTTCCGCCGCAGCTCCGGCACCGGCAATCCTCCAGAGAGCAGTGTATATCCACAAGTCGTTAGGAGGCAGCCCACCAATGGCACTATTGCCGAGTCACTCATGTGGTGTTCTGTGGTGCCCGTTTTGCTCCAACATGCGCAGCCTTCCTACCGACGACAGTAATCGCTTACACACAGAGGCAGCGCGAGTGAGCGTTCCCTCTCCGGAAGGCGCCATCACGTCCGTCCAGCCAGGGTCCCCCTGAGCTTGCCGTTACCGACGACTTCGAAACGAACTCACCAAGGGCGACAGACAAGGAGAGAACATCCAAACTGAGGTCCCTGTGAGAGCAGGGCAGGAAGGAGCACACAAGTTTAGGATTTTTTTTTCAATGGTCAATGTTTATTGATGAGGACGAAGACAACATTGATGAGGACGAAGACAACATTGATGAGGACGAAGACAACATTGATGAGGACGAAGACAACATTGATGAGGACGAAGACAACGAAGACGATACTATGGAGTTCCATTCCGGTCTGAGACCGCGCATGAGACCGCTTCCTTTTCATCCTGGCGTCAACCAGGCCCGAGAGACACAGACACTTGCAGGCTTGATCAGGACATTTGAGCAACATTCTCAAAGGTTATCCGTTGAGTGGATGAAACTCGACGGTGTGGTTCAAGTTTTCACCATTAAGCCCACAGCAAGCTCTGGGTAGTAACCAACTGGGGCAAGAAAAAAAAAAACACACAAGTGTTGATAGTCCCCGATGGCAATGGAACCCACCACCTTCCAGCCGAAAATCCGCGACACTGACCACTGCGCCACGGCAGCTGGTATTTGTCTGAAGCATCGCTGTGTATGACCTCCCTTGTCTGAAGCATCGCTGTGTATGACTCCCTTGTCTGTCTGAAGCATCGCTGTGTATGACCTCCCTTGTCTGAAGCATCGCCCTGTGTGAAGATCGCTGTGTATGACCTCCCTTGTCTGAAGCATCGCTGTGTTCCCTCGTGTGATGTATCGCTGTGTATGACTTTCCTTGTCTGAGGCATCGCTGTGTATGACCTCCCTGTCTGAAGCATCGCTGTGTATGACCTCCCTTGTCTGAAACATCGCTGTGTATGACCTCCCTTGTCTGAAACATCGCTGTGTATGACTTCCCTCGTGTGATGTATCGCTGTGTATGACTTTCCTTGTCTGAGCATCGCTGTGTATGACCTCCCTTGTCTGAAGCATCGCTGTGTATGACCTCCCTTGTCTGAAACATCGCTGTGTATGACCTGTCTGAAACATCGCTGTGTATGACTTCCCTCGTGTGATGTATCGCTGTGTATGACTTTTCTTGTCCGCTGTGTCCCTTGTCTGAAACATCGCTGTGTATGACCTCCCTCGTGTGAAACATCGCTGTGTATGACTTCCTTGTCTGATGTATCGCTGTGTATGACTTCCCTCGTCTGATGTATCGCTGTGTATGACTTCCCTTGTTTGATGTATCGCTGTGTATGACTTCCCTTGTCTGAGGCATGTGACTCGCTGTGTATGACCTCCCTTGTCTGAAGCATCGCTGTGTATGACCTCCCTTGCATACGAAGGTTGTCCTGAGTGTTGTTTATCTTGCCTGAAGAAGACCTAAGAGGTGGAAACGCGTCATGTTTTGTCTTGTAGTTCGTTTGTCCATGTTGACTGGCGGAGTTATTTCAAACACCTTTTAAAATTTGACCTTTTCTTGACAAATCTTTCATAAGATTTCTTTTAAGAGTGGTACTACCAAATCTGGTGAGGTATGAGGGCTTATTTCTCTTGAGTGCAAAGCTCAGGGTATTTGCTTTCAAATGTAATCAACTGCATTTTTCTCGGCTAAAAGTATTAGCCAAGAGACAAAGGTCAATAGTAAGGAGGTTCCAAATACCCTCTCCCTCTTTCCTCTGTTTCCTGTATGCGGATTTGGATGGCTCCTAGCTCATTTTCCCGTGGTTGCTGAATGCAGCATGTCTATAGTCCAAATTTCCACTTAACTCAAGGATTGAAGACATTCTCAGAGATTTGTTCCTATGAAGTGTATACCTATTTATAGTCACTGTACTTTTGTTTTAAAAATGTTGATATAACGCGGTTTTAGCCATATTTTTCTTTTAAACGTTCTTTTCTTTTCTTCTTTTTTTTTTTGGTGGGTGGGGGTGGGGGGGTTGATTGGTTGGGCTTTTGTTTGTTTGTTTGTTTTTTTTTGCTGAGAAAGCCCTCATCTGCAGGATGGGTTGTGAAGTGATTAAACTAGGAGGTGGGATTTTTCTTTCTCTGTCATTATTCTGTTTGTTACGCATGCATTCAAATGGGTCACGATGCAGCGAAACATAAGGCAGGGGTAGTTACCGGGCTAATTTCTCTGCAACGTTGTAAAACTCGAGATTTTTTACAAATTACAGAATCGACAGAGGAGAGAGACCTTTTGATGGTTTGACGATGAGGTGTGTACTCAAGTTACTGCGTTTTGTGAGCGCAAACAATTATGCTACGGTTTTGTCCGTCTGTTTCTTTTTCTTCTTGATTAGTCATAGCCTTTGGGTGACATCTGAGCCAATGAAGTGCTGGCAGTGGTAGCTTGACTCGTGTCACGGACTGTCTTGTTGACTGTCTGCGCAGGGGAAATAAGGCCACCTGGTAAGCAAGGGGAGAGAAAACCAACAGATAGCTCACAGTGCGCCGCTTATTTAGCAGACATCAAGTCGCCAAACAAAATCAACAGGACTTATTCCCCATCTGATGTCAATTTCAATCAACCTCTCTCACACACACGATCGGTGTCAATTTCAATCAACCTCTCTCCCACGCGCAATCGGTGTCAATTTCAACCAGCCTCTCTCCCACGCACAATCGATGCCGATTTCAATCAGCCTCTCTCCCACGCACAATCGATGCCGATTTCAATCAGCCTCTCTCCCACGCACAATCGATGCCGATTTCAATCAACCTCTCTCCTAGGCACAGTCGATGCCGATTTCAATCAACCTCTCTCCCAGGCGCAGTTAGTGTCAATTTCAATCAACCTCTCTTCCCACGCACAATCAGTGTCAGTTTCAGTCAACCTCTCTCCCATGCATAATCAGGATAATGGCTAGAAGAGATTGACTATCCAGGAGAACTCAGAAGATTACATATCCCGGGGAGTCTTACAGTGCGGGGTGGAGAGTGGGTGGTCGGTTGAAGGGGGGGGGGGGGGGGGGGGGGGGGGGGGGGGGGGGGGGGGGGGGGGCACGTGGGGGGTGGGGGGGGGGGGGGGGGGGGGGGGGGGGGGGGGGGGGGGGGGGGGGGGGGGGGGGGGGGGCACAAGGGGGGGGCAAATGGAAACCCTTTCGAAAAGCTTCACAACGATTATTGAAAGATCACGTCCAGTGCATAAGGGAGCTCTCACGCGCATGCACACTCATTCACATGCACGCGCACACAAGCACGCACGTGCGCGCGCACACACACACCCATGCACGCAATGCGCATGCACACGCACACACACACACACACACACACACACACGATCGCGCGCGCGCGCGCACGCACACACGCACAAGCATATGCCTACCGCATACACTGGCACACACACATTCTCATGGCTTTGCATTATTTGCTTGATTTTCCGAAAACTGTGACAAATTCTTTTTTGTGTCGATTCAAAATCAGTGTTGTATGCCTTAAGCAATTCAAATTCTAGTGTGAGACAAGATTTGATTTTTGAGATTAATCATTTGGTGCATTTCCTTATCCTGCGAGGTAGTAATGACTAATCTCACATTTCTTTGGGTGCCTTCACACAGTGGAATACAATTCAATGAATCCGCAGATAAACTAGCTAAAAACTCTGCATATTATACAAACGAAACATATGATTTGAAAATCCCATTATCACTGAAAGAAGGGTATAGCCTACTGCAGAATGCTTGCTGGAAGCATTTTAGAAAGAAACAAGATGTTGGCCACTCATCACCTGCTGACCACCAAACGAGTTTTGAAGATGTTTTTATATAAGTATGGTCAACTGTCTAACTTAAGGCTTTTAACTTCCCTCGCCTATAGATTTAAACTTAATGCTTTTAAGACCAAATTCGCTTCCAACATCACATGCGTTTGCGGTGGGAAAATTACTAATGAACATATACTTTTCCACTGTAGTAAAATGAAAACCTATCTGCCTGCTTTTTCGGAAAAGTCCCTGAAGGAGGTTTTAATAAAACCCCCATTGATTTGTGACATTGTTTTAGGACTTGTTCAGAGTACCATTTTTAGATTCCTTTAATAATTCTATTTTCACGTTTAAATGTTATTATCCTGTTACGTTAAGCGTTCATCTGATTTTTAAAAATATTATTCTAGCTATGTTATCGGTTGCAATTTTTATTCATGTTAACATTTTTTCTTTCGATTCCCATTCTTATCCTCATTTTTCTCCTTTTTCTTTTTCCATTTATACTTCTTCATCTTTTTCTATCTCACTGTTTCTCTATCTCTTTATCTCCTTCAGTTGCCTGTCTATCCACACACACCCCTCCCCTCCCCTTCCTCCTTTCTACCTTGCTTATTCAGTTATTTTTGTTGTCTAAAATCACTTATGTGTATAGACATTAAATTGAAGAACACACATGGGCCCATAACCACACACCCGTTCACGCACACATACACTTGCGTGTATATTCACCACACATACATACAATGATAGGCTGGTACCCAAGTTCTGACCAGCGCGTGCGTAGGTCAGTCATCTGCTAAATCGTGGTCATGAGACCCTCTTTAAATTCTCTCATCTCTTAGTCATTAATTCATTTATCCATCAGCTTTAAATCATGCTCAGTGTAGTTTTGAAACTTTGCGGATGTGGTGTAGCGTATATGGACTAGTCCGCACGCAGTGACACCTCCTTGACGACACTGAAACTGAAATATTGTACAGGCGAACAAGTCTACAAATGGTTCATCTTCGAGGTGGTTCTGCTTTTTTTTTTCAGTTTTTTTTTCTCGGAGATTCATTACCGTTTACTGTAATCGGGCGATGGGATGAATTAACACTGTTGTACATGTCACTGAGTCTCCCTTCCCCTCCCCCCCCCCCCCCCCCCCCCCTCATAGGTTTAGCAGACCTTCGTGGCTATAAAGTTCATTTCTGCACAAGATGGACCTTAACGGTCGCTTAATCTGTGCTGTTGTTTTTTCATTAAAACTGAGTTTGCTGTTTACATTGAGATACGGAGAAAGAGAGAAGAGAGAGGAGAGAGAGAGAGAGAGAGAGAGAGAGAGAGAGAGAGAGAGAGAGAGAGAGAGAGAGAGTGTGTATGTGCGTGCGTGCGTGTGTGCGTGCGTGCGTGTGTGTGTGTGTGTGTGTGTGTGTGTGTGTGTGTGTGTGTGTGTGTGTGTGTGTGTGTGTGTGTGTGTGTGTGTGTGCACGCGCGCGCACGCGTGCGTGCGTGAGTGCTCTTCGAGCGCGTTGTGGGTCCGGGTGTGTGTTTCAATGGAGGGGGTTGGGAAGATATCGGAGAGGGTGAAGAGAAGAGGGAGGGAAAGGAACTGTAGAAATCGACGTGTTGGGTTGATATACCCATCTTTTAGAGTCGTGTTTGTGTGTGTGTGTGTGCGTGCGCGCGTGCGCGCGTGCGTGCGTGCGCGCGCGCGCGCGCGTGTGTGTGTGTGTGTGTGAAAGCGGTTGAAAGGATTGGTATCGGAGAGGATGAAGAGAAGAGGAGAGAGAGAGAGAGAGAGAGAGAGAGAGAGAGAGAGAGGTGGGTGGGAATTATAGAAGCGACATATTGGGCAGTCACTCCCATCTTGCTGAGTCATATAGTTGGAGGGATCCAATCCATCCTTTGGTCCCGGTGTGTCGTAGGAGGGATCCTATAATCCACCCTTTGGTCCCGGTGTGTCGTTGGAGGGATCCTATAATCCACCCTTTGGTCCCGGTGTGTCGTAGGAGGGATCCTATAATCCACCCTTTGGTCCCGGTGTGTCGTTGGAGGGATCCTATAATCCACCCTTTGGTCCCGGTGTGTCGTAGGAGGGATCCTATAATCCACCCTTTGGTCCCGTGTGTCGTTGGAGGGATCCTATAATCCACCCTTTGGTCCCGGTGTGTCGTTGGAGGGATCCTATAATCCACCCTTTGGTCCCGGTGTGTCGTTGGAGGGATCCTATAATCCACCCTTTGGTCCCGGTGTGTCGTTGGAGGGATCCTATAATCCACCCTTTGGTCCCGGTGTGTCTCACGAGTCAGCACTGACACGGGACAACCTCGCCCTGGGGATAGACTGCAAAGTGTTACCACGTTTCCTGTCAATAGGCTGGGCAGGATTTGCGCTTTCCTGCAACGATTATACGAAGGAGTCTCTAAAAGATGAACGAAACACAGTAGTCAGCAGTGGAAAGGAGAAGAGAAAAGGGCAAAGTCAAAGAGACTGACCAAAAAAAAACAAACAAACAAACAAAAACCCACAGCAAAAACAAAAACAAAAAAAACAAACAAAAAAAAAAACAAACAAAAAGAAAAAGAAGAAAAGAAGAAAAAAACCCAAACAAACGAAAAATAGGGCATTTGTATCAGCATTTCCTCCAGGTCTGGAGACAGTTTATAACCAAGCGACATACCATCAGCCGCGTTTGTGACAGCATTTATTCCAAGTCTGGAGATGGTTTGAAAGCAAGCGACATGCAATCAACCAACCTTTGTAACGGCATTTCTTTGAGGCCTGGCGGTTACATGGTGAGCGACATACATTCACCCACATTTGCAGCAGCATAGTCCCCCCAAGTCTGGTGTTAGTTTACGAACAAACGACACGCAGTCAAACACATTTCTAACAACCTTTTCTCCACGTCTGGAGTTTATAAGAGAATAAAGCATGTAAGGATATATGTGACACCATTTCTTCGAGGCCTGGGGAACATGTGCGAACAACATGCAATCAATCAGTCACACAAACACTATTCGAAGCGAAAGCCAATCAAACTGATGTGTCGTGATAAACAAATCAAGAGTAACTTCCGCAGTCGTATGTCTGTCTGGCCATTTAACTCTCTCTCTCTCTCTCTCTCTCTCTCTCTCTCTCTCTCTCTCTCTCTCTCTCTCTCTCTCTCTCTCTCTCTCTCTCTCTCTCTCTCTCTCTCTCTCTCTCTCTCTCTCTGGTGTCATTCAAACTCAATGGTCATAGACGAGCAGCAAAGCTACTCCGTTCAGCTGTTCTTCTAACAACAGATGAAAAAACTAAAAAAACACTGAACACATACTTCTGGAATTCAATAAGGCATCATTTGTTTTTGCAATCGCGATAGATACTATGCCATGTTATATCAATGCCCTTTTTACAAGATTGAACAGCTGTTCTGGCTCGAAGAAATTCCTTCTCTCTACCCACGCATTGATCAATTCAAAATAAGCCTTGCTTATCCTTTACCATATATCTGGAACTCACTTCCACCTAGTCTACAAAATACGAATACGTTAAAACTTTTCAAGAAACATTTACATAAACATTTTAAGTCTTAGCGCTTTATTATTCGATTAAAATCATTAGCGTCCATTCGCAAAGTCTTTTGTAAACCATACTTTGAATACACGTCTAAGCATACAACTTACTCCATCAAATCGCTCATCCCCACTCCCACTCTGTCTGCCATTTTTCTTCTTCCCTACCTACCATTCTCTCCCCCCCCCCCCCACCTCCCCCCCCCGACCTCTCTCTCTCTGTAGTTTTGCTTGTTTGTTTGTAACCTTCTGTTTGACTATCCACCATGTCATTATTACGTGTATGTCTGCTTATCATTGTAGAATTAGATGATAGTGTTGCTATGTTGAATTGTCAGTATGAATGCGTTGGGAATAATGTATGCATGACAAGGTCAGATTGTAAGACTAGGCTTTGGCCTAAAATCTTCATCCTTGCGTATTAAAAATCAGTCAGTCAATCAATCAATCAATCAATCTCTCTCAATCTCTCTCTCTCTCTCTCTCTCTCTCTCTCTCTCTCTCTCTCTCTCTCATCTCTCTCTCTCTCTCTCTCTCTTCCGGCGAGAGGATGTCTGAAGATTTTTTTTCTCTATTCCTACAAGTCTTGCTTGTTTTGATTTGACTGGTCATTGGGAATAACTGTGTCATTTTATTTGTAATAAAAAGAAGAGGAATATGCTATTACCGTGCTACACCCCCCTTGCCATAAGACCTTCTGGTAATGACAAGAAAATATCAAAGTCTCTCTCCCTCTCTCTCTGTTTCTTTCTGTCTCCGTCTGTCTGTCTGTCTCTCTCTCTTCCTCCCTCTCTCTCTCTCTCCTACTAAGTCAGAATGTGCGGGATGACTGTGTGCCGTCGCTGACCATCACAAAGCCTTGGTACATTTTGTCCGTGATGTAGTCGAAGACATGCTTCCACGCCAGATCTGCATCCACCAAGAAGTCATTGGCCAGCGAGTGCTTCAGTAAGTCCCTCAGTGCTGGCCACATTAACTGCTCACCACACACACACACACACACACACACACACACACACACACGCGCGCGCGCGCGCGCGCGCGCGCACACACACACACACACACACACACACACACACACACACACACACACACACACACACACACACACACACGCTTGTGCGCACACACACATGCACGCTTGTGCGCACACACATACACACACACACGTGCGCGCATGTGTGTGTGTGTGTGTACCTACGTAATACATATATAAATACATTCATACATACATACACACATGCATACATACTAATCTGTATGTGTCTGTCTCTCTTTCCATCCATCTATCTATCTATTTATTCATCTTTCTATCTAATAGATCTAATTTAACCTAAAAGTAGTTTAAAGTTCCAAAGACTAATGGCCGCAGGAGGAATAGACTGTTGTAGGTTCATCGGTGTGGGGGAACAGTACGAAGGGCGGCAGAACTCATTCCTCTCCCTCCACCGCCTTAACCCTACCTCACATGAATCAGGTACCCATCTACCTTCTGCCGGCTTAACCCTCCCTCACATGAATCAGGTACCCACCTACTGCTGGTGGACAGACAGGGTTTTCAAGCCGGAAACATCCGATCCCACAAGTGATTCGAACTCACGACCATCCGCACCGGAGGCAAACACTCTGACCACCTGACAGACAGAAATGAATGAGATCTTTGGTAACCCAAATGACTGGCCACAGTCCCAAGATGGTCCAGAAATTTGAGAGAGAAGATGAAATCCTTATAGGATGCTCACAGAATTGCCAGAGACAATCCCAAAACATCACTTCAGAATAGGAAACAGAACCATGATCTAAGGTTTTGTTGCAGCCGCATGCTGAAGGGATGCCTGTGCCGTTCAGATACAGCGGCCATGATGGGCAAAGTGCACGACACGTTCACCCTGGAAAGGACCTGGAGTCATCCAAAGAAAAAAAAAAGGTGTCGACCGCCATGAGACACTTGCTGGAGACAGGTGGCCCCTCTTTCACCTCCACCAAGGAAGAGACGTGGTCAGCACCAGATCAGCTGCTCCTTGTGGTAACCAATCGTTGCATGCCGGCAGAGGGATTGCTGACTTCGATGGCCAACAACGCTCTCCGTCTGTTCCGGTCATCTCTAGAGACACAGATCTCTGGCTTCTAGACAGCGCACAGGCAAACCTCTGGGTTCTAAACAGAGCACAGGCAAACATCTGACCTACACAGAGCACAGGCAAACCTCTGGCTTCTACACAGAACACAGGCAAACCTCTGGCTTTTAGACAGAGCACAGGCAAACCTCTGGCTTCTAGACTGAGAAAAGCAAACCTCTGGCTTCTAGACTGAGAACAGGCAAACCTCTGGCTTCTAAACTGAGAACAAGCAAACCTCTGGCTTCTAGACTGAGCACAGGCAATCCTCTGGCTTCTAGACTGAGAACTGGCAATCCTCTGACTTCTAGAGTGAGAACAAGCAAACCTCTGGCTTCTAGACAGAGAACAGGCAAATCTCTGAATTCTAGACAGAGAACAGGCAAACCTCTGGCTTCTAAACAGAGAACAGGCAAACCTCCGGCTTCTAGACAGAGCACAAGCGAACCTCTGACCTCTAGACAGAGCACTGGCAAACCTTTAGCTTCTAAACAGAGCACACGCAAACCTCTGACTTCGAGACTGAGCACAGGCAAAACCCTGGCTTCTAGACAGAGAACAGGTAAACCTCTGACTTCTAGACTGAGAACAGGCAAACCTCTGACTTCTAGACAGAGAACAGGTAAACCTCTAGCTTCTAGACAGAGAACAGGTAAACCTCTGGCTTCTAGACAGGGAACAGGCAAACCTCTGACTTCTAGACACAGAGAACAGGCAAACTTCTGGCTTCTAGACAGAGAACAGCAAACCTCTGGCTTCTACACAGAGCACAGACAAAAACTCTGGCTTCTAGGCAGAGCACAGGCAAACCTCTGGCTTCTAGGCAGAGCACAGACAAACCTCTGGCTTCTAGGCAGAGCACAGGCAAACCTCTGGCTTCTAGGCAGAGAACACCCAAACCTCTGGCTTCTAGACAGAGCACAGGCAAAACCTCTGACTTATAGACTTAGAACAGGCAAACCTCTGCCTTCTCAACAGAGCACAGGTAAAACTCTGGCTTCTAGACAGAGCACAGGCAAACCTCTGGCATCTACACAGAGAACAGGAAAACCTCTGGCTTCTAGACTGAGCACACGCAAACCTCTGGCTTCTACACAGAGCAAGACAATCTCTGGCTTCTAGACTGAGAACAGGCAAACTTCTGGCTTCTAAACAGAACACAGAGATAAAACTCTGGCTTCTAGACAGAGCACAGGTAAAACTCTGGCTTCTAGACAGAGCACAGGTAAAACTCTGGCTTCTAGACAGAGCACAGGTAAAAACTCTGGCTTCTAGACAGAGCACAGGTAAACTCTGGATTCTAGACAGAGCACTGGTAAAACTCTGGCTTCTAGACAGAGCACAGGCAAACGCCTGGCTTCTAGACAGAGCACAATTAAACTCTGGCTTCTAGACAGAGCACAGGTAAACTCTGGCTTCTAGTCAGAGCACAGGCAAACCTCTGACTTCTACACAGAGCACAGGCAAACCTCTGACTTCTACACAGAGCACAGGCAAACCTCTGGCTGCTGGGCAGAGTACAGGAAAAACTCTGGGCTTCTAGCAGAGCACAGGCAGACGTTTGGCTCGGAGACGGAGCACAGACTTTTAGCTAAAAGCCGGAACATAGCTAAGGATACAGTGACCAACCAGAACATGTAGTAACTGGAAGCTGTTTGACCCCGAAAACCATTTCAGTCTCCACATACCAGCCTCCGGTGAGGCAGGACAGGCCTATCGGAACAGGAAGTGCGCCTTGTTATGGAGATTCAACAGTCAACCTAACAGACGATTTAGTTAGCCAACAAAAGATAACATATAAATTATCAGCTAAAAACAGCCTCTATTTCTCCGATTCGCCAGGGTTCTTGTTTCAGATTTTAGCTGGCAAGAACTACGCTGTCTTCTAGAAGCTGCTGTGAATTGTCATCCAAATCACCAGGAGACAGCACTGACTTTCAGGATACGAATACGTGAAACCGTTGTAAATGAGGTAGCCATTTCCAAAACAGTCAAGGCGAAGATCGTGTCATGCCACCGAACTGATCGTGACCCTTGTTCCTGACCAAGGCAAGAAAGGTGAGTTGTCTCTGAGTCTATGAGCGGCTGAATGGTGAATATTAAATATTAATGGTTTGTGAATCTGTTATACACACACACACACACACACACACACACACACACACACACACACATATATATATATATATATATATATATATATGTATGTATGTATGTGTGTATATCTTCTTAACACTGAAAAGGCAGAGGAGTTAAGTTACCACTTTCCGCGGTCACTGAGGAGAAACAATCAGGTTTCGAAATACCGGTATCTGACCAGGAGTTATATGTTAGTGAGTTTCCTCCCCATTGGAGAGTGTCTCCTCCTTGGAGACCATAAGCTTGCTGAAGACTCATGTGAGAAGCATTTATTATTCCCCACTCACCCTCTCAAGCACATACTGTTAGTTAGACAGAATTAACTGCCACTGCAGATATGAATGCTTACCTCCCCCTATTTCTTCACTCTAAGACATAATAGCAAGTTTTGTTTTATAATTGAATATTTCTTGCAGTCTTTGCAACACCAAGCTGCTCTGTAAGTTGCTGGAATGGTGCTCGGTTACTATCCTTGGAACTTATTAGTCAATTATATATATATATATATATATATATATATATATTGAATTATAAACAAAGCTTTTATGTCTCAGATTGTAGAAATAGTGGGGTGATAAACCTTCGTATCTGCAGTGGTAGATGATTCTGCCTAACTGACAGTATGTGCTTGAGTGGGTGAATGGGAATAATAAATGCTTCAGCAAGCTTATAGTCTCCAAGGCGGGAGACCATCTCCAATGGGGAGGAAGCTCACTAACATATAACTCCTGGTCAGATACCGATATTTCGAAACCTGATTGTTTCTCCTCAGTGACCGCGGAAAGTGGTAATTTGACTCCTCTGCCGTTTCGGTTTTAAGAAGAATGCTATACCAGAAAAAGGCTGGTGTGCAATACCGTAGTATGTTTGTTGAGTTTTCAAAAAAAAAAAAACCAAAGGTGCCACCTAAGAAGCAAAAGAAAATCATGAAAGAGCAAAACAAACTACATTTTCTTGTGAAAAGTAGAAAATATAAAAAGATAACGTCTTAAGACACAAGTGCTGAGGGCCAGTTCTTGGAATGAATCCGCAAAGGACTAAATTACAATAAAACAATAAATTCCAAGGATAAGTACCGAGCACCATTCCAGCAACTTTACAGAGCAGCTAGGTTTTATATTTTTCTACTCTTGAATAATCATGTCTTCTTATGAAAGCTACTGTGGAAACATATTTGCAAGTGAGATACTATTATGCTGGCAGGAAATACACTTTAGATCTGAAACAAAACCTGAAATGTAAAAGCAGACAAGTTTCCAACAAGCTGGTTTTATTTTCTGGCCAATAACTTCAACTGGTGAGTGATTGTGTCAAATGACTTCTTGTTGTTTTTGTTTGTTTGTATTGCTCAGCCAGCAATATTTCATATACTCGAGCTGTTGAGAGAGAGAGAGAGAGAGAGAGAGAGAGAGAGAGAGAGATAGATGCAAAATTTCACCATTGTTATCAGTAAACTTTCGTTAGGATTCGCTATGCATTTATTGAAACTCGGACTGTTTGCCAAATGCAGACTGGGAGATTTTTTTACCTCAGGCTTAGCAAAAATCCGTCTGAAACGTCATACGGGAAACGTGGGTTGAGGGAAAAGAATAAGCATGCAATGGGCTTGTTTACATAGATCTAGCCGTCTAAACAACGGTACACACAAACCCTACTCCTAACATCATAGGACAAAAGACAGCCCCCCCCACCCCACCCCACCATACAGACATTTACTCCGTTGAAATGAGCAAAGGCAGAGAGAGAGAGAGAGAGAGAGAGAGAGAATGATCGAATGAATGAATGAATCTTATTGATTGAGGGAAATCCGGAAGTTTGTTAGTTTGTTATGATTTATACTTCATGAGACAAATACCTCACATAAAAGATGATGATATTGATTTTTGCATATGTGCGGTTTACAAGTCTTTCCAAAGCTGTGTACACAAACTGTGCACAGTGCTTAGTGTGTCTGTGCGATGCGACGTGCCGCTGATTGTTTCTGCATTTCCTTCAACTTTCAGGACGTTTCCAGTCAATGACGCAACATCATTTAAAAAAAAGAGAGAGAGAGAGAGAGAGAGAGAGAGAGAGAGAGATGTAACTTTGATGTGATCGATTCTGTTTCTTTATCGCATTCCAATTCCGTTTGACTGTGTGGAAATACAACGCTAAGTAGACCGCAAAAACCTCAACACCAGATCGATGTTTTGGGTTATCCAACATGGCGGATAAGCTCCGCCCACTGGCTTCAGTGGCCTTAGCGGAAGAAAGAACGGCGTGCGCTCTGACTTGCGTTCAGTGTAAGCTTCCGAACACACAGGATAACAAAAACGTCACAGCATGATGACAGCAAAAAGAATGTGCTTGTAGGTCCACTCCAAAACAAGAACTCCTTAAAAAGTCAAAGAGTGGACCTAAAAGCAACAATATCAAGAACTGCTCAATTTTCCAGTTCAGTGATTTTTTTTACAAGCCAAATTTAAGAGAGTGGAAAGGGATGGGTAGATTTAAACGATCAATCTGTTAATCAAAGGTAAGACTTTTTTTTTTAATTGATGACGCGGCTCACTAGCCGGGGAATTGCAAGAAATTGACGTCAAGCACTGAAATGACGTAGAGGTGAGAAGAACAGAATCCTTCATCCAAACTCTGATTTAGGATATTAATAATGACTTTGCTATTCATTGTACGAAAGGAAATACGCCCATCATATATTAGAAAACAAACAACTGTTCCTTGTTTTGATAAGGACCTTATTATTACGTTTGTTGATGACACGTTTTTATATCTGTATGCTACTACGGTAGTAGTTCGTGGTTTTCATTTTATGTAAAATATGATTTTGATTTCGTTTCCGATCACAGGATGGGCTTGAAGCCATTTCAGGATGCAAGCAGAATTCTCAGCTTGCGCCAAACCCTGTAAGCTTACAATCGAAAAGAACGGACGTATTTTCATATGGGCCGTTGGCACATTGAAATAGGCCACAGCATTTATCAGCTGTTCAAACGTTCAGTTGTTCGGCATACTCGTTTTCGTTCCCTCGGTGTCAGTTAGATAATAACCTTGCAACATGGACGTAATTCACCCGAAAATCATATGAACATTTTCATTTTCTTAAGGTCATTTGAAAGAAACACCTTATTGAGTGAACGTCATTTACCTGATTAAACAGCTAATACTTGTTGATACAGACCATGTAATTTTCTTTAAAATTAGGGTTTTTTTTTTTACACGCTACAACCAAGAGCGAAACACAAGAACATAGATACAAGGTCACTGAACTGAGAGAATGGAATATGAACACGGTTCAGACAACAGCAACAGAGAAGAAAGACCCTACACACACACACACACACACACAGAAACACAGAGAGAGAGAGAGAGAGAGAGGGGGGGGTGGGGATTTGTATTAAGTGAGGAGAGGGAATGGGTGGGTGGGAGGTCAGGAGAGAGGGGATGGGGGGGGGGGGGGGGGGGGGGGGATTGTTAAATTTTGTTATGCAGAAACAGATAGTGATATTCGTCGGAATCGGAATGAGAATGTTTTCTAATAAAAAAGAAAAAAAAAAAAATCTAGACTTTTTATAACGGTACTCTTATTACTGCAGTAGTAGTAGTAGTAGTAGTAGTAGTAGTAGTAGTAGAAGTAGTAGTAGTAAAGGTGGTGGTGGCGGTGGTGGTGGTGGTGGTGGTGGTGGTGGTGGTGGTGGCAGTAGTAGTGGTAGTAGTAGAAGTAGTAGTATCACCATCACCACCATCATCATTATTATCATCCTTATTGATAATGATGGCAAGAATCGAACGTAGGGTGGGATGTACGGACAGGGCGCTGTAAACATTCATGCTATTGCT
Source organism: Conus betulinus (assembly GCA_016801955.1). Classification (NCBI taxonomy): domain Eukaryota; kingdom Metazoa; phylum Mollusca; class Gastropoda; order Neogastropoda; family Conidae; genus Conus; species Conus betulinus. The sequence goes on along the minus strand of JADBJO010000818.1, from coordinate 294,981 downwards.
GAACTCCGGAGTGGTGGTGGTGGTGTATACCGGATGGCTTGATCGATATGTTACAGAGTCTGGGGGTTGGAGAGGCCGGGAGATGGGGCTGGATGCATGGAAAGCTGACCAGCTCCTAAAGCCGTTTCTCAAATGACGACAATTCAGGGAAAATAAAGAGAGACTCTTTAGACAATATATACAAGTGGTATCAATTGAGGAGGGGTTATCAAGAATATCACATGATGAACTATGATTAAGTAACAATTGTGATTAGTTAGGATTAACCAACGCCATGCAGAATGAGATAGACAGATAGATACATAGATAGTCAGATAGATAGATAAACAGGAAGATAGATAGATGGAGAAATAGACAGACAGACAGACAGACAGACAGATAGATAGATAGATAGATAGATAGATCGATAGATAGATAGATAGATAGATAGATAGATAGATAGATAGATAGACAGATAGATAGGCAGACAGATAGATAGATAGATTGAAAATTAGATAGATAGACAGATAGATAGATAGAAGACAGGCAGAGAGAGATAGACATACACACATACATACATACAGACAGAGAGAGAGAGAGAGAGAGAGAGAGAGAGAGAGAGAGAGAGAGAGAGAGATATTATAGAAAATACAACAACAGCAAAACAAAAAACAACATAAACGCTAGAATTGAAGTAAACATACATAAACGCTATAAATAGAAAGAGGAAATGGTTAACACAAAAGAACAGAAGACAATCAATGCCGAGAGAGAGAGAGAGAGAGAGAGAGAGAGAGAGAGAGAGAGAGAGAGGGTGGAGGGGAGGGGTCATCATATATAGTTCATGAAAAAAAAGGTTATTGGAAGATAGATAACTATATACAATAAACACAACAACAATGAAATTATCATACACATTTCTGGAAAAAAAAGAAAAAAAAAATCATTGAACAGGCCGGCACCCCATCGTGTAAGCAAAGACAAAAATTTGCACTTGACAAGCAGCACCTTTGGACAATAGATGAGAGAGACCAGTACACAGTACACACACACACACACACACACACACACACACACACACACACACACACACACACACACAGAGAGAGAGAGAGAGAAGAGAGAGAGAGAGAGGAGAGAGGGGAGAGAGAGGGAGAGACAGAGAGACAGAGTTTAAAAGCATGGATTGGAAAATCAGTTATTAGTTGGGTATGCAGTGCCCTTTTAAAGCTATATATGCTGGCATGAACATCAAGAGAGGGTGAAATGCGGTTCCACAAGAAGCCGCCAGAGAGTAGTGAAGACTGGTTTTAAACATTATCTATTCTTGGACTGGGTATGATAATTTTATGAATACGGCGATTTTCATTAAATTTCTCTGTAACTTGAAGAGGGAGCACGACCTGAAAGAATCTAAAACATGAAAAAAGTTTATTGAATTTAAGCTTCAAATTTAATGGTAAAATATCCAGATCTGTATAGTCAGAGTATCATAACGTTACCGATTTTAACAAAACTAATTCCAGGGAACGTCTATAAAGACTAAACAAAGGTTTGAGTAGATGATTACTTGCTGAATCCCAAATTGCAGATGCATAATTCATATGGGATTCAATATAAGCGTGAAAAAATATTTTACGTGAATGGCAGTCTAGGAAATGCTTTATCTTGGACAGCTGGTATACTTTTTTTTTTTTTTTTTTTTTTTAACTGTTTTGCATAAAGACCGTACATGTTCTGACCATGACAGATTGTTGTCTATAACTACTCCTAAGACTTTATGACAGACTGTTTCTTCGACAGTTATACCATTGATAGAAAGGGGTGCGCTCGTATAAGAAAGGTTTTGACGTTTTTGTCTTGTTGTTATGATCATATGTTTGGTTTTTAGACAGGGTTTAGACACATATGGTTTAATTCAGACTAATACTTTGCTGTAATAACATAGATATTTTTCTCTGTTTTGCGATCACACGCATGAACAGTAGTGTCATCGGCGAACACATCACAAAGCGCTGGGAGAAACATGGGAGATCATTAATATATATATTGAGAAAAGTATGGGTCCTCGGACGGAGCCTTGAGGAACACCATGTTTGAGAGGCTAAATAGAAGATTGGCGTTCATGAATTGAGACAATTTGTTTTCTGTCGCTTAAAAACGAAGAGATGGATTCTAGAGCATTATTGGATAAACGATACAATTTTAGCTTTTTTTTTTAGAAGCAGTGTGTGGTCAATTACATCAAAAGCTTTTGCAAAGTCAATAAAAAGGACACCGGTCACACCTTGTTTTCATTGACATTTGTGAGCCATTTGTCTACTAGGTTGGTCAGTGCAGTGTGGCAGGAGTGATGTTTCCTAAAACCAGACTGATTAGGGTGAAACAAGTTATATTTGTCAAAATGGTTAAGAATGCATCTTCTTAGATGATCCTCTAAAGGATACCACAGACAGGATAGAAATTGGTCTGTAATTACAAGGATCCGAGGCGTTACCTGATTTATAGATGGGTCTTACCCTAGCAATTTGAAAGATTTAGGAAATTGAAGATGTAGGTCAGCGTATCAGAAATATTGGAGCTGCGAGTTTTAGGATTTTGCCATTAATACCGTCAAAGCCACGAGCACATGTTTCTTTTAGACGGATCAGGGCATTATATACATCATGGACTGACATTAAGATAGATAGATAGATAGACAGACAGACAGACAGACAGACAGACAGACAGATAGATAGGCGGACAGATAGATAGATAGATTGAAAATTAGATAGATAGATAGATAGATAGATAGATAGAAAGACAGACAGACAGACAAGCAGAGAGATAGACAGACATACAGACAGACATACAAACAGACAGACAGAGTTTTGAATTGTTTTGTTTTGTTTCTTGTTTTTTAATTGAGTTTCTTGCCTCTGGGTCTCGATCTCTCACCTCGGCCTGTCTCAGCACGTGTGTGCGTTACGAAGTGGCGTTGTCTTATCTCGGCACCGAAATGGAGAATGAATACTTCATTTCACCTGTCATAGTAGTATACCACAAAGGAAAGCTCACACGATTGTGACAGCGTGCTAGTTAAAAAGTAGATTAAACCGATTTGTACAGATTTTTACAGTTTACACACACACACACACACACACACACACACACACACACACACACACACACACGCGCGCGCGCGCGCGCGCGCACACACACAAAACAACCGATTCGTACTGATTTACATTTTAATGTTCACACACACACACACACACACACACACACACACACACACACACACACACACACACACACACACAGAGAGAGAGAGAGAGAGAGAGAGAGAGAGGAGAGAGAGAGAGAGAGTGAAGGCAAAAGGCAAAAGTATGTTTGAAGCCAGTTGTTAATGCCAGCGACACACCATAACAACAAGTCACATTATAGAAAGAAAGCGGATAGCCTATGCGTCATAGCCAAATGGCGCAGAAAAAAAACATCCAGTGGCCGCATTGAACCGGTAATTGCCGGTGAAATACAGTTTGCAGAGTTAGAACACCGAAACCTCTTTGAGCTGCCTCACAACGCCACCGGTTTAATTTTGCAGATAAATTGGATCAGAAGTTTCGTCAGCATGAACAAAAGCAAAAAACAAAACAAAGAAACAAATACCTGTATATCAACAAGTTAGTGGTGAATGCATCATGTTCTAACCGAATTCAAAACCCATGGCACTGTGGTAGCGACAGTTTTCTATCAGTACTTTATGTCACCTGAAGTCTACGTCATATTCTTTTGGTTCCGACGCTGGGCCCAACACGTACACACTCTCATTCTCAGAAAAGCATTAGCCTACTGCAATTAGCAGTCAGTCAGTTTTACATGGTCATAATTATATCTGCGCGGCTACCATGAAGAAAAATCGACCCAAAAATCCATATTTTTTTTTCTTCAATAAACGAGCAAAACCGGACTCTTGACAGTGTGGAAAATGGTACAAGGTTGGAGTCGCCCCCCTTGACTTTCATCCTTCCCATACACCATACTTTTACTCAATGTTTCACATTTCA
>JADBJO010000818.1:270953-288453 GCA_016801955.1 Conus betulinus | reverse complement strand
GTGTGTATTCCTCCGTTTTACATCAGCTGTATCTGTCAATATAGGTCTATCCGTGATACGCGTATCACTGGTGTGCCTGTACAATATGTCCATCCAAGATCTTTGAACGCTCGGCAAAATAAAACTGCAGTCAATTTGAAAAAAAAAAAAAACAAACAAAAACAAACAAAAAAAAAAAAACCCGACATCCACAAATATGCACTTTCAGGTGTAGGAAGGGTCCTCATGCTGCCTAATGTTTGGGGAATATTGTTAATAGTCTTTTTTTTGCGTTTTTATATTCTGAAATAGACATCCTAGCTGAAAAAAAAAATGTCCGTTTTGTATTGTCTTTGAAAAGAGCGTCAGTTTCCACCTCGCTTTGTGTGTGTCCATTTCTATTTGGTCTTATTTTTAGCGAAGCTTCGGTCAGCTTCCATTTTCTTTTAAGACAGAATGTGAAACTACATGGTACAAGTAATATAGTAACGGTAAAAGTAAAAACTGACCTATATTGCTAAGAAGCACACACACACACACACACACACACACACACACACACACACACACACACACACACATATATATATATATATACACACACACGCGCAAACGCTCCCTCTCTCTCTCTCTCTCTCTCTCTCTCTCTCTCTGGTATGGGTAACATTCTGATGCCCCAGAAGTACACAGTGCAGTTCCCAGTGTTCTCGACTAAACGACCACACATGTTCATAAAAAAACAAAACAAACAAGCAAAACCGCCAGGCCCAGGCGGAGACAGCTTTGAAGGACACACTGGACAGTAGGGGAGTCACGACGGGATGAGGCTGACGATTGTTCCGGGAGGAGGAAGGAGGGCCTGTTGGTGGACACTGCCCAGATCAGCACCATGGACACCTGGAGCCGTGTTTGGGCAGCGTGGAAGAAGGGTCACATAACACAGTGGTGGCCATCAGTGGTTGAGTGCACACAGCGGAGGGACAGATCGAGCACCCTTCATGCTGTCACAGAACACAGTGGTGGCCATCAATGGTCGAGTGCACACAGCGGAGGGACAGATCGAGCACCCTTCATGCTGTCACAGAACACAGTGGTGGCCATCAGTGGTCGAGCGCACACAGCGGAGGGACAGATCAAGCACCCTTCATGCTGTCACATAACACAGTGGTGGCCATCAGTGGTTGAGCGCACACAGCGGAGGGACAGATCGAGCACCCTTCATGCTGTCACATAACACAGTGGTGGCCATCAGTGGTTGAGTGCACACAGCGGAGGGACAGATCGAGCACCCTTCATGCTGTCACAGAACACAGTGGTGGCCATCAGTGGTTGAGTGCACACAGCGGAGGGACAGATCGAGCACCCTTCATGCTGTCACAGAACACAATGGTGGCCATCAGTGGTCGAGTGCACACAGCGGAGGGACAGATCGAGCACCCTTCATGCTGTCACAGAACACAGTGGTGGCCATCAGTGGTCGAGTGCACACAGCGCGGAGGGACAGATCACGAGCACCTTCTTCATGCTGTCACAGAACACAGTGGTGGCCATCAGTGGTTGAGTGCACACAGCGGAGGGACAGATCGAGCACCCTTCATGCTGTCACAGAACACAGTGGTGGCCATCAGTGGTTGAATGCACACAGCGGAGGGACAGATCGAGCACCCTTCATGCTGTCACAGAACACAGTGGTGGCCATCAGTGGTTGAGTGCACACAGCGGAGGGACAGATCGAGCACCCTTCATGCTGTCACAGAATTCAGTGGTGGCCATCAGTGGTTGAGCGCACACAGCGGAGGGACAGATCGAGCACCCTTCATGCTGTCAGTTCTGTCTTTGCAATGACCAAGATAACTTTATGAACGACAACAACAACAATAACAACGACGACGACGACGATAACAACAACAAATCACAATAACAATAACAAATCAACACCACCAACAAAGAAAAAACAAAGTCATTCATTGTCCTGAACTGCCTGATCGCTGATGGAGAGAAGGTCTTCCTGCTACCACCCACCGACGCTGTCATGCCAGCCGCCCAAGTACAAGACACAAGCCAGGCCAGCACGGTGTGAAGGACGTCATCAGCGATGTCACATCCACAAGTCAGCCGGCTTTGAAAAAACAAAAACAACAAACAAAAAAAGCAACATACAAACATCACTTCCTAAATGTTGTGGTGGTGTTCTCCTTTACACCTCCTCCCCCGCCCCCTTCCTGCCTGTCCCCACCTCCCCCACTCAGCCTCCCCCCCCCCCCCCCCACCCCCCACCCCTGTTCCCCAGATCATGAGACTAGTGTTTGTGACACAGTGTTGGCAGGGCTGTTAACTGTGACGGAAGGTACACCAGTGTTAGTGGGTCAGCAAGGAAACCAGTGCGGATCGGATCTATAGAAATCCAGTGTTCCAATGGCGTCCGCTGTGGACACATCTTCACCATCTGGTGAGTCAAAGGTTTTGGTACAGACGATGCTTTCACTTTCAGCAGACAGAACGTTGGTAGCAGCGGTAATAGTTTATCGGACAGGAAAAGCGGTCAGGGTGTACGAAGAACGCAAATGTCGAATAACTATGTAACAGGGAATGGGAGTGTGACCTTTAGTCTAGAAAGAATACTCCTCTGAGCCTTCAGTGTTATTTTGATTTGATCCTTGTAGTGATGACGTTTTCTTATATTTTCAAACGTCTCTCTCTCTGTCTGTCTGTCTCTCTGTCTCTCTCTCTCTCTCTCTCTCTCTCTCTCTCTCTCTCTCTCTCTCAACACACACACACACACACCACACACACTGCATGCTATTCATCAGCCGTTCGACTCCGTGTCGTTGGGGGCCGATGTCACACGAAAGATACATATTACCATGGAATTTACTCGAGGTTTTTTTTTTTTTTTTTTTTTTTTTTTTTTTTTTTTTGTGAGCAAGGAACATCCTGACATCACGACAAAATCATCATTTATATTCTACGAGAAATTTGTCCCCATTTTTTTTTTTACGTAGTAAAATATCACCGTTCGTGTGTAAATTAAAAGAAAAAGATAAGGTTTTCTGCTGTGTTTGATATTTGTGTAGTATTTCAATCAGGTCATTGATACATAAATGGATAACACAAATCTTATTTTTTATGTTAAGCAGTAGAAAAAATGTGGGCTAGGCTTTGCATCTGTAGTCAAATTAAGCACCTTTGCAAGCGAGACAGAATCAAAGATCGCACCGACCGACATATCAAACTATTCAGACAGTGAAGAAAGATCGTATTGAAGAGCTTGTGTTCGTGAACTGTGGGCTTGGTATCTAAAAACAGGCGCACCATGTACTACGTGAATGAATGTTTAATCATATTCCGTAGCTAAAACGATTTTTACATAGAATTACGTCAAAACAGAATAAATCATTATGGCATGGGCTGATTTGCATTATGAAGAGGTCATTCTGTGTGACACAAGGATTGTCATGTCACATATGCAGTTTGAGTCTCAATACAGTCCTGCCGACCAAGTTTACTCAGTATGAAACTATATTTGACGTAATACAGATGATGACGTCATCGTTGCTATGAAACAAACTCTCTTCACTGACATCCTTACTATAGACCTGCATCGAAAGTATGGTGGTTTTTCTTACGTTTTGTCTTTTGAAAACAACAGCAGAGATGTTTCGTCTCTACTTCTTATATGCTGGTGGCTTTGTTTTGTGCATTTTTTTTATGTCTGTTGTTTGCAGCGTCTGAAGAACTACTGTTGATTGTAAATTTACAAGTCTGTTTTCGCCCTGAATTTTAAAATTGGCGTTACTTTACAAACTGTTTTGTGCATTCATTTACATTTCACTTACGTAAAACAAAAAAAAAAACAAAACAAACAAAAAAAACAACACATATAGACCACACAAAAAGCAACAACAACAAACAAACAAAAAAAAAAAAAAACAAAACTTTTCCTTCTTTGTGATTGGCTCCGGCCTGTCTATTCAGAACAGTATTGTGTTTTTTATGTTGACAATGGTATCTCTTTGTTGGCATACTGTGTCCCGCATATGTGTGGGACAGTTGGTATACATGTGTTCTTTCTTTGTAGTGACTTTAATGCCACGACCTACGATTGGTTTATTATTTACGACTGGTTTATCATTTAAACTATGTTTTCACTTTAGTTCGCAATAAACATGAAATCATCATAATAGCAGAATAGCCAAAGTCATGGATATTATGCCTGCTAGTTATTCCTGGACTTATAACCGACCGTGAATCGGGTTACATCGAACGACGTAATCTATTTTAAGGCCCACCACACTGATGGCTTGTTTTATATCTGGCAGAGAACACGATCAACTATTTTCCAACATACTGGAAATGTGTATTATTCCACTCTGAATTGAATTTGCCAGTGATTATTTACACAGTTTGCAGACAGTAAGATAAAAGAGGAGGGTACACGAATCGGTATGACTCGTTTCTCTCTCTCTTGCAAGGCGCTTCAAATGAACAGTGCGCCAGCCAGACCGGAAAGGCGTAAACGGTGCACGGGAAGCTTTTCAGCGGCGTTTTAAAGGGTAGCCCACAATGTCCCTGAAGTGTGTATAATACCTAACCAACAACGTAGACAGGAATGCGCTTTTTTGACTGCAGCGCTCTGAAGCGAAACGTAACACTTGATAGCTCTCCGCTTCACGCAAGCGAAATGTTAACAAACCAGACACGAAGCTGGCAATGGGCACGCTTTCTTGCCGACAGCAGCGCTGATGGTAGGGAAAGGTGTACATTTCTGGTGAAGAAAGGCGTTGGTTACCACCGAGAGAGAAGCCATTTCAGCCAAAAATGATTTAGGGACCACAGGTAAACCATGGCCGGCAGGTCTTCCTCAGCCCGCTGCAGACAGGGAAGGGAAGTGGCGCCAAAATGTACACCCCATCCCACCCCCCCCCACCCCCCAACCTCCACCCCCACCCCCCCCCCCAGCCCCGTCTCTCCGTGACTTCTTCCGCTTATGCCTGAAATACTGATGACAAGTGAAAAGTAGAGGAAAGGGGGCTGGGTGGCTGGAGGGGAGTTGGTGAAGGGAGAGGAGGGATAGGGATACCAGTCCCCTCCCCCTTGCCCCCAACCCCCGTCCCACCTCCCCCCCCCCCCCCCCCCCCCCCCCCCCCCCCCCCCATCCCCCTCGGCCTCCCTACTTCCGGTTTCCTGCACCCTATTGCAGTCCCCTGTTTGAAATTAACCTCACACCTCTCCCCCACTCTCTTTTTTCTCCCATCATCAGTTATAATCATCAATGCATAGCGAGTACAAAACTATGGACCCCCCCCCAACCCTCCCCACCTCCAAACCTTCCCTGAATTCTTTCCCCCTCTCCCCCCCCCCTCATTTAGCTGAACGGATCCGACTTCCGTGCGTACACATGACATTCGTCACTATCAGTCTTTCCATTTATACTATGCACAAAAAGAAACGCATATTTTTATTTCAGTCATTTCATGCGTCATTTAGCATTCAAAATATTACAACCACAGAAGAAATAAGACATCAATCTACTGTTATGTCTATTCATTGCGTCTGACTATTCACACTGGACAGAGTTCCCTGCTGTTTCGGGGGCATGTTTCTGTCAACATTTTCCTTAACGTTTTCAGCGAAAACAAATATGCGTTTCTTTTTTGTGCACAGTATAGTAAAAGCCACGGTAGGCTAATTCAAGCAATATTTAACCTTGTACTCTGTAACGACCTGTCTGCGTGTAGTCGCATACACGCACATACACACACACACACACACACACACACACGCCAGCATATACTTTATCTCACACACCCCACACACGCACGAGAGAGAGAGAGAGAGAGAGAGAGAGAGAGAGAGAGTGAGAGAGAGAGAGAGAGAGAACAGAGACACACAACAACAACAACAACAACAACAACAACACACACACACACACACACACACACACACACACACACACACACACACACTACGCATCTCTCTCTCTCTCTCTCTTTCACACACACACACACACACACACACACACACACACACACACACACACACTACACACACCATCAAAACACGCACAGAGCCCGCACGTGCAAAGAGAGAGAGATGCCTGGTGTTAATGACGTTTTATTCAAACTGGTTAAAGCGAAACATTCAAAGCTACAAGAAGTAATTTCCCGCACGTGCAAAAACAATACACACACAAATGCCTGGTGTCTCTGTGAATTACAATAGCATCGTATTATAGCGTTCCGCCATTTGAAGGACTATTGATGTATAAAAAAAACACAAAACAAGTGAACTTTATCCTCTACACCGGATCCACACAAAGGGCACAACAAAGTCCTGTTAACTTTCTTACAACTTTGGCTATGCGATGTTATGTTAGAAACTCCTAATCTAAACATTGTTAAAGCACATTTTCTATATCTGTTCATATCTATTCCTGTGTACGGGTCTGCCAAATACTTCCTTTTAGACTGTGTCCATACATAGAGGGTTTGTCACCACTTTCAATATGACAGACCCGATCTAGCCATGTGCAGTCCATCATTCGTTGCTTAAAACAAGGAGAAAAAAAAAAAGAAAGAAAGAAAGAAAAGAAAGAAAGAAAGAACAACCCACACCTTGATTTAGCCATACAAATAAAAAAACCGAAACTACATAAACATTTTGGAACATTCGTTGCCCGAGTAACTTTACCTCTCACATCTAGGTCACACAATGTTTTGTAAGCTTCTGCAGGTAGTTTGTTATCATGCATCTGAACAACTTTGTGAGCCACTATTTAATGCACTTGAAACATGAATTAATGTAAATACGAAATCTACCAAGTTCAGCAGAGATCAGATCATTTTGGGTTCGTCTGTCCATTAACAAAAATTGTTTCATGGTAAAATGGGGTAATTTTTCAATTTTTTTTTTGGTCCTGTTTTAAAGACCTAAATTTCAGCACTATACTGGGCTATCGGCTGAACTTGTATATCAAACAACTTGAAAATAGATCAGCTGAACTACATTCAAACTTGTACCAAACAGTTTGCACGCTCAATTTTTTTTTGCCTGCATTTACTTTAAGTTCAAGTCTTTGTGCATCAGAGTATGAACTGTTCAGCTGAGTCTATAACCTAGTAACAGGTTCAGATAGCAACACAATCGTCGACAAACAGTAGAATGAATAACTCAGTCAAATCAATTGTAACACCATCCCACTCTTTTCAATAATCTCACGAGCCAATTCATTTACAAGTGATGAAAACAAAACAGGACTACAGACATCTCCCCGACTAATCCCTCATGTGCATGTAAAACAATCACTCAACATAGCCTAACTCTTTTATATTGACTTTCACGTTTCCTTACATACTTCTCACACTGTAAAGCTTACCCTTTATGCTATTTGAATGGTTAAAAAAAATGACCGTAACAGTTTCCATAAAATCAAATCGATGGCTTTCTGAAAATTAGCAAAACATATAATGTCCTATTATCAGTCAATTGTTTTTGAATAGCAGCCAGCAGAGTACATGCATTATCTACAGTGCTATGATCCTTTCTTAAGCCAGCTTGATGTTCACCTGCAATATTGTTTAGTTCGATCCACTCTGCTAGTCTTTTATTAATTTTGGAACCGTACAGTTTACTTGCTGTATTACATAATAAAAGTCCAATGTAATTGTTTAGATAATTTACATGCCTGTTTTTATACAAAAGAACAGTGACCGACTCAATCCATTTTTCAGGATAGTATCCCCTTATCAAGCAAAGCATAAAATAAGTTTACAAGAAAAGGTCATAGCCTTTCCCCAAAATGTTTAAAATTTCACCCACAAGTCCCTCAGGCTCTGTAGCTTTGTCAGTTTTCAACTCGTCTGTTGCAGATGATAAGTCAAATGTTTATGATGGACCGATCAAAATACTCTGTGAACTCGTCATCTTCTGATGATTGATGGTTGTTAATGTCAGAATTCATGTTATTATCTTTTTCCAAAATATTCTTCAAGTACACATGCCATTCACTCAATGTGATATTGTTCTTATTCTCCGCATGCTCTTTCTGTGTAAACTTAACATTTTCACACACACACACACACACACACACACACACACACACACACACACACACACACACACACACACACACACACAAACTCTTGCTGTTTATTGACAGCGTTAATTACTTTTTGAACCAGTGAAACATGACATGCGTTTTTTTTTTTCTGTGTAATAAATTCTTACATTCTCTTCCGCGGACACAGTAAATATGACGGTCAAGCAGCTTCCAACATTTTGTTTCATATTCTCATACCTTCCTTACATTCTGTCCTGTAGTTTTACATTCTGAATCAAACCAGTTATTCCTGTGTCTTCTAAAACCGACTGAGATCTAGAGTTTCGTAGCACACTTCACGCACTACTGAATATTTTGTTCGACATTCACATTAACATCTAACATGTCTGACGCATTCAACAATCGTTCATCTACATCATCTGAATTGGTCACATTTAAAAATCAATTGCATTTTCATTTCTCCAAACAAATTTCCCCACATATTGTAGCTTATTATGATATTCATATTGAGATACTCTTTTCGGTTTATGTTGAATTCCTGACATACAGGAATGTGAACACTCAGTGTCCGCTTTCCACACCGCACTTTACCTGCTGCAACTCCGTCCCTGCAGCCGGTGTTAACCTTGCATTTTCTGCGCTCGAATTTCCCCCCTGGTTTAATGAATGGCACAACACACTGTGTTTCAATCTAACGTGCTGTGCTTCAATCTAACGTGAGGCTGGTCGTGTCCCTTAGGCACTTCAACTGTCTTATCATCATCGCCAAGCATAAACCTGTACCATCAATGAGCAGACGATCGTATATCATTGGATTTTTTTTTTTTTTTTTTTTTTTTTTTTTTTTTTTTTTTTTTTTTTTTTTTTTTTTTTTTTTCCTGACTTCCTTAAATGAGGGGAAGTTTCCTTCTAATTGCCCTACCCACTGTGAAAAATCGCAGCCAAGGCTGGTTCCTTTCAATTTCTATTTTGCCTTCAGTAACTTTTCTTAAAAAGTACATCTTGCTATAACTGGCGAGTTTTCCTTTGACTTTACACGGTGGACCCTGTCAAAAGAGAAATCATCGATAGGTTCTACTGCGTCAATGATCATTTACTTTTAATACATTTTCAGTTTTCACTTCTGTGGCTTTCGCTACCTTGAACAGTGCTGGTGTTGCGTTTGTTGCGTTCGGACCGACCTTCGAGATCGTCAGTTGTCCATTCCAAACTGTGGAACCTTGCTTTTAGTTCTGTGAATGATTCGGCCAGTTCGTTATTTAATAGCCCTAGATCTCCGACTTCATCTTTCAGAGTCTGAGCTTCGTCTTTTAAAGAAGAGAACGTTTCCTCAATTCCCTGCGCGTCTTGTTGAATTCATTACACACATGCACAACTAATGTTAGGTAGGCAATCAAGGTCTGACTACCGCGTTGGGCTAATGCGTAGGTCAGACATCTGCTGAGTCGTAGCCACGAGACCCTCTTCTTAAATTCTCTCATCTTACTTATTAATTTATTTATCCATCAGCTTGAAATCATGCGTAGTGTGGTCTCAAAACTTTGTGGATGTGGTGTAGCGTATATGGACTATTAAGCACGCAGTGACGCCTCCTTGATGAAACTGAAACTGAAACTTGTTTCAGTTTGTGACAGCTGTCTCTCAGCGAAATCAACAATTGTCATCAGGTCAGTCAGTGTAGGCTCCTGTCCATGAGTACTGTGCCGTCTGTCTGTCTGGGTTCTGTGTCCTTGTCCGTAGAACCTGCGTCCAGACTCATTCCGCTGGTTGCATCGGAACTCATGAGATGGGTCTGCTTGCTGGAGATCTGCTTCGGGGATTATGGGTTTGGTTCCACATCACCACATTGCAACAGGAGATTACTGAGAAACACACACAACACACACACACACACACACACACACACACACACACACACACACACACACACACACACAGTGCGGGTCAATCCAGCCACCACCCTGTCTGCCCGGCCCCTCAGTCCACCACTCTGTCCACCCGGTCCCTCAGTCCACCCACCACTCTGTCCCCGGTCCCTCAGTCCACCCACCCACTCTGTCTGCCCGGCCCCTCAGTCCACCCACCACTCTGTCCACCCGGCCCCTCAGTCCACCACTCTGTTCACCCGGCCCCTCAGTCCACCACTCTGTCCACCCGGCCCCTCAGTCCACCCACCACTCTGTCCACCCGGCCCCTCAGTCCACCCACCACTCTGTCCACCCGGCCCCTCAGTCCACCCACCACTCTGTCCACCCGGCCCCTCAGTCCACCACTCTGTCCACCCCCGCCCCTCAGTCCACCACTCTGTCCACCCGGCCCCTCAGTCCACCACTCTGCCCGGCCCCTCAGTCCACCCCCACCACTCTGTCCACCCGGCCCCTCAGTCCACCCACCACTCTGTCCACCCGGCCCCTCAGTCCACCACTCTGTCCACCCGGCCCCCTCAGTCCACCCACCACTCTGTCCACCCGGCCCTCAGTCCACCACTCTGTCCACCCGGCCCCTCAGTCCACCACTCTGTCTGCCCGGCCCCTCAGTCCACCACTCTGTCCACCCGGCCCCTCAGTCCACCACTCTGTCTGCCCGGCCCCTCAGTCCACCACTCTGTCCACCCAGCCCCTCAGTCCACCCACCACTCTGTCCACCCGGCCCCTCAGTCCACCACTCTGTCCACCCGGCCCCTCAGTCCACCACTCTGTCTGCCCGGCCCCTCAGTCCACCACCACTCTGTCTGCCCGGCCCCCTCAGTCCACCACTCTGTCTGCCCGGCCCCTCAGTCCACCTCTCTGTCTGCCCGGCCCCTCAGTCCACCACTCTGTCTGCCCGGCCCCTCAGTCCACCACTCTGTCTGCCCGGCCCCTCAGTCCACCACTCTGTCTGCCCGGCCCCTCAGTCCACCACTCTGTCTGCCCGGCCCCTCAGTCCACCACTCTGCACGGCCCCTCAGTCCACCTCTCTGTCTGCCCGGCCCCTCAGTCCACCACTCTGCCCGGCCCCTCAGTCCACCTCTCTGTCTGCCCGGCCCCTCAGTCCACCTCTCTGTCTGCCCGGCCCCTCAGTCCACCACTCTGTCTGCCCGGCCCCTCAGTCCACCTCTCTGTCTGCCCGGCCCCTCAGTCCACCTCTCTGTCTGCCCGGCCCCTCAGTCCACCTCTCTGTCTGCCCGGCCCCTCAGTCCACCTCTCTGTCTGCCCGGCCCCCCTCAGTCCACCACTCTGTCTGCCCGGCCCCTCAGTCCACCTCTCTGTCTGCCCGGCCCCTCAGTCCACCCCCTCTCTGTCCACCCGGCCCATCAGTCCACCCACCACTCTGTCTGCCCGGCCCCTCAGTCCACCTCTCTGTCTGCCCGGCCCCTCAGTCACCTCTCTGTCCACCCGGCCCCTCAGTCCACCTCTCTGTCTGCCCGGCCCCTCAGTCCACCTCTCTGTCTGCCCGGCCCCTCAGTCCACCCACCACTCTGTCTGCCCGGCCCCTCAGTCCACCTCTCTGTCCACCCGGCCCCTCAGTCCACCTCTCTGTCCACCCGGCCCCTCAGTCCACCACTCTGCCCGGCCCCTCAGTCCACCACTCTGCCTGGCCCCTCAGTCCACCACTCTGCCCGGCCCCTCAGTCCACCACTCTGCCCGGCCCCTCAGTCCACCACTCCGCCTGGCCCCTCAGTCCACCTCTCTGTCTGCCCGGCCCCTCAGTCCACCTCTCTGTCTGCCCGGCCCCTCAGTCCACCTCTCTGTCTGCCCGGCCCCTCAGTCCACCTCTCTGTCTGCCTGGCCCCTCAGTCCACCACTCTGCCCGGCCCTCAGTCCACCACTCTGCCTGGCCCCTCAGTCCACCACTCTGCCCGGCCCCTCAGTCCACCACTCTGCCCGGCCCCTCAGTCCACCACTCTGCCCGGCCCCTCAGTCCACCACTCTGTCCTGCTCCCTCAGTCCACCTCTCTGTCTGCCCCCTCAGTCCACCACTCTGCCCGGCCCCTCAGTCCACCACTCTGCCCGGCCCCTCAGTCCACCCAACACTCTGTCTGCCCGGCCCCTCAGTCCACCACCACCCTGTCTGCCCGGCCCCTCAGTCCACCACCACCCTGTCTGCCCGGCCCCTCAGTCCACCCAACACTCTGTCTGCCCGGCCCCTCAGTCCACCACACTCTGCCCGGCCCCCTCAGTCCACCACCACCCTGTCTGCCCGGCCCCTCAGTCCCACCACCACCCTGTCTGCCCGGCCCCTCAGTCCACCACCACCCTGTCTGCCCGGCCCCTCAGTCCACCCCAACACTCTGTCTGCCCGGCCCCTCAGTCCACCACTCTGTCTGCCCGGCCCCTCAGTCCACCACTCTGTCTGCCCGGCCCCTCAGTCCACCACTCTGTCTGCCCGGCCCCTCAGTCCACCACTCTGTCTGCCCGGCCCCTCAGTCCACCACTCTGTCTGCCCGGCCCCTCAGTCCACCTCTCTGTCTGCCCCCCCTCAGTCCACCACTCTGTCTGCCCGGCCCCTCAGTCCACCACTCTGTCTGCCTGGCCCCTCAGTCCACCCCAACACACTCTGTCTGCCCGGCCCCTCAGTCCCACCACTCTGTCTGCCTGGCCCCTCAGTCCACCACTCTGTCTGCCTGGCCCCTCAGTCCACCCAACACTCCTCTGTCTGCCCGGCCCCCCTCAGTCCACCACTCTGCCTGGCCCCTCAGTCCACCACTCTGCCCGGCCCCTCAGTCCACCACTCTGCCCGGCCCCTCAGTCCACCACTCTGCCTGGCCCCTCAGTCCACCTCTCTGTCTGCCCGGCCCCTCAGTCCACCACTCTGCCCGGCCCCTCAGTCCACCACTCTGCCCGCCCCCTCAGTCCACCCCAACACTGTCTGTCTGCCCGGCCCCTCAGTCCACCACCACCCTGTCTGCCCGGCCCCTCAGTCCACCACCACCCTGTCCTGTGCCCGGCCCCTCAGTCCACCCAACACTCTGTCTGCCCGGCCCCTCAGTCCACCACTCTGCCCGGCCCCTCAGTCCACCACCCACCCTGTCTGCCCGGCCCCTCAGTCCACCACCACCCTGTCTGCCCGGCCCCTCAGTCCACCACCACCCTGTCTGCCCGGCCCCTCAGTCCACCCAACACTCTGTCTGCCCGGCCCCTCAGTCCACCACTCTGTCTGCCCGGCCCCTCAGTCCCACCACTCTGTCTGCCCGGCCCCTCAGTCCACCACTCTGTCTGCCCGGCCCTCAGTCCACCACTCTGTCTGCCCGGCCCCTCAGTCCACCACTCTGTCTGCCCGGCCCCTCAGTCCACCTCTCTGTCTGCCCGGCCCCTCAGTCCACCACTCTGTCTGCCCGGCCCCTCAGTCCACCACTCTGTCTGCCTGGCCCCTCAGTCCACCCAACACTCTGTCTGCCCGGCCCCTCAGTCCACCACCACTCTGTCTGCCTGGCCCCTCAGTCCACCACTCTGTCTGCCTGGCCCCTCAGTCCACCCAACACTCTGTCTGCCCGGCCCCTCAGTCCACCACTCTGCCCGGCCCCTCAGTCCACCACTCTGCCCGGCCCCTCAGTCAGTCCACCACTCTGCCCGGCCCCCTCTGCCCGGCCCCTCAGTCCACCTCTCTGTCTGCCCGGCCCCTCAGTCCACCACTCTGCCTGGCCCCTCAGTCCACCACTCTGCCTGGCCCCTCGGTTTCAATGTTGGACATGGTAGTGCAGCCTTTCTCTAGGTACGAGGTAACACTGAGCATGATAGTGGCAACAAACTACGTCTTGCTCTAAAACACACGTGGTTCAGCTGGTGTGGCGCCTGAAGCCGACAGTGGCCAAATTACTGAGAAAAAGGGCTATGGACAGGTGCAACTTACATGAAACTTGAGACGACGTGTAAACATACTCCATCTAGAGCTTAGAAAGAGCCCAGAGAGAGAGAGAGAGAGAGAGAGAGGAGAGAGAGAGAGAGAGAGAGAGAGGGAGAGAGAGAGAGAGACAGAGACAGAGACAGAGACAGACTGAGAGACAGGCAGACAGAGAGAGAAACAGACACAGACAAAGACAGGGAGAGACAGAGACAGACAGCCAGGTAGACAGACAGACAGACAGACAGACAGACAGACAGACAGACAGAGAGAAAGAGAGAGTTTTTCAACTCAGAATTAAACACAAAATCTTACACCAACACTTCTCAAACAGCCGAATAACAGAACCCATCAACAGCTGTGTCCATGTTTCCGGAACGGCTCCGCATTCGGAAAGAAGTGATGGTCATCTTTCCAGAACGGCTGCGAATTCGGAAAGAAGTGATGGTCATCATCAGCTGTGTCCATGTTTCCTGAACGGCTGTGCATTCGGAAAGAAGTGATAGTCATCCGCAGAATGTGTGACGGGTAGGGGTGGAAGGTGTTGTTCTCTATATGGGGCGGTTCTGAGTGTTCTCTCTTTTAAAATCATAGAGTCATAGAGTAGTGGTGGAAGGAGAAACTGTCTAGCACTACTGACCGAAGGAATTTTTTGTTTTTCTTGGAACTGTTGAAAATACTCAAAAATGGCTCATTTGAAAATACTCAAGAACGGCTCAGTTGAAAAATACTCAAGAATGGGTCAGTTGAAAATACTCAAAGAATGGCTCAGTTGAAAAAAAAACTCATGCTCTTAGGTTCATGCATTTCAAAGCACTTGTGCTGTGAGTGACAGACAGAATTAGAAACAAGAGTCACACATGAAATAATGTATTAGAACAAATTGCCTGACATTAGCTGAATGCGATTTCACACACTGAACTTTACTTTTGTTGACAAGCTTGAAATATACAAATCATTTATCCTGTTAAAGAAATCTATCTGGTCTGGTGAGACAGAAATAGAGTCATACATGAAATAATGTATTAACAACAAATTGACTGACATAACTTGAATGTCATTTCACACACAAAATTTACTTTTTGTGCACAAGATTGACAGGTACAAGCTATTTATCCATCCGAGAAAGTCTGTCTGGTCTGGCCTGGGCTGTTTAAACCTTACTCTCTCTCTCTCTCATCAGCAATGGGGTTGGGCTTGCTTTTGCCCATTGCCTTTAATTGATTACAGTTCAGTGGGAGTTGCAAGACTTGTTTTGGAGTTGTCCCTGGGAGAGGTGACCAAATTTCTCTCCCGTTTCTTGACGTCACGACTAGGGATATGCCTGCTGGAAAAATCGGTTGTCCACTTGGCCACGTGGTAGCATGGATTCTTATTCCAGTGTTGCGCCAGTGGTTGGGAATGACGGGCTCCCAAGTTCTGTGCAGATGATAGAAGTTAGTTTGTAGCTGAGTGGCTCGGCCGGCGAGTCCCCACGTTTGCCCTCTGAACTTTCAACAAAGACTGAAGTCTCACCAGACTTAGGTGAAACTAACATAGATGTGTTAGCTGGAATTTTTCTGTCTCCTCTTTAGTTTGTTCGCTCGGGTGTTGAATGGATTTTGATGAGTGAGATGAGACAATGATAAAGTGAGAAAGATTGAAAGAGAAATACCTCTTTAAAGTACTCAAAATGCCAGGTAGTGTACCGGGGAACTGGAATACGTTTAGTCTAAGCACACTATTGTTAGACCCCCGTACTACAAAGTATGTAGACAATCAACAGTATTCATAAACGATCCTAACACATTGACCAAATATTGGCATAAAGTTACCCTGTTGAACTATAAAGCATACACACAAACAATGCACAGTCTCAAGAGTGACACACTTGATTCCCTTTGCTTTTATTCTGGGATCGGAGAGTAGGAGAGATAAACACTTCCCTCTGTGGCATACATCAGTATTAAATGTTAAACAACACACACACACACACACACACACACACACACACACACACTAGACGACTGTTTTCGGTCTTACAGCTTATGGTGAGTTTGTAAATTTGGGGAGTCCTTCTCTCTTTGAAGACGATTAAAGCAGCCATCAAGTTCCTGAGGTCTGTCTGACAGGTTGTCAAGGGAAACAGAACAGCCCATCAAATTGGTTATGCAGGAGGGTTGATTTTCTATGATTGGAAGGAGACAGAGAATTCTGAACTGGTGCGGTGTGACATAATACAGTATGAATAAAAAACATGTCAATATCGCAGATCTTGGAAGTCTTAGACTTTAACAGTGATGTGCAAAGCTATGTCGTCCATCACATCAATCACGTGTGTCAGCCCAAGAGATGTACTAGGGAAAGTCGCGAATGCCAGCATCCTTTTGTTGTGGGGCTGGGGAAGGCAAAGGAAATCCTCGTACCATTCATGAGCATCACGGCACTATCAGCGATGGAAGAGAGCGTTGCGGCAACGTCATCCGTGAGGGGAGGGGGGATGGCATTTACTTGCTGTGTCATTTTCGTCACAGTTATGTCAAGTTTTCTCTAATCTTCTTGTCTTATCCTCCCTTCAGCATGGAACAAAGTCAGTCAGAAAAGACGTTGGGGGAGGGAGTGGCAGGATGGAGGGGATGAGGGGATGAAGACGGAGCGACCCTGAATGGATGATGCATAGCTGATAATGGCGATAGATGTGTGTGTGTGTGTGTGTGTGTGTGTGTGTGTGTGTGTGTGTGTGAGAGAGAGAGAGAGAGAGAGAGAGAGAGAGAGAGAGAGAGAGAGAGAGGTGAGTGGAGTTGGACAGGGTTGGGCATGTCAACATTTTATCAGAGCATATTACTCCGCTTGTGAATACTTGACCTTTCCCGTCACTGAAAGAAAAAAAGAGCGCCTTTGAAATACATTGTACTGACTTTAAAAAAAAAAAAAAAAAAAAAAAAAAAGCACGGATGGGCTGGGGATGGGAGGGGATGGTGGAGGAGTCGGATGTTTGAAATTCAAATGTTTTCATTAACGGACCGGCTTGAGAAAAAAAAGACCACATGCTAAACACACGCTACCACGATTCTCTATTAGCAGATAGGCATGTAAGTTTCAGGTTTGTTATTCTGTCCCTAAAGACTGAGAAGTCTTGTCAATTTTCACAGCAGAACTTTTTGCCGTCGTGATGGTTTGTCTTTTTGGTTGATCTCACACTAAATGTGCTCGATGTATTATGTTGTATGGATTCTCGTGCAGTCTGTTTCGTCACTCTTTAACAATCTGATTTAGAGACTAATTTCAAAATAAGACATTCAAATAACATTGGATTTAAAAAAAAAGGGACGAATATTGATTTTCCTTAGATTCCTTCACATTGTGGGATTATTCTCAATGAACATGCTTGTCGTCTCGCAAGACAGGGAGCAAGAAGTATTTCAACCGTTGGACGCGCCCCTTTGTCATCACCAGCAATCTGCAATGCTGTGAGCATTAATTGAAAATAGAAAAAGAGACAAAGCAGCTTTTTTCCATTCTGTCACAGGTGAATCCTTTCATTCAGTGTAATTCTATGGTATGGATGGAGTTACCAAGAACCGCTTTCAGAGTACTGTCGTATTCTCCATCTAGAAAATACCTTTTTTTTTTAAACCACCTACTGAAAGTCAAAATTACAGT
>JADBJO010000818.1:248453-265953 GCA_016801955.1 Conus betulinus | reverse complement strand
GTCTATCTATCTGTCTATCTGTCTGTCTGTCTGGCTGGCTGGCTTTCCCCTATCTCAACATCTGTGGCACAGAGTGAAAGATCCTCATTTCTCTGAAGAGTTTGTGGGTATCGAGTCTGCAGGCAGGACTAGCACGACTGGTTGCATAAAGGCATCATTGACCAATGAGGGGAGCGGGAAGGAAACAGGAGAGGCCCAGTGTAGTAACGGGAGATGAGCAAGGACTCTATAAAGGCCGACTCAGACACCACGCACTGACTGAACGACTCCTCTCGCTGCATTGCTTTCCCAACGGTCGTGAATAGGTTAGTTCCTTGGGAAGTCGTTTTCGTTTTCGTTTTCGTGTGTGTGTGTGTGTGTGTGTGTGTGTGTGTGTGTGTGTGTGTGTGTGTGTGTGGTGGTCGATTGATGATCCTGGCTTTTTTCGCTTTGAATGTAAATGATTTGTCAATCAAAAGGATAATACTTGCATACCTGTTCATCATTCTTATTGGTCAGAGTAAACACAATAGAGGAGCCCACGATCAAATGGTAACAGCGTTGAACCACCCGTGACACAGGATTGTTTAGGCTTGGACATCCTCTCCGTCCACCCAGCAGTCAGTGCTAGCCTGATTCAGTTCAGGGAGGATTAAAGGCAGAGGAGAGAGAAGGATGGGCTCTCGCCGTCCATCATGCTGTGCCCTCCACAGTGAACCTCAGACAGTTTACCTTCCCCACGGCCAGCAGGCCATGGGAGCTTTAACCTGAACTTTTAACCCTTTTAAAGCACCATCTCTCTCCACTCGGGGCGAAATTACTGAAGCATGGTTAGAAATGCCACTGGGACAACCAGTCATAATAAGAGCAGTTACATGCGCTGAGGTAAGGAGCGCGCGCGCGCGCGCGCGCGTATATGTGTGTGTATGTGTGTGTGTGTGTGTGTGTGTGTGTGTGTGTGTGTGTGTGTGTGTGTGTGTGTGTGTGTGTGAGAGATAGATAGATAGAGAGAGAGAGAGAGAGAGAGAGAGAGAGAGAGAGAGAGATCAAAGAAACAATTAAACTGGTGACTAAATTGTTCGAGTCGCTCGCTTAGCAGCCGGTGCCATTATGATGGTCTGTTACAGACTCAGGTTTGAACCGTTGTTGTTGTTGTTGCTGTTGTTGTTGTTGTTGGTGGTGGTGTTGGTGGTGGTGTGGTGGTGGTACTGCTGTTGCTGCTGCTACTGCTGTTGTTTATAGCTGTTACCAGATTGGAAACGCGTCTTCCAGTTTTCCATTTAAACCGATTTCGAAGGCTTGCTTCCATTTCTGTAGTATTTTGTCCTTCTTTGAATATCATCTCAACTGTACTCCAATTTATTTACTGGCTAAAAAGACCATTAAAATTCTCATGGTTGATTTTTTGCTTTCTGCACGCCATACCAAGAGAGGGGCCTGTAGTCAAATGGTCAGAGCGGTTTTTGCCTGCGAAGCTGACGGTCGTGAGTTCTAACCACTCATGGAGGGTGGATTTTTTTTTCTTTTCTTTTGTTGTTGTTGTTGCCGAAACCCTCTCTGTCCAGCCAGCAGTAAAAGGTACCTGATTCTTTTCAGGGAAGAAGAAAGGCAGCGGAAGGAGTGGAATGGGCTTGCTTTCCGTTACTCCGTGTCCCAGACACTGTGAATCCCTGACGGGGTCACTGTGAATCCCTGACCGGGTTACTGTGAATCCCTGACGGGGTCACTGTGAATCCCTGACGGGGTCACTGTGAATCCCTGACCGGGTCACTGTGAATCCCTGACGGGGTCACTATGAATCCCTGACGGGGTCACTGTCCCCACGGCTATTAGCCTAAGGGGGGCTCACCTTTAACCTAACTCAATCTGGTGGCCAGGGGTTGCTATGTTGAAAAAAACGAAACTGTGTATGCATCACGCATCAAACACAGATTTCAACAGAACTTGATATTCCAGGGGTGAAATATCAATATCAATATCTCAGACTAGGTGGTTTTCAAAATTGTGGCATGAAAGACGCACATCAACAACAATTACGGGAGAGAAAAAAAAAAAGTAAACACACAAACGAGTGAGAAGAGATTCAGTTTCAGTTCCAGTTTCATCAAGGAGACGTCACTGCGTGCGGACCAGTCCATGAGCGCTACGTCACATCCGTTAAAGTTTGAAGAGAGAGAGAGAGAGAGAGAGAGATGCAAACAGAAGCATGTACAGTTGTGACATGTGTTCCTCATCGCGTGTTCCCATCGCTAGAAGCACTTAACATCATATCCATTGTTCTAAAAATATTACTTCAGTCGGCGCTAAGCTGCTGGATTCCAAACCGATCGTCTGATATGATGTGTTTCGGTCAACATTGTGTCAGCCACCGTGCGAGTCCTGCGTGTGTCTGCCATTCCATCTGTCAGTGTTTTGCGATGTCATGAAGGTAGACTAAGCTTTCAGTGTTTTTGTTGGTTTGGGGTTGATTGGTGGAGGTGAGGGTGGGGGTAGGGGTGGCGGCTTTTTAATCAGTTGTCAAAACATGCTGTAGTCTTTTAACGCGCTATGGATTTCTATGTGTAGGTAGATCAGCGCTATGGATTTCTATGTGTAGGTAGATCAGCGCTATGGATTTCTATGTGTAGGTAGATCAGCGCTATGGATGCTATGTGTAGGTAGATCAGCGCTATGGATTTCTATGTGTAGGTAGATCAGCGCTATGGATTTCTATGTGTAGGTAGATCAGCACCATGGATTTATATGCGTAGGTAGATCAGAGCCATGGATTTCTATGTGTAGGTAGATCAGAGCCATGGATTTCTATGTGTAGGTAGATCAGCGCTATGGATTTATATGTGTAGGTAGATCAGCGCCATGGATGTACAGCTGTACTTACCAAAGACAGCCAGATTTCTCATGACAGACACCAAACAACACACGTTCTACTAATACTCAGAAATACACAAACCTGACACACCCGACGGACCCATAGTCTCTGCTTGTAGCTGCACTACAGAACACACCTCACAGTGCCTTGACCGCCTTCTCCAACTCAAGGTGGAGAACCTTTGACACCTCAAAGACACAGCTGACACACTCGATATGATCAACTCGATCAACACAGACCCCGCTCTCCAACCCAGCTCCTCTTGATACTGTTACTAGATGTTGTCTCTCTGTATACGTGCATTTCTTACGCTAATGGACTGAAGGCTTTCCGTTTCTTTCTTCACAGACAACCATCTAACCAACAAAACTCACCCACAGTCACACAGCTAAGACTTGCAGAATGCATCCTCACCCTCTATACTTTGGAAATCAAGAACCACACTTTCTCGCAAATCGTGTCGCAAAGGGAAATCAAAAAACGTCACTATTCTATGATTGCCTTTTCTTGGGACACCTGGACAGTCATCTATTGTTTTCTTACACAGGCCGGGCTTTAGAGCTCCATAAAAGATACATCAATAATAGGCTGGGAGCCACATCAATGCCAGAACAAGACCTCAACTTCTTCAACTTTATTCAGACTCTGCATCCATCCATTAATTTCACGTCTACCATTTCCAAGTCAGTCAGGATCCTGGACACACCTCACTTCTCTCAAAGATGAACTACTTAAAACCTCTTTTCTACAAACCAACTGATTCATACTCATACCTGGACTACACGTCTTCCTGCCACATAGCCACAAAACGCAGCATTCTATCATCTGAATTTCTCTGCCTGCACAGACTCTGCTCCGACGAAGAATATTTCACACAACAAACAGCCAACATGTTTGAATTTTTCACCAGCCGTCGATACCCCAGTGTCGTCATCAACAATGTTTTTCAGCCGTACCACAACTGTGTTAAGAACAACTGGTTTATTTCAATGGATCAGAATACCTTTTGGTTTGCAGAATGCGCCTGCTGCGATTGCTAGAATACTGCGTCATTTTGAATTGTCAGAAACTTTAGTAGTCAGTTCTTCTTCTTCTTTTTCTTTTAATCACCTTCTGACTGGCCACAAACTGGCGGAACAGGTGAGTTATTTCAAAGTGATTTAACAGAAACTGAAAAGTTTTGGACTGACTGCCAAGCCAGCAAAACTGTGTGCAGGTTTCACTGAGTTAGAGTTTTGGGGCATGTTTTGTCTCAACGAAGCACAATGACAACAGTTTGAAGTTGCAGATTTCTCATTCAAAACAACAAGTGCCTTCACTCATTTATCTTTTAACTTACTATCGTCAATTCGCGCCTGTTTTTGTCGCTGTTGTTGCCTCTCTCAGTCAGTTTACCAGCATGAACAGCAAACCCTCGGTCACCTGGACGGTGAATGTCATCAAGGTCTGCAGTAAATCCAGCAGATCCTCACTCCACACCACGTCCTTCCGCTGCCTGATTTGCGGTGGAATTACGTTGTACGTACCGACTCTTGGCGCAGTTCTTCAGGAAAAGGAGAACCATTCACAGCCCCTGATGTTTGCTGTTGCAAAACTGTCGCCTGCACAGCAACGATACTTGACCATTGAACGGTGCCTCGCCATGGCTTGGGGACTGCAAGGGGTTTTCTAGATTCCCGGCTTGACAGACCTTTTTTTTGCCAAGTGATGATCGTCCATTTACCTTTTTTTTTTTGCAGGCTTCAAAGGCGAACGACAACCAACTTCTGCGATGGACTTTGATGCTCCAGGACCTTTGTGTGTGTATCAGGCCAATGCGGGACATTTGAACGTTTTCGCTGACACACTGTCGCGTGAATGCCATGTGCTTTTTATATGTGGGTTGTTTTTTCATGCACTATGCAGAGGCCAGCTGGATTCTAATTCAAGGAAAGAGTGTTTTTCGCTCTCGTGCCTTGAACTTCTCTGGATGGAAACACTGCTTCGCGTTGCTTAACTTTATGCGCGTTTCCCTTGCTTCAGACTGAAAACCTACAGTCGCCCACCCCCTCCCTCCCCCCCCCCCCCCCCCCCCCCCGCCCTTTCCTTTTCTCTATCGTGTGTATGGCTATTGTGAGCATGTCATCGATGGATTTAATGCTATCTAATCTGTAATGTATTTGTTTCATGCGTGACGTATTTTATGACATACTGAATATTATTCGTGAACATGATTTTGAAGTGTCATGCACTGATTTCAAATGTTCAAGATCTGTTATTTTGTAATGATTGATAAAGTTGACACTGTTTGCTTATGATGCGTTTCTGGTGTCGAAGACTGTTTAGTGTCGGTACTTTTTGCTCTACCATAATTAGTGTTGTTTTCCCTGTTATCCCTCCTCGGAATCAAAAAGAAAATACTCCAAGGAGAAGAAGAAGCTTGTTAGGAATTCTGCCCAAGTACGTGGTCGTTTGAAATGGGTTTGTATATGAAAAGAGTATGTCGATGAAATTACTATGTAAGCTTTGAAAGAGAAATGATTTTAAAGTTTTTGTTTACCCTCTTGCGCCTTGGCCCTCCTTGTCACAGAAATAGTGTTGTTCGCATACAGTAAACGTCACTGAATGAAGTGATCTAATAACACAAGGTGACTGGCTTTCGCCTGGAGGACGGTCAGTTGTCTTAGAGATCAGACTGGTGAGGGGCGTTGTAGTCAAGGGGTTAGGAGGACGCATGGCTCATGGTTACTTTTTAAACTGGCACACGAAGCGTCATTGTTTAAAGTTAAGGCTGCCACTGGCCTATGATAAGGACAGCAAACCTCCAGGTAAGATGCGGTGACAAGAGATGAAAGGAGGAACCCCCCCCCAAAATCAAAATATTTCTACAGATAAAATGTGTTCTAAATTAAATTAGAAGATCAGTTTGTGTTTTTATTCCTTTCAGGAACTTTTAGACAAGAGACAAAGAGTGTCCTTTTTTTTTTTTTTTTTTTTTTTTTTTTTTCCTTTTCTTCTTTTAACTGAGAGAGGCGCAGGCACAAACTCTGATTTGTACTTTGCCTTGAGGTCGCAGAGAGAGTGAAGAATTTTGGGGCAATGCCCAGTCCAAATCAAATATTAAAAAAAATGCTCTCGATAGATCTGTGAAGACCTGGATTTTTAGTCTTTAACAAGAAATGTTTGTGACGCTGTTATGAGGCCAGTTTGTAAACGTGTTTGCGAGTTCGTAAAGACTTGGTCAATATGTCACACTGAAAGGTAAGTGAATAATAAGAATCATTTGAAACTGTAATAAAAACAAAACAAAACCGCGTGTAAATAGTGTATAATTTAGTTGTTAATTAAAAGGGGAACTCTCATCTATTTGTGTGGGTTGGTGTCGACGTTGCGGTTAATTAAAAGGGGGAACTGTCTTCTGTTTGCCTGTATGGTTGTGTGTCGACGCCGCACGAGCGAGAGTCTTGACGAACAATGCGCTGTCAACGTTATAAAGGGAACAAATTCACACATGAGACTGTCCAACGGACGAATTGTTTCCTTGATGATGGTGGTGGTGTTTTTGTTTCTAGGGTATTTGCGCGAGCTCATGACTTTTATATCAAATATTCCATCACCTGCGGTTAGCCCAACCTTTTCTTTTTCTTTCTTCTTTCTTTCTTTTTTTTTTTTTTTTTTTTTTTTTTTTAATGTATGCCGATTTTTTTTTTCAGATCGCTGTGTTTTGTTGAGAGTAGCTTCCCTTTATTATTGTTTGGAATGCATTTAGCCGTCGTGGCCTGCACAGAATCAGAAAAATCCGAAGACATGATGTCCGTTAAAGAACTGATTCACTGACAACGACTGGAATCCTTGCCTGTAGACAAATTAATGTGACCGTAAGGTGCTCGCTGCCTTGGCTTTTGTTCCGCTGTTGGCGACAGATGATCAAATGGAATCGACTTCATCTTGTCGTGTGGAATACATGTGGCCGCTGTTTCGGGTGTGGAATTATGTAGGGTGTTCAAGGATTGCAACCGCCAGGCCGCTCCGATTCAAGCACACTCAACACAACTGGCCACCCATACTGACAGGTGAGCTGGGACCTAGAACTGTATTTTCCTGATCAGATGAATAGATCTGATTGCGTCTGTACCGGCCTTAGGTTTAGCTTAGATCCAGTTGCATCGAATAGTGAGTCAGCGTGAGACAATGAACTGCACACAAATCAAGGATTTTTCAGAGGAAATTTTACATACTCATGCGTCAGGAAAAATATTTAAATGGTCATAGATCTTTAGAAGATGTTTCGTTTCTGAGCTCTTTATCCCATTATCTTGTTTCAGTCGAACAATAACTGAATTTGAAACGGAAAGAAGTCAAATTAGAGAGTAGCCAGGTCTGTGTATTTGTCGCGCGCGCGCGCGCGCGCGCGCGTGTGTGTGTGTGTGTGTGTGGTTGTTGTTGTTGTTGTTGTCTCTCCTTCTGCCTACTGTATTTTAGGCAAAAAATCGTAAATAATTTGGACAGTTTTTTGAATGGACCGAAAAATGCAGCGTTCCTGTATACATTACGTGCAGATGTAGATGAACAGGAGAGATAGAGAGCTGGATAGAGATATGTCTCATATTCGAGGGCGAAGAAAGGTGAGATGTAAAGGGGGGGGGGGGAGAGAGAAGGGGTGGCTGGGGGTTGGGGGAGAGATTGGTACGGTCAAAACAGTAAGAGATACAGACGGAGAGAAGGTGGTAGGAAGGCAAAAGTGGAATCAGATTTCACATAGAAGAAAACAACAACAACAACTAAAGTTTTAGGTGGTTTGGAGTAAGTAGCAGTACATAGGGGTGGTGATGAGCGAGTTTTAACGTTTTTTTTTTGGTTGTTTTTTTAGCTTTTTTACGTTCGCCACTTGGAATGAAATCCAGGGGGTTAGACCTGGTCAAGGTCAGCGTCTGCATGGAAAGCCTGTCAACAATGAATTGGCTTGATGGGATATATGAAGTGTTTTTAAAAAAAATGATACAAAAAAAAACATCTTGAATGGCTTCGATCTTGCTAAATCGATCCACTAAAGGGAAGCTTTCATTTAGTTTAAATTGAAGGGTAAGGGGAGGTGATCGACACGATCTTTACCATTGCTTCACTGCTCCTGCGTAAATTATGACGTCTGCTTGGGACACTTCCGCCGTGGCTGCTGAAGGCGAGTCCATTTGGTCTAGCCAGTCTGGCACGCCGCTGGATGTTTCGTTAGGAAGCAGTGGTTATGATCAGGGTGCACAAAACGACAGTGGAGACGTATCAGCACGAAGCTGACGATTCCAAACCTAAGAGGAGGATGCTGTAAACAAAGATGATGAAGACGTTTTCGATTTTTCTTACCTGCTGTCTATTCTCAGGCTGGAGGATTCTCTTCAGATTCGCGAATTTCCCAGAAATCCCATTGATTAGCTGGAGGGAAAACAAAAATCGAAGAGAGAAAAAGTGTGTGTGTGTGTGTGTGGGGGGGGGGGGGGGGGGGGGGGGAGGGGGGGGGGATGGGGGTGAGGGGGGGATACACATATGCATAGCTCTATGCTGATGCTGTTGGTTTACATTCAGCTGGCACATGTGCAAAAACAGTGATACAGAATAAAACAAGGATCCTCCGTTTCCTGCCCCTTCCTTCCTTCCCGCCCCCCCCCCCCTTCCTTCCTTCCCACACACACACAAGAAAAGAGCCCAGCTCGCCGATGTAGTCCATGCATACAGCAACACCAGCAGGAGTAATGTACACACACACAACTCGACATTCATCCCAGGCTGGTGACCTAGGGGTTTTTTTTTTTTTTTTTTAATTCATTTTTTATTTTATCAGTCGTCTATGTACTCTGGTACATAGACGAAAATGAATTAAACGCATTTCATCTCGATGTGGTCGACATGAAAACAAATCATCAGAGAGGAAGCGAAGACATAAAACAGAAATCAACAAAAGAATGCAGCTTTTGTTCCCGTCGTTAATCAACGGCGCATATGTCGACGCTAATACTAATAGTGCTTCCAGCGCGCGCGCGCGCGCGCGCGCGCGCGCACACACACACACACACACACACACACACACACACACACACACATTTCATCATCATCATCATCATCATCATCATCATCATCATCACCGTCCTAAAGGTTGGGAAGCTTGCTGTGTACATTTAGTTTTGTGACGATGTTGGAGATCTAAAGCAAGTCACTCGTACACGTTAACACGTGTGCGCTAAGTGTCCACGCAGTGCAGGAAAACTGGGTGGGAACCCATCCTAGATGGAAAGCGGACCGCGCGGTGAAGAAAGGTGGTGATGATGACGATGGGTCTGAGTCAGAAGATGGAACGGCAGCATGTTCAGGACAGGGCTGCGCAGTGACGTGTTAGTACAGAGTTCATTGTTGAGTCATGGGTTGAGAAGATGTCCGAAAATCCTGTTGCAGGAGGCAGTAAAGGTTTGTTTGTTCCTGTCGTGCCCACAGTGGATTGTGTATATCATTTATCCAGATGTGTTACTTGCGCTCCAGTGCTCAGTCAGAGCGCGAATGCTGGTTTGAACTGAGAGTTTTATGTATTTGTGTTCATTTAAAAAAAAAAAAAACTTTTATAAACACTATTTGTCAGTTCTGCACTCCAATGCTCAGTCAGAGCGAATGCTGGTTTGAACTGAGAGTTTTATGTGTTTGCCTAAAATTAAAAAAAAAAAAAAAAAATTATAAACACTATCAATTCTGCACTCCAGTGCTCAGTCAGAGCGAATGCTGGTTTGAACTGAGAGTTTTATGTGTTTGCCTAAAATTAAAAAAAAAACTATTGTATCAATTCTGCACTCCAGTGCTCAGTCAGAGCGAATGCTGGTTTGAACTGAGTTTTACGTATTTGTCTTTTTTTTTTTTTTTTTTTAACTATTATAAACATTATTTGTCAATTCTGCACTCCAGTGCTCAGTCAGAGCGAATGCTGGTTTGAACTCCAGAGTTTAACGTATTTGTCGATTAAAAAAAAAAAAAATTATAAACGCTTTTTGTCAATTCTGCACTCCAGCTCTCAGTCAGAGTGAATGCTGGTTTGAACTGAGAGTTTCGCGTATCTGTCTAATTTTTTTTTTGGTTTTGTTTTTGTACTATCATAAGCAATGTTTGTCAGTTCTTTGAAAAATTATCATAAGCATACCACAGCACTGAACGACAGAGGTAAGGAGACAGGATCAATGTGGACCGACCAATGAAGAAAAGTTTGGGTAAGTTCAGAAGAATTCGCCATCCCTCATTCTGAGCTCAATGGTGTGTGTGTGTGTGTGTGTGTGTGTGTGTGTGTGTGTGTGTGTGTGTGTGTGTGAGAGAGAGAGAGAGAGAGAGAGAGAGAGAGAGAGAGAGAGAGAGAGAGAGAGACAGAGAGAGAGAGAGAATAGCAGTTTTTTTGTTTGTTTTTTAAACGAGGAGTGCACTCAGAGAGCAGTTATATGGTATGCTAGATCCTGACAGTTCTTACGACATGGGGACTTCAACAATAAGGGAAGATAAGATACAGCACACTATGTGTGGAGCTCCAGAACGTCCAGTGCGACCGTTGAGCCTTGCTATGGCTAACTGCCTCTGCTGATTGAGAAGAAAAAATGACTAGAGCTGAACAAGATGCGAAGTGAGGTTCGCAACCTGCTGTCGCTAGTATGACTGAATCAAATGTTGAGACACCCCGCATTGCCTGAAGGGACACTCTAAGACTGACAATGAACAATCGCCAGCCTTGCAAGTTGAGCCAAGAACGTAAATATCTGCAGGGCAAACCAGAAAATTGGGCAACGACTGAACAACGGAAGAGAGGGACAGACAGCAGTGCAGTAAGGGAATAGGAATATGACTTGCTCACTACGAGATCATGCAAAAGAATAGAGATGAAGATTACAAATAGCTGAAAATAAACATATTAGTTCTATCATGAACGAAAGCATTGAACGACAACTCCAGATTCTTCTGACGCCGCACTGAGAAAAAAGGGAAAACTGCATGGACATGCATCCTTGAAGAAAAAAGAATTCAACAACTACACCTTGTTCAGACATTACAAACAACAGACAAATCAGGCACAAGACATCATTCCCCAGATCACGGGTCAGCATGAAAATGGTCACCATGGTTCCAGACCTCAATTGGATCAAAATCTTTCTGACCCACGCAAAGGGTGTCTGGGTGAGTAAGAGTGGAAGAAACTCACACTGGGCTCAGGAATTCCCCATGGCACGGCCGGCACCAGGATACCTGCTGCCCATGAGCTCTGTTCACGATCATCTGCTGAAGGCTGTCAGTCCGCAAGTCCTTCTATTTGCCGATGACTGCCAGCTCTATCATCAGGTGAATACCTTCGAAGACCAAGTTACTGTTCACGATGGATCCAGGTAACTTGAGTCGCAGTTCTGTGACTGAAGTGTTCTTCACCTGCACGTTCACCTTCATCTATCCCGGAGTCTTGAAGACCGTTGGGGCGCCACAGAAGACCTCGCAACCAGCTTCCTCTATTCCTCCCGGTTCTCAGACGCTCTTAAGCAGTTGCTGAGTGTGAGGCCAGTCTATCTGATATTGTCCACCCATGTCTTTCTCTGTCTTCCTCTGCTTCTGTCTCATCGCACTGTTCCTTGTAAAATGGTTTTGGCAAGTCCTACTGACCTCGATACATGACCTCTTCACCTCATTTTCCCTCTTTTTACTGTGGACAACAGGTCTTCGATCCAGTGGCTTGCCTTTCTCTTGTCTGGACCTCCAAGGTTGGTATGCGTTTCAGGAAAAAGCAAAATGATCATAATGAAATCCAAATCTGACGTCAGACAGCAGTGTGGTGAGCTGCACACTCTGTCACAGGCAGACCATACCTCAGAGTGACCGTCAACAACGATCGCCGGTAGTCACGTGACCAAGTGACAGTAGTACGAAATTAAACAAAGTCTACCCAGGACTCCTTTTAAAGGAAATCTCCACATCTGCTCTGGTGTGTGGGGGAGCCGAGGCAGAAGTGTTCCTCTGTCGTGAGAGATGTACTCCAGGGGCATGCTGCAGAATCACCGATACGGAACTTTGTAAACATACGATGTCTTGAGTCCCCAGTGCCCTGCCCTCTCTCAGGGCCACTTATGTCAGCTTCTTCTTGTCCGTCACTTGGTGCGATAACCTTGTTGTCTGCACTTACCTTTGGCTCTTGCGTGTCTCACCATGTGTGTGATTCAAAGTTGACAAGTTGACACGTTTAGATGTGAAGTGTGGTAAATATAGGGGTCGTAGCAAGTTCTGGAAGTCTGGAAAAAGTTATGGAAAAAATGAAAAGGAATTTTCTAGGGCTGGAAGTCTTGAAAATACTCTTCTTTCCACCAGGGCCTGGAAGAGTCTTTAATATTTGAAGAATCACGACTTCGCATGTTTTCTCATGTGCATACTCAAAAGTATGAATAGATTTTAAACAAAAGAAATAAATAAAAAGAAAAAAGGAAAAAGAAAAAAAGGTTCAAAGTTAGTGGTCAGGGATTTTCGATTCGAAGAATTTTGTCCATTCATTTTCGGTGAAGAGCAGACGGTGTATAAAACTTCCGTTGTAGTCTCCCTTACATGAACTGCGCGTGTGCGATAACGCGAGTTTCCGTGTTTTGTGGTCTGTGCAACGGAACTCCATCTGGGAACAGTCAAGATACGGATCCTGCTTCCTCTAGATCTGTGCCTCAGTGAACGATCTGTGCCTCAGTGAACACAGTTGCAGTGTGATGGCCCCAAAACTCGTTTAGGACTGACTACCCGATAGACTGTGACAGCAGATGTTGTGAGGTCAATTCCCGCTGACGTCCAACGTGCCTTATCTTACTGCCTGTATAAAACCTTTGCCTGCACGTCAATCACCACGTGCGTGCTTCAAAAGTGACAGATTTTTTTTTTTTTTTTACAGGTTTGAATTGTGGTGAACAGACAGGTTAGCGATGTGTCCAGGCGGTTTCGTTTGTCGCTTGAAGCTTACATGAGACTTTGCCAAGATGGGTAAGTTTTTGCCGGCGTCCGTTCATTTATCAGCAAGATTATAGGGACCAAAAAAAAACTACTAAACAGATCTTAAGTAAGTGTCAGCGAACCGCCCCCAAAACGTGGACAAACTTATCACAAGACAAAATACGACGCGTTTCGACCTCTTAGGTTTTCTTTCAGGCAAGATACAAAACAATTATTACAACGAAAATGAACGAGCAATCACTTATCTTCAATCGCTTCATCGCAAGATAGGCGTTGAATGAAAACGAGGCTGTCAGAAGGGAGGTAATGTGTGAGTCAAGGTAGTAATGATGATAATTATATTATTTATGGTAACGATGATGATCAGAGTATTGAAAAAAAATAGTTAAGACAGGATTATACCACTTTTGGTGATGATATGGCAATAGCAGTTGTAGTGTGGGAGAAAGGACAGTGGCTTAGAGGATTTTGTTTTTAAACAGATTGAAACAAAACATGATGGAAAGATGCAGCGCGATTCAAGACCGAGTCACCTCCCTCCCCCCTCCCTTCCCAGTTCCACCCCATTCAACGACAACAAAAAATGACAGTGCCGATCCTGATCCAAGGGGGGGGGGGGGGGGGGGGGGGGGTCCAAGTATTTGTTCACCAGATGATGACAGATTGTCCATTGATTATAACAGCATTGGATGCCACTGTTGACAAGTGAAACACTACTTATGGCAGACTGTCCACTAAATACAACAGTAGTGGAAGCCCCTGTTAACAAGTGGATCACTAGTTATGGCAGATTGACCACGCAGATTGACCACTGAAGACCAACAACAACTGAGGCTCCTGTTGACGAGTGGAACACTAATTATCGGCTTAGAAAAATATACATCGGTTTGGTAGAGCATTAGAAGTTTCTAGTCATATATCCATTGACAATTCGAATTTTCTTTATTCTATATTTTGAAAAAAAAAAAAAAGGCGTATGAAGTTGCTTTGTTAATCCATGCCAACGGCTAATTTTAATGGTGGAATATAAGTTTGTTTTCACGCATGAAATCACTTGCTCATAAAAACTTAAAACGAAAGCAATTTTGAAAGACGTGGTGAAAAAAAATGTGTTGTCTTCCTACCAATTCTATTTCCACTCACATGTTACAATGAACATACCATCTTTGCCTGACATGTTGATGCGGTATGGGAACCAAGGGGGATGCAGAGTCCCTTGGATTGTGGTTCGAGGTGTCCACACGCCAAACTCCCCCTCTCCCACCTTCTTGCGTTCACGTTGACGGTGAATACCAACCTGCCATCAAAAACAGTTCAGCTGTTGGATGCATCACAATGACCCGCTTCTTTCCGCGTGAGTTATTCTTCGGCCGTTGCGGAGCAAAACTAATCGGAAGCGTGAAAAGCTGAATCTCACAAGACGAAAGTCGCACTCATCCGATAGTAGAAGTAGGTTAGTTGTGTCGAGTGATCTTCGGGTCTGTGCATGATTTCTCGAGGTGGGTGCAGTGACAATCCACCATTGGGAATATACTTTAAAACCTACAGCTTGGAAATACGAGCGTATCTCTGATCTGTGAGTAGCTCGGAAGTGTAACAAGTCTTGATCTGCTGCTGTTTGGTGTACTGTATCACGCGACCCAGCAAATGTTTAATCGTCGTTGGTAAGGGACGTACATATTACATCTGACCATTGGACATTCCCTGCAAATGCTTCCAGCGATGGTGTGTAGCGCCTTGCAATAGGAGAGTTGTATCTTGAGTCCATTGCGGAGTCGTCGCAGCAAAATCATGAGGCTTAAGGCGTTCACGCGTGTACAGATTCCAGCGTTCATCTGTGAGTGCTTTTTCCGCAGGTCTGCATTGTGTCTAACGATGAAGTATGGTCTGCCGTCAAACTGTTGACCAGGCCTGTAACAGGCATCCCCTTTGTCGGAAATCATTGTATGCGGAACACACAATACACACACACGTATGCACATATGCACGCATGCACGCGCGCGCACGCATGCACACGCGCACACACACACACACACACACACACACACACACACACACACACACCCACACACACACACACACACACACACACACACACACACACGCGCGCTCTCTCGCGCGCGCGCGCACGCATGTACATTTTTTTTTGGGGGGGGGGGGGGTTCGTTTAAAAAATAGAAAATATGTAAAAAAAAATTTCCTTTCTGATCCCTTTCCTGTCCTTTGACTAGACCTCCCCCCCCCCCACCCCCCCCCCCCTTAGAGATGTGTCATTATCGATTTGTTGCAGTGTGCTGTTCGAGGGACCGTTTTCGGTGGTTGTTGTGACACAGCTGGTTAATTTGGGTTTCTTTCTTTTTCACCACAAACAATTGTTTTTGCAACAGATGTTGATATATGTGCGTGAGAGATGTTGTCGGGTGATGTTGATGGACAATATCAGAGGACGGATGTTGCATTTTGTTTGTGTTATATATCTATCTCAGCATTTACTGATCTTTGTGAGGGGGAAGTGGCTGTTTTGGGTACTGTTGATGGCTGATGTGTTTGGGCGCTGAGCGATCAGTCAGTCGAGCACCACCCATTCAGAGTGTCTTCAAACGGTTGGGTTTCACCTCTTTGCAGTCACAGCATGTGACACTCATGGACATACAGACACTGCTATCGTCATAGCCCGGGAACATAGCAGTCCGCTTTTCACTATATTTCAGTCACGCCTTCGTTCTTTTGAGACTTCGGGAAGCGCGCTGTGTGTGTGTGTCACGCGGGGGGGGGGGGGGGGGGGGCGTACGTGTGTGCGTGCGTGCACGCGCGCTGCATTTTCACGCAGGGAATGTGTAAGTGTGTGTGTGTGTGTTTAAAAGTAGGGGTAGATGAAGGGAGGTTATATGGCGTGTGTCTGGAACACTTTCACGTGAAGCTACATGCGCGCGCACACTGTGAGGTTCATATCAGAATCTTTCCGTACACGGTTACGGACGAGGCATGCAAGGTCGTACACCGATACGCGCTGAAATTGACCGTTTTTAATTTAAGCCCAGTTCGGTAACGCCGAGTGCACCCTTCGTCGGACACGCGTTCGCAGCCACTTGCACCCACGACAGAGCGCGGTTGGGCGCGCGCGCATGTTCGATTTTTGCGTCGTGTGGAACGATATGCCCGCTGCCCCAGTCACAGCCAGAAGTAAAGGAGTGTAAACCACCTGGTGGACATGTCTTATGGATAGGTCCGGCTCAGCAGCTTCCAAGGGTGGTGCGCAATTGCTCCCAGCTGGTTGCTCGGCAGTTGAGGACAGCAGTTCTCTGGGTCCCACTCGCACCTTCGGGGGTGTATCGTTTTTGTTTGTTTGTTTGTTTTTTTTCTCTTGATAGGTCCGGCCTAGCAGCCGCCACAATGTACTCCGCCGTCTGTTTTAGACCCACACACTTTATTCGTTGTTAGACGGGCAATCGTCATCGCTTTGGTACATGTGAACATGTGTGTGTGTGTGTGTGTGTGTGTGTGCGCGTGCGTGCGTGCGTGCGTGTGTGTGTGTGGTGTGGTGGTGGTGGTGGTGGTGATGTGTGTGTGTGGTGGTGGGTGGGATGGTGTGTGTGTGTGTGTGTGTGTGTGTGGTGTGGTGGTGGTGGTGGTGGTGTGTGTGTGTGTGTGTGTGTGTGGTGTGGTGTGTGGTGATGGTGTGTGTGTGTTTGATGGGTCGATCTCACGTGGCTGTTTTGTGATGGTCCGAAAAGTGATGAAGTCAGATCTCGCGGAAGGCAGGTACGGCACGACGCTTTACGTCTGGAACGTGACTCTGTCGTTAACCCCCTCTGTGCACAGAACGGGGAAATATCGTACACATGAAAGCTCACGGACATGAGGCGGTGTGCATAAGCCATATTTCCAGTCAAACTATCCCGGATGAGCAGGTCTTCTTTCCATGAAATATGCTGTTGTTATCGCTTTACTAGATGAACAGAAGTATGCAAGGTGAAACTGTAATGGTGTCTTTTTAACAAAAAGAACGCAAATCACCTCGTGGCTGTGTGTTTTCTCAGTAGATTTTTTTCCCCCCGCCCACTTCATTGAAATCAAAAGGCAAGTTCGGAGGTTGTGGGTCTTGGCTAGCAAGCTTGATATATCAGTAGACAGACGCTTGCTTTGAGGATGCCAAGAAGCGCATGAACCGGGGTATGCCGTGGACACATCTAGGCTTGCTACTCAATGGCTTTGTATGTGCTACACAACTGTGCATTTATTTCTTTATATCGTAGCTTTTACCGACAACGCATCCTTTCTTTGTTTTTTGTCTTCCTTCCTTTCCCTTTCTCCATTCATTCATTCATTCATTCATTTTTCATTCATTTTTTTTTTTCTTTCTCTCATTCTCCTTTTATTTGTTGTAACAAACAGAATGAATGAGCTAGTACACCAAACACAAGCGCATTAAGAAAACCCAGACGCTCTGTGTCCACACTAAAATATTAAAGTTCACATGAAAACGTCCATCGGTAATAGAACGTACATATTTGCGTTGTGAATGGGAGTATTGTTAAGAAGAAGAAAAAAAAAAAAAAAAAAAAAGGGGGGGGGGGGGGGGGGGGGATAGGAGAATAGAGGGCATACTTTAAAAAAAAAAAAACAAGGAAAGGAAAAAAAGAAAAGGAAGGGAGTGTGTGTGTGTGTGTGTGTGTGTGTGTGTGTGTGTGT
>JADBJO010000818.1:233453-245953 GCA_016801955.1 Conus betulinus | reverse complement strand
GGTTGTGTGTCACTGTGTCATTCTGTGTGTATGAAGTGGAATGGATGGGTTGTGTGTCACTGTGTCATTCTGTGTGTATGAAGTGGAATGGATGGGTTGTGTGTCACTGTGTCATTCTGTGTGTATGAAGTGGAATGGATGGGTTGTGTGTCACTGTGTCATTCTGTGTGAGTGAAGTGGGGTGGATGGGTGTGTGTCACTGTGTCATTCTGTGTGTATCATGGAATGGATGTTTTGTGTGTCACTGTGTCATTCTGTGTGTGAAGTGGAATGGATGGGTTGTGTGCCACTGTGTCATTCTGTGTGTGTGTGTGTGAAGTGGGGTGGATGGGTTGTGTGTCACTGTGTCATTCTGTGTGTAAGAAGTGGAATGGATGGGTTGTGTGTCACTGTGTCATTCTGTGTGTATGAAGAACTTCCACTGTGGAAGTTCTTTTTGTAAAAACACGTTGTTTTTGTTTTTGTCTTTGATTCATCACACATATTAGGAAGAAACTCGGGGGAGCAGGTCTCCAGAGAAGAAACTCCTCTTAGACAATTTTTTTTTTTTTTTTTTTTTGCTTGGAATTCCACACATTCTAAAGGGGCCGGGCCGCATCCAGGTTGTGATTCCAAGATGCCTTCTGCTGCCAGATTTTTCTTCCTAGCGCTGCCGGTATTCAAACCAGAAACTTTTAGATGTACAATAAGTCCGGGAAAATTAAACGTTATGAAGTTCACTTCTGTTTACTCCCGACTAGACCCGGCTGAAACGCCTTTTAGCTGTCTCTGATTTTAGGGTTCTAGTCCACTTGCAACAACCCATGAGATCATAGGCTGATGAGTCGATAAACCCCCGTGCCCCAACTTATATGCCGAGCTCTTTGGTTAAGAAGCCTGATTCCCTCACGCTGCCAGCTAAACTGGCATACTTGTTGGTGTTGTAGATGAAAACCTTGTTCCATTCTGCTGTCCTATGGCGGTTCTGTGAGTGCGATCAGGATCAAATGGTTTAGATGGCCCGAGCTGAGCACAGGTCTGGTCTTACGCCTCTGTTCCTCATGATCTGTGGATGGTGTTCCCATCCTTGAATGTCCGCTGTGCTCTCCTAGTCATCCTCCATCCACTCTATCCAGTAAACGCCGATTCCATGCTCTTGATGTCACAGCTGTTCCAGACCGTGATTTGTGGCCGCCTGCCGTGCACAGTGTCGTTGCTGGAGCTCCTGGTGGTTAGAGTTTCCTCTGGCAGTGCTCACCTCACGTGCGGTATCCTGACGCATTCGGTTGTGTCTCCGTCTGCACCATCCCTGGGTTAATACTGTTTTGCTCAGAACGTATTCAACGGTTGGTTTGCACTGACAGCGCGGACACGCAAGATCACCTAATTCTCTTCCATTTCACCAGCCAACAGCCAGCCGGCCAGTCAGCCAGCCAAACCAGCTAGGCCAGACGGACAGTCAGTCCGTCAGTCAGTCAGCTATGCGGTCGGCCAGGCTGCAGGCAGCATGACCTGCATGGTTCTGTGATGCCTGTGGTGCTGGGAGCGGTCTGCCTGCTCTGGCAGCTGTGGGTCCATCCGCAGCGGGCATGTGCCTGCCTGCCCCGACCCTCATCCCTCATCAACCCCCACCCCACCCCGCCCTACCCTACCCCACCCCACCCACCACGACGTGACGGTCTGTGTATGTCGCCGTGTGTTGCAGCCCCGGGGAGGCACGGAACATGGGCCCGCCATTCTGAGGGAAAATGGCCTCATTGCCTCACTGGAGCACTTCGGTCAGCGCTCTCTGTCTGTCTGTCTGTCTGTCTTTCGGTCTATCTGTCTGTCTGTCTCTCTCTCTCTCTCTCTCTCTCTCTCTCTCTCTCTCTCTCTCTCTCTCTCACTCACACACACACACACACACACACACACACACACACACACACACACACACACACACACACACACACACACACACACACACACACACACACACACACACACACACACACACACACACACACACACACACGTACGCACGTACGCACGCACGCACGCTCTGTGTGTTGTGTGTGTGTGTGTGTGTGTGTGTGTGTGTGTGTGTGTGTGTGTGTGTGAACATATATATGCACATGATGATTTGTGTGGAATGTTCAGAGAATGGCATAAGTCGTTATTGACTGAAAAAAATAATAATAGTAATGATGATGATGATGATATTTTTTTTTTCTTATTCTCTTTCGTTCTCCTTACGACTATTATCATCGCTATTATTATTACTGTAGGAAGATGAAGAATGATATAATGATTGTGATAAACATGAAAAGGCAATAACGATGACAATGATAACAGTAATAATAACATTAATTATGATGATAATAATATGATAATAGTATCTATGGTAGTAACAACGATGATGATGCTGCTGCTGCTGATGATGATGATGATGATGATGACGACGATGATAGGAGATGAGTAAATGACAGAAATGATAACTATATGAATGAAAATGATTAAAGATAAAACGAACATTGAAGATGTAAAGGACCACACACACACACACACACACACACACACACACACACACACACACACACACACACACACACACACACCCCCACTCACCGCTCAACTACTCAGTGGATGAATAGACAAATCACTGCACTCCACACGCACACACACACACACACACACACACACACACACACACACACACACACACACACCACACACCACTTAACTACTCAGTGGATGACTACTCACTGCACTCCACACGCACACACACACACGCACACACACACACACACACACACACACACACACACACACACACACACACACACACACACACACACACACACACACACACCACACTTAACTACTCAGTGGATGAATAGACAAATCACTGCACTCCACACGCACACACACACACACACACACACACACACACACACACACACACACACACACACACACACACACCGCTTTAACTACTCACCGGATGACTACTCAGAGACAAATCACTGCACTCCACACGCACGCACACACACACACACACACACACACACACACACACACACACACACACACACACACACACACACACACACACACACACACACACACACCACTCACCGCTCAACTACTCAGTGGACGAATAGACAAATCATTGCACTCCACACACACACACACACACAAACACACACACACACACACACACACACACACACACACACACACACACACACACACACATATTCATTGATCCTGCACATTCCTTGCTTGCATCACCTCACTACTGCACACTTGCCAGTACACATACGTAGGCAGTACATAAACCAAGGGATCCCGAAAAATTCAAAAGTCATATCATCTCATGTCTTTAGTTCATCTGATCTGCCATCGAAGAACCCCAGAATGAGTGTGCCCCGTTCTCTTGAAGTCTTCGCAGTGTTGGTCCTGAAATTATGCCAGTATGTTCGCAGTGGGGGGGGGGGGGCCGCCCGTATGTTCAGTCTGGATGTGCGACCGCTTCCTCGCTTGGTGTTGAGTTCAGCAAGATTGTCTGTAGTATGGTGGCTTTAGTCTTGTTCGTTGGGGTGATTCTCTAGGTTTCCTCTCTCATCTGATGGTCCTAGCTGTTTTCCCCCCGCTTCTTACTGTTGCTGTGCCAGCCAGTGTGTCTGCTCTCTCATTTTCCTCAACATCCGCATGTCCAGGGCAATATTATGAGCTTTTCCAATGGAAGGCTGCACATTATTTCATGTCAGTGTGGTTTCCCATTACACTTTCCACTTTTTGAAGCAGGTTGAGAAGACAGGAAAGAATAGACTAGGGGAGGGGTAGAGTGTATCATTTGTCAACGTTCTTGAATATTATTTTACTCAGTCAATTGACTCGCTTGTAGTATCGACATCATTGCTGTTGTGATGTGAGCATCCCATTGATTCAGGGGAAATTTGATTGATACTCATAACCGTAATCTCTCTCTCTCTCTCTCTCTCTCTCTCTCTCTCTCTCTCTCTCCTCTCTCACTCTCTCTCTCTCTCTCTCTGGACTTCTTCACCGAATCTACAAAATATGAATACTTTAAAACTTTTCAAGGAACATTTGCATAAACATTTTATGTCTCAGTAATTTAATTAGTCGATTAAGATGATTAGCGCCCATTCGCAAAGTCTTCTGTGTACCATACTTTGAATACATCGTCTAAACGTAAAACTTACTCCGTTAAAATCGCTCATGCACACTCTGTCACTCCCTGTCTACCATCCCTTCCCCCCCCCCTACCATTCTCTCTTCCCCACCCTCCTCTGACCTCTCTCTCTGTAGTTTTGTTTCTTTGTAAGTTTCCTTCTGTTTCACCATCCCCCATCTCATTAGTACTTTTATGAATAGTTTGCTTATCATTGTACAATTAGTTTACATTGTTGCTATGTTGAATTGTCAGTATGAATTATATGTGCTGAAATAATGTATGCATGACAAGGACAGATTGTCGGAGTAGGCTTTGGCCTAAAATCTCCATTCTTGTGTATTAAAGATCAATCAGTCAATCAATCAGTCTGTCTGTCTGTCTGTCTGTCTGTCTCTCTCTCTCTCTCTCTCTCTCTCTCTCACACACACACACACACACACACACACACACACACACACACACACACACACACACACACACACACACACACACACACAGTACACAGTCTGTTATGATTATGCAATGTCTTCGGTTACCACCTATCTTCATCCCAACCTCCCGCAGGGAACAAGGTCATTGACTACGGCGACCTGAGCATGGAGGTGGTGGAGGACGACAAGCCATGGAACCACGTGAAGAACCCCCGGACCGTGGGCCAGGTCAACAAACAGTGAGCACACACACACACACACACACACACACACACACACACACACCACACCACACCACACCAACAACGCACGCACGCACGCAGGCACGCACACACACAGGCACACGCACACACACACACACACACACACACACACACACACACACACACACACACACACGCACGGACACACACACGCACACGCACACACACACACACACACACACAAAACACACACCAAAAAAAAAAAAACAAAAAGATCGGAGTTAAGTCGGGTCAACAAACAGGAGAAGAAAAACTGGAGTTCTGGTCAGGTTGATAAACAGGTGGGATAAAAAAACGGAGCTTTGGTGAGGTCAACAAACAGGAGAAGAAAAACTGGAGTTCTGGTCAGGTTGATAAACAGTGTGGGATAAAAACGGAGCTTTTGAGGTCAACAAACAGGTGAAGTTCTGGTCAGGTTTAACAAACAAAAGAAAAACAAAACAAACAAAAAAAAAAAACAACCGAACAAAAATTCATGTGTGAACATCCTCCGTACAACGACGCTCTTAATGTACACAGTATACAATTTTGTTTTTCATTTCCTCCATCTGGCTGGAG
This sequence comes from Conus betulinus, assembly GCA_016801955.1. Taxonomy (NCBI): domain Eukaryota; kingdom Metazoa; phylum Mollusca; class Gastropoda; order Neogastropoda; family Conidae; genus Conus; species Conus betulinus. The sequence continues at coordinate 240,542 of JADBJO010000818.1, read as the reverse complement.
GCGGTGGGGGTGAGGGGTGGGCGGTAGGGTGGTGGTAATGTTGTTGAAGACAGTCTACACTGAGTCGACTTCACTGTTTGGCGAGACGCACAAGAATCGGAAGCTTTGAGAGTGAGAGGAGCTCAGACTGTGCATTCATTAATGAAGAAGATCAGGTTAGATCAGTGGTTATGTTAACGTCTGTTCATCACCGATGACGTCAGACGATATCAAAAGGCAACAGAGATCACTGACCTTCTGTCTCTGGTCATTTTCTGTCACCTCTCTCCTTCACATGTTAGAATCAAGACATTCCCACTACAAATACTTCTGGAAACGCTTTCAAAAAATCACAACAGTCTGCCTAACTCAGACTTGGCAGCAACGTGTGCGCTGTCTGTAATACACGTGTCGTACAAGAAGGGAATCGAGATCTGCAGTGTCATCGCTAGACTCCCCTACTCTACTCGAAATTCTAGGTGGTAGTCCCAACGTTTATGTTGTTTTTTTGGTTCATCGATCCAAACTTACTCGCTGATCTTAAAAGTGAGAGGGCGTGAAGCAGCAGACTGGCGCCTGGAGACCCCCCGACGCACTGTGGGCCCCGCCCTGCCCCATGTCTGTCTGCAGGTGGCTGACTGGGTGGCCAAGATCACGCGGGGAGGGGAGCAGGTGGCTCTGACGGTGGGCGGCGACCACAGCATCGCCATCGGCTCCATCTTCGGCCACTGCCAGTCGCAGCCGGACATCGTGATGATCTGGGTGGACGCCCACGCCGACCTCAACACGCCGTTGTCCTCGCCAGCGGCAACCTGCACGGCATGCCACTCAGCTTCGTCCTGCACGAGATGAAGAAATACACGCCGCGCCTGCCGGGCTTCGAGTGGTGCAAACCCTGGTCCGTCTGTGTGTGTGTGTGTGCGCGCGTGTGTGTGTGTGTGTGTGTGTGTGTGTGTGTGTGTGTGTGTGTGTGCGCGTGCGTGCGTGTGCATGTGCGCGTGCGTGTGTAGTGTGTAGTGTGCGTATGTGTGTGGTCTAGTGTAGTGTGTGTGTGTGTGTGTGTGTGTGTGTGTGTGTGTGTGTGTGTGTGTGTGTGTGTGTCCAACGTGCTACTCTGGAACCAAAACTTTCCCGTAAAATTCAAGAATCCTTTTGGTTAAAATCATGAACGCACGTTAGTCTTGACAAAACTTTATTTAATCCAGACCACGCTTCTCATTATTGATGTCGTTAATCAAAAACAGATTAGTGAAGTTTTTGCACCATCATCGTCAAGTAGAGTGTTGAAAGTCCCGTTCATGTTATCTCTTTCTCTTTAACACTCAAGGTCGAGCAGTTTCAAAAAATTAGGTCATTTAAGCCAGTGTTCTGTTTCCTAAGCCCCTCTGAACATTTTCTGATAGAAGACCACACGACATTACCATCATAATTATTGTAATTATCATCATTACTATTGTTATTATCATCACAATGTTATTGTTATTATCATTTCTTCTTCTTCTTCTTCTTCTCATCATTATCGTTATCATTATTATTACTGTTGTTGTTGTTATTACATTGATATAGACGTCTGTCCTTGAGTAGAGCTCTAAGCTTTTAACAATCCACGTTCACGTTTACGCAACGGGCTGCTTAACTGGGTAGAGCCGACTGAAGAGCTGCCTACTGGCGCTAATTATTCGTTTCCCGTGTCATTCAGTCGAATACATGTCACTCAGAACTTCGTTCATTCCCTCCATTTTCATGGAGGATGCATGCTAGATGTATAAGTGTCCATACCAACGACCAAACTGACTTTCTATTCCGAAAGTTGGAGATGGGATTTTACGTGTGCGCAAAATGTTATGCATGCGTTCACACACGGAACCTCGGTGTATACTCTGATTCGAAAGATATTTGGGAAACAAAGTTAGAACCAGTGTTTAACTCCGAGAGAAAAAAGTCCCCTGTGTACAAAAACGGTCCAAGGAAATTCGAACCCGCAACCCCAGGATCACGTGGTTCACGAGTCCGGCGCTTATCAGTTGAGCTTTTCCGAGTCCCACATTCCAGCATAAAAAGTAGTCCATTTATCTTTGCTTTTGAACTGAATATGACGGGCTTTTCCTTCCTGTTATTCTGATATTCTATGCGCCTTTTCGTCCGTAGCATAATAAAATTATGTGAGGAGATGAACAGCGTGTTTCCCCACGCTGTGGGTAGGCTCACGACGCTTGGCAATAGAAACAAAGTCAGATTAAAGGTGTAATTCAATAAAATGAAATGAAATAGTTCATCAGATACACAACAGGGCTTATGGCGCATAACGATAGAAACAAGTTGAAAAAGAAAGGGTGTAATTCCATAAAATGAAACAAGTAGTAGGCTGCATCAGATACATAACACAGACAAAATCACTTCATTATAACAACTAAAATAACAAAAATGAGAATTAAAAAAAAAAAAAAAAAAAGAGAGAGAGAGAGGGAGAGGGAAGAGCAGAGTTGAAGTAAGAACGGTAATCACACGTAACAGTCTTTTTTTTTTTTTTTTAAGTTTAGACAGATGATACATCTACATGTACAATAAACCAGTAAAAGAGTGACTTTTACTTTGTCAGCCAAGGAAAAACTACACTGAGAATCAATAAAAAGTGGAAAAGCAAAGTTGAAGTAGAAATGGTACATTACACAGCACAGCTTCCGTAAGTTTAGATAAAATTACACATTAACATATAAAATAAACCGGTTCAATAATGCTCTGAAAACACTACCAGTGCATACTTTCCAAGGTGATAACATTGTTCGGATTATACAGTCAAGTGTTTGGTGTTATCTTTTTGCATGCGTTTGGATGAAAGCAGAAAAAGTGTTCTAAGATATGATTTTTTTCGTGAAATAAGACCCCGAAGTCTTTCTCCACATCTGTCGGTTGTAATTTACAGCTAGCCGTCGAGTCATAATCGAGATTATTGTTCCTAATAGCGCTATCACCATTACATTTTATATTACCAATAGCTGACGTATACTCCGTCAAATTGTTAATATAGATGTAGAGCAAACTTTCTGCTCGTGTCATTGGCAATTTGTCTTAAAAGAGTTTACAATATCAGGCACACACTTGATGAAATGTATAAACGGAATGGGTCCTAACACAATGCCTTGAGGAACACCACTGGTAAAACTTGTTTTTCCCATTTCGCTTGACCACCACTGACATGCTGAAATTTGTCTGTCAATAAATTTCAGCCCATTAGAGAAGCGTATTCTGAGTGCCGTAACATTTTACTTTATGTATATAATCTTTCATGCAGAGTTTTATCAAACGCTGTTTGGAGATTCAACATCAGTCGGAATTTTATGGTTTAACATAATTTTCTAATAATTTATTCTGTGTTTGTTAGCATTACTTGTGTCTACAGCTTTTTGTGAATTCTAAACACGAGAGCATTTGTCCGTTTCAGACGTGTCTATGGTAGTATTACCTGTGGCAAAGGTGTGTCCCATTAGGCACCTGTTTATATGTTTTTGTATCTACAATGTTTGCTTCAGGGGCCTGTTTAGATCAGTGTGTCTGTTATTTCGCCGTTAGGGACCTGTCTGTATCAGTATCATACGTATACACAGACTGTTCGTCAAGGACCTGTGTGTATCAAGTCTTCATGTCAGCAAACTCTCTCGTTAGGGACCTGTGTATATCAGTATTTTATGTGTCTGCAGTTTGTCCGTTAAGGACCTGGTCTATCTCGGACTGCGTGACGTCGATGATGCGGAAAGGTAAGATGGCTGGGACATTGATCAGACAGGGTGGTATGCACGGGTCAGACAGGGTGGTATGCACGGATCAGACAGGGTGGTATGCACGGGTCAGACAGGGTGGTATGCACGGATCAGACAGGGTGGTATGCACGGATCAGACAGGGTGGTATGCACGGGTCAGACAGGGTGGTATGCACGGATCAGACAGGGTGGTATGCACAGATCAGACAGGATGGTATGCACGGATCAGACAGTGTGGTATGCACGGATCAGACAGGGTGGTATGCACGGATCAGACAGGGTGGTGTGCACTGATCAGACAGGGTGGTATGCACGGATCAGACAGGGTGGTATGCACGGATCAGACAGGGTGGTATGCACGGGTCAGACAGGTGGTATGCAGACAGGATCAGGATCAGGGGTGGTATGCACGGATCAGACAGGGTGGTATGCAGGGTCAGACAGGGTGGTGTGCACGGATCAGGGTGGTATGCACACGGATCAGACATGTGGTATGCACGTGGTGGTATGCACGGGTCAGACGGGTCGTCGCTCTCACTTTCTGTGGATGTACGAGCTACGGGTGATTGTGTGTGTGGTGTGTGTGTGTGTGTGTGTGTGTGTGTGTGTGTGTGTGTGTGTGTGTGTGTGTCTGTTCTTTATTACGAGCAAGTGTTAATATTTGTATTTCTCATGCCCCAGTGTATGTGTGTCACACAATAGCAGCTGCTAATCGGCGTCCGGCAGATTCCCTTCCCAGAACATACTGGGACCGCTCTATACCCCGAAGTCATTTCATACCTCAGAAGTTTCAGATAGAATAGGTCGTTTCATACCTGCCTAAAAATTGACCTAGGCGAATTTATAGCCCCCAAGGGTTATATTAAGGTGTGTTTTCCCGACCCTGTATGTCTTGGTATGATGTCTGTTTTCACAGAGCGTTTATATCTCGGGGTAGCGTCAATGTTTACCGAACAGTCATGTTCGACGTGGTGTCTATTTTCGTAAAGCCTTCATATCTCGGTGTGGTGTTTATGTGTATAGAGCCTTCATATCTCGGTGTGTGATGTGTATGTTTACAGACCCTTCATATCTCGGTGTGGTGTGTATGTTTATAGAGCCTTCATATCTTCGGTGTGGTGTTTATGTTATAGAACCCTCATCTCTCTGTGTGATGTGTATGTTTATAGAGCCTTCACATCTCGGTGTGGTGTGTATGTTTATAGAGCCTTCATATCTCGGTGTGGTGTGTATGTTTATAGAGCCTTCACATCTCTCCGTGTGGTGTGTATGTTTGTAGAGCCTTCATATCTCGGTGTGGTGTGTGTGTGTGTTTATAGAGCCTTCATATCTCGGTGTGGTGTGTATGTGTACAGACCCTTCATATCTCGGCGTGATGTGTATGTTTACAGACACTTGATATCTCGGTGTGGTGTGTATGTTTATAGAACCATCATCTCTCTGTGTGATGTGTATGTTTACAGACACTTCATATCTCGGTGTGGTGTCTACATTTACAGAGCCTTCATATCTCGGTGTGGGTCTACATTTACACAGAGCCTTCATATTTCTCCACATGTGTGTCTTGTGTCAACGGCTCCTTCACGTCTCTGTAGAATGTTTGCATTTACGGAGCCTTCATATGTGCGGTGTTTATGTTCATAGAGCCTTCATATCTCTGTGTGGTATCTGCGTTAACAGAGCCTTCATATGTCTGTGTGGTGTCTGCAGGGCCTTCATATGTCTGTGTGGTGTCTGCAGGGCCTTCATATGTCTGTGTGTCGTGTCTCTGTTTGCAGGGCCTTCATATGTCTGTGTCGTGTCTCTGTTTGCAGGGCCTTCATATGTCTGTGTGGTGTCTGCAGGGCCTTCATAGGTCTGTGTGGTGTCACTGTCTCCAGGGCCTTCATATGTCTGTGTGGTGTCTGCAGGGTTTTGTTTATGTCTGTGCTGTGTGTTGTGTGTTTGCAGGGCCTTCATATGTCTGTGTGGTGTCTGCAGGGCCTTCATATGTCTGTGTGGTGTCTGCAGGGCCTTCATATGTCTGTGTGGTGTCTGCAGGGCCTTCATATGTCTGTGTGGTGTCTCTGTTTGCAGGGCCTTCATAGGTCTGTGTGTCTCTGTCTGCAGGGCCTTCATATGTCTGTGTCGTGTCTCTGTTTGCAGGGCCTTCATATGTCTGTGTGGTGTCTGCAGGGCCTTCATATGTCTGTGTGGTGTCAGCAGGGCCTTCATATGTCTGTGTGTGTCTCTGTTTGCAGGGCCTTCATGTCCAAGTTTGGCATCATGTGCTACTCCATGCAGGAGATTGACAAGTATGGGATCAAGGATACCATGGATCGAGTTCTGAACTCCATGGATCCCTAGTACGTTGACACCTCTGTCAGGCCTTTCAGTGGCACTGCCTTTCTATTTGTTGTTGTTGTTGTTGTTGTGGTTGCTTTTTTGTTTTACAATAATGAAGGAACAGTCATGTTTTTACAGTGATTGGTACAGTGGAAGTTGGTTCAGCGCACTCCTCAGGTTGACCTAAAAGCACTTCACTTCAGTAACTATTAAAGACGTTTCTGTATGCAAACGAAAAGAACGAATGAATAATTTGATTACTAAAAGTTGACACATGCACGCACGCACGCATGCACACACACACACACACACACACACACACACACACACACACACACACACACACACACACACACACATGTACACTCGCGCCCACAAACACGTGTGCGCACTGTGTGTGTGTGGTGTGTGTGTGTGTGTGTGTGTGTGTGTGTGTGTGTGTGTGTGTGTGTGTGTGTGTGTGTGTGTGCGTGTGCATATGTGCATGCGCTGGCACATTAAGATGTTTCCAAGCATATAGAGCAGTTTAGAGATCAGGCGCCATGAATATCATCATTAGTAATATTGTGCTTGGTATGATTGTAAAAACCGCTGCATGTGAATTGGTTCAGTTGAAACATTTTTTTTAAAATGGCGGATCAGTTTTCCGACCAAAATAAATGTATAGATAAATGGCAGATATCCCAACCCTTCACAGGCACAGTATTCACACAAAAAAAATGATTCTTTCCTTCCATAACGTTGACGGTATTGGAACTTTTGTTTTACTTTTGCAAATCTGCACGTCCGGTCTCCCCACCTGCGACATCACATTGTGGTTCGTACATGAACTTGTGCATTGTCTTCTTTCCTCTTGAACTTCATGTCGACTTCACTGAGGAAAACCGCTGTTGTGCCATTCCACAGCGCCATAACCCTCCGGTGTATCTGCAGTCCCCCTTCCCAGTATTATTCACTAATCATCAAATAGTACAGGAGAAGAAGATGAACAGACCGCCCACGCAATGCAAATACATTATAATTTTCT
>JADBJO010000818.1:135953-228453 GCA_016801955.1 Conus betulinus | reverse complement strand
ACTTCCGCTACAATGTCCCATGTGGTAATGAGACGTCTGATGCATAGGTTAGAGGGATGTTTAAATTGACGGATGGGTAAATGATGCTTATGGTACAAACTATCCCATCTTGGGTGTGTCACTTCTTCTAGAAATGCATTAAGTAAGCGTCATGCTTCCCTATCAGAACAGAACGGCTTCATGATAACGTCAAGCGTTCCCTAACAGAATAAGCTATACATCAAAATACCATCATATATTGTCTGTCACAATAAGAAAAGAAATGGACATTATAACGTTAGCGTTCCCTCTAAAAAAAAAAAAAAAGAAAAGATGTGCCTCAGTATACCGTCGTACGTTCCATTCCAGAATAAGAAATGGACAATAAAGCGCCTTGTGTTTCCTGCCAGAAGAAGAAGTACATTAGTATAAGGTCATGTGTTTTCTGCCAGAACAAGAAAAAAATAATGTCAACAAATTCCTCTCTATACCGTTGTACGTTCCATGCCAGAATTAGAAATGCATCAACATAACGACATGTATTCCTGCCCAGAACAAGAACTACATCTTCATAGCGTTATGCTTTCCCTACATGAAGTTAAAAAAAAAATGCACCAGCATGACGTCATGTATTCCGATCCAGACAAGAAAAATGCATCAACATAGTGCCACATGTTTCCAACCAGAACAAGAAATGCATCAATACAGTGTCATGTGTTTCCGACCAAAACAAGAAGTGCATCAATACAGTGTCATGTGTTTCCGACCAAAACAAGAAGTGCATCAATACAGTGTCATGTGTTTCCGACCAAAAACAAGAAGTGCATCAATACAGTGTCATGTGTTTCCGACCAAAACAAGAAGTGCATCAACGTAATGTAACACGCGCCCTGGCAGAACAAGAAATGCCTCAACAACAGCGTTATACCTTACATACCATAACAAGTATGTCAACAATGCGTTTTTTAACAGAAGACGAAATGCATCGCAACATAGCGTCATATCTTCCATGCCAGAATAGGAGATGGATCAACATCGTGCCATACGTTTCTTCCCAGAACAAGAAATACATCAACGTAGCGTGATGTATGTTCCGTGCCTTTTGGCCAGAACTAGAAATACATCAGCATAGCATAAAGTGCCTCCTAATAGAACAAGAAATACATCAGTAGAGCATAACGTGCTTCCTAATAGAACAAGAAGTACATCAATAGAGCATAACGTGCTTCCTAATAGAACAAGAAATACATCAATAGAGCATAACGTGCTAATAGAACAAGAAATACATCAATATAGCATAACGTGCTTCCTAATAGAACAAGAAATACATCAATATAGCATAACGTGCTTCCCACTAGAACAAGAATACATCAATATAGCATAACGTGCTTCCCACTAAAACAAGAATACATCAATATAGCATAAACGTGCTTCCTCATAGAACAAGAAACGCATCAACATAGCATAAAATGGTTCCTCATAGAACAAGAAATACATCAATGTAGCATAAAGTGCTTCTTAATTGAACATGAAATGCATCAATATAGTTTTGAATGCTTTCTAATAGAACAAGCAATTCATCAATACAGCATTAAATGCTTCCTAATAGAACCAGAAATGCATCAATACAGCATTAAATGCTTCCTGATAGAACCAGAAATGCATCAATACAGCATTAAATGCTTCCATGTAGAACAAGACATGCATCAGTATAGCATAAAGTGCTTCCAATCAGAACAAGAAATGCATCAATATGGAATTGGAATCATATGCTGCCTAGCAAGAAAGAAATGCGTCAACATTGCGTCATATATTCCTTAACAGAACAAAAATACCTTGGTATAGCGTCATGTCCATATCAACACAGCGTTGCGTGTTCCCTAGTAGAACAAGAACTGCATAATGAATTGCATCATCGTTATGCCATGTTTTCCTTGCCAGAATAAGAAACACATCAACCTCTTGTCATGTGGAACCTAACAAGGCAAGAAATACATCAACATCGTGTCATGTGTTTCGAACAAAACACGAAATGAATGGACGCAGCGTCACGAGTTCCCGAACAAAACGCGACATAAATCAACACAGCGTCATGTGTTCCTGTTCAGAACACAAGACACATCGACACAGCGTCGTAGAGTTCCCTCCCACAACAAGTACACGTCGACGTAGGGCCATGCTACAGGGCAGATGCTAGCTACGTTGCTCAGCAACACGCTCAAGTAACCTGACCCCACAGCATGTTTTTGTTCGAGCTTTACACCAACACCATTCCTTGATCACAGAGAACTGACAACAGCTGCTTTAGCTGCGAGGGGTGGTGAACTCCACCGTCCACCTGACGAGTCACTGGGAGGACTAACTAAAGTCAGTGAAGGGACCGGGATGGCATTGCAGGAGCTGGGGTTTCTGCTGACGTGGTCTCACTGCTCGGCCAGTCCAGTGTCGCCGACCACGTGATGCTAAACATAGGAAGCTTGGGGCAGACCGCCTTTGGGTGATTTGATTACAGCAAAGCAATGATCTGTGTCGTTTCTCCTGTAAACTTGCACAACACTTTATGCCTTGCTTACGATTCACTGTGCAAGTATCCTCATCACTGTGGTCTCTTGATGTTTTGAAAATGTTTTGCAATTACAGCACACCTAATCAGACTGATTGGTCCTGTTTTGGCATTCCGTTCATCGGCTTATAGTAGCGGTAGTAGTATTTTCATTATTGTTATCATTTTTGCTATTATTATTGTCATTACTTCATTATTATTACTATTAGCATTATCATCATCACTATTATTACGATTATTACGATCATTATTATTATCGTTATTATTATTAAGAGTATTGTTATCATCATTATTATTATTTCACATGTGTGTTTTCTCTTGGTTGCATTACTGATGAGCAAAGGGTCTTTATGTAGTACCACGTGACGCTATACATCTCCAGACAAGACGGTGCGAAACATATCACGAAGTATACTTACTACATTTCACAGTTCTAAACAATTGAAATGGAAGCACAAACAAACATCTAAACACCCAAACAAGAAGCAAAGAATCCCTTTGAGCATTACCGTACAAAGGACAATTAAACAATATGTGTTTTTTCTAATGCTTTTTCGACAGTTGTGCATATCATGTATAGATGCATTAAAAAGCCAGGATAACTTTTGAGTGCTATAGACGGACATGCGAAAATTGTTTAAAACAAAGATAAAAACAAACAAACAAACTGTTCAGTTTCTTTCACTCTGGTAATTCCATGTTGTAAGTCGGTCAGTCCACGAGTTTACAGTATGAGATTCATTAAACATGTTTTTATTTTTGTATCTGGCTTCTTCAAGTAACTTCTCAAAATGTCTTTAACTTTCATACCTGAACTGGCGGTACTGTCTAATGCCTTGACGATTTAGTTAAAGGGGGAAGGATGTAACATTTCTGTATGTGCCAGGAAGCATTACCTTCAGTTACTTGTTTCTTAGTCATCAGATTGCTCTCCCTTACACCCACTGGCTGAACTTCTGATCTGTAAGTATTTCTTCTATGTGCCCAGTATTTCGGATTATTCTGAAATGTTTGAGCCATTAGGTTTTACGTGTATACATTATTCCACTTTTGAGGACATTTTGTCACCGAGGACGTCACAATGTAACCTCTTCCCTACCTGACTGAACACGTAAGATGCGAGCTTTGGTATACTGACATTTCAAATGAATGTATTTATCACACCACTCAATACCTTGGTTTTGAAGAATTGCCACCAAACCCTGGAACCGGTGTAGTGTTATCATTGATGAACTCAGCGTATACTCTCTAGCTTCTTTATACAAGGCTGCAATGTAACGAGCATTTTGGTTTACCTTTCAGTTTTATTTGGTGGAATGACATTTCAGCTGATTTTGTTAGTAAAATACCTCTATAACTTTTCAACTTTTGTGGAAAGCATTTTAGGCGAGCAATGTTTATTATGCCATGTGTGTGTGATTATGTTTTTTTTTTAATTTGTATTCAGATGATTAAAATGAGGAAAGGATTTGTATTGTGTAAGCTTACGTGTGTGTGTGTGTGTGTGTGTGTGTGTGTGTGTGTGTGTGTGTGTGTGTGATTACACTGTACTTTCACTATATCGTGCTGTTCTGTTTCGATGCGCCAGATCCGCACTGTAAAGCATACAAAAAAAGTGTGAGAACTTATTACAAAAAACATTTGTTGTTGCATGTTTCATAATTCACACATAATTGAAACGCAGTGGAGAAAACCAAGAGCACACATATTACATGTAGAAATAAATGGATGGCGAAAATCGAGAGAAGGATCATTATATTTCTGCAGTTCAGAACAAACAAGCAAAAAGGAGTAAACCATCGATGATCATCAGTGTGAAGAGGCGAGGGAAACGAGAACAGATCAACAAGAAATAGTGGAAGAGGACTTGTTGTTTTACAAACAAATAAAAACTTTCTTTGAAATTGTAATAAAAATCGTTGACGTTTCGGTCATAGACCCATCACCGTCTTTGGAACTGATGACATGACAAAAGACAAATAAGGACGTATGAAAAGTATACGTCAGTGCACGAAAGACAACCAAGGGAATCCTAATTTGTATATGGTTTATAGAGTTTGACTTTCAAGGGGATGCATAAAAAGATATAGGCCGAAATCGTAATTGTTTAGGAATCGGTCTAAAAACCATGAAAGATATGATTGTTGTTGGTTATTTCGATTAAGGCTAAATGACTGGCTGGCTGTTTGCTCTAGTTCTGAAGGTGTAGATGATAGCCTATGTATCTAGTATAACATATCTTTTAGGTGTTCAATGTTTTGGGCTAGAAATAATTCCCAGCATGACTGATGCGACTCATATTTTGAGTACATAAAAAAACACAATAAAAAAAACAAAAAAAAAACCAGCGAGACACATCGAGCATTTAATGCGGTCGATAGCGCGGAGAGAGCGGCGCAGTGAAAGCAGCTTAGGCTCTACGAAAGCTTGGCTCCCTCATCCATTGAACCTACCACCACGTCATGCACGCTGAAGCTTTGATCTGAACTTATTTCAGTTACGTATGTAGGTATTCTTTCTTTCATTCTTTCTTCTTTTTTTTTTTTTCTTTTCATTTAGATCAGATGTTTTGATCAGGATTTATTATCATCCAGTGATTCTGACTGCCACTGAGCCCACCTTTCGGAATCTGGTCATTTATTTGTCGTTTTCATCGTGCTGCGTAGAGATGTGTAATTGTCAGTACCGATTCTGACGAGAGCCAGGGACTGCAATAGATGATAGAGTTAAATACAAGGCTAAAATCGATGCTCAGGATCACACGAGGAGTCCCAGGAGTCGAGCCACTTCAGGGTTCTCAGCCCGCCTTGACTATAGAGCGTGCCTGGAGCTATAGACACATTAAGTACAGAAGACACCAATTATCTGGAATTATCCTTCTGTATCACGAGGCAGACTGAAACAGCTTTTGAACCTCAGCCTGGGAACTGAGCGCTAGGATCATCTCCAGCCAAAGGCTACAGCGGAAAGTGGGCACTGAAGATTGTGTGACAAATCTTAGTCTGGCCTTCAGCACGCTGTTTTACAGACCGTCTCCTCAACAACAATCATTCCCAACCAAGTCTTCCACGGATAACATTTCACATTAAAAAGCTAATCTGACGCCAAAATAGATTGAACTGCACGATGAAGAAGACGGGAGACAAGGTTGCAGTGACAGAAGCGCATAGTAAGAAACGCAACAGAAGCAGACCAAAAACAGCCCACTTGGACTCACATGCGGAACCTTTCGGATGATCCTGATGACAAGTAACAGGCATCCACATAGAAATTCTGGGCCCACGTCCATTCCACACATACAGGAAATGTTGGTGTCTCATGTAGGAGACTTGTTACGAAGACAGACCAGCAAATGCATCTGCTGATCCAGCAATGTTAGGTGGCCTTCAGTTCAGTTACAACCTCCAAATCACCCCCAAAGACAAGGCCTGCTTTATTACAGTTGAGAGCGTGGAGAAGCTGCTTTGCTGTCTGAACCCTCACAAAACACAAAGACCAGACAGCATCAGCCTGAGAACTTACGCCCGCCCTGACCCTAATTTTCAACACATCTCTCCAAAGCGGCACAGTTCCTCGGGGCAGGAAGACAGGCACGTCACACCCGTGTTTAGGAAGGGAGCACGCCACAAGAAAAGAAAAACCCGACAAACTATTGGTCCATCTCACTCACCTATACCGCCTTTAACGTAAAAGAATATATCATTTTCGGTCACATCATGCGTTATACAGAGGGTAAGAACTATATGATTTTTGGTGAGGAAAGTCTTGTGAAACCCAGCTGTTTGACATGATCGATGAGCTGACCAGTCATCTTCAGGCATGGAGGTAGGCTGACCCAGTAGCGATGGATTTTCAGAAGGCCTTTGATAATGTGAACCATAGCCTCCTGACACACAAGCTGATATTCAACGGGATCAGGGATAGAATCAGCGCATTGATGGGGAAATTCCTTAAAGACCAACAGCAAGCATCATCAAAGATGGAACAAAGTTGAACTTTATCCCAACAGAAGTTCCCTCAAAGCTCCATTCTTGGTCCAGCGTTGTTCTTCCTCTCATGAATGAACTCCCCATCCAGACTGACGCCAGAGCAAAACTTTCGGGGGATGACGCTACTTGCAAATGCTCTGTCTCATCAGACAAAACCTAAACGATGTTGCAAGTAGATCAGAAATTGGAAGCATGGAAAACCAGCTACAGACCTGTTTGCCTAAAACTGCCATTGGCGTTCTTTTCAATTAAAATGAGTGCATTTTCTATTAGTGTGTGTGTACATATCTCCCATTTTTTTTTTCTAAAAGCGGAGGAGGGGGGTGGGGGGGTGGGGTGGGGTGGATTCGTTTTCACTCACCATCACACATAGCCAAGGGTAGAGGGATACATGATCTTTCAGTAACTACAGTAGAAATAGTTTCTCCCAATACAAATTACTTTCAAATCTGATTTATCAGCATACACTGACAAATTCATGTTTTTTTTTTTCGCCACGATGGCTTTTTTTTTTTCTTTAAAAACATTTTTGGCCCCGCCATTGTTCCAATGTATTCACATGTTGTTGAACAATCAGACTTGGTCACACGCCATTTCGCAAGCTAGAGTTTGTGTGTGGTTTCTCGCTTTTTGGTCGAAGCACAGCAGAAGACTACGCTTTGGAAGTGCAATTATTCCACAAGATCTTTGTCTCAGAATCCCCCCCCCCCCCCCCCCCACACCACACACACACACACACACTTAAAAAAATCATTTTTAAAATGTCATGTTCATCGTATTTTCGTGAAACATGTTACGAAGTACGGCGAATCGTACGGATAAACCAGTCTGCTACCAGGACAGACGCTTCCATCCTGGCGAATGTCGAGTCCTGAGAGCTAGTAAGTTGGAGAGAATGTACAAGACACACGTTCTTAATTAGCCAAACGCTTTAGGAGTTTGTCACCACCAAGTATCTTGGCACAGCCCGGTCAGAAAGCATGTCTTTGGAGCTTCATACCCACACCACCACCAACAGAACATGCGGATCCCTGGGTTTTCTCAGGAGGACTCTAAAAGTAAGTGCAAAATGAGTGAAGGACAGGGTTTACGTGACATTCGTCAAACATTACAAGACTACGCTTGATCCGTTTGGGACCTTCGTGATGACAAGCATATGAAGAGCCTGGAGGTTGTCCGTCGCCCAGCGGCACGGTGGCAGTGCCTGAGATACAGGAGAACCTCCAGAGTGAACGTCGTGCTGTCCAGCTTGGAGTGACTTTCACTGCCGAATAGGAGGCGAGAGGCAAGCTTTACAAACTTTACAAGTTCGTTAATAAACTGATCTCCATCGATGGCCTGTACGCTCCGTTCCTAGATCCAGGCAAACCTTGAGCCCGCCCTGTCAACTCCCAGTCCTATTTGTGCACACCAGCACGAGACATTTTTTTTTTGTTTTTTTTTTTTTTTTCCTCGTTCGTGGCGTGGAATGTGCTCCCAGAGAAGCAGCGTCTCTACATCCTCCATGGAGTGAATCCCACATCAAATCTGAAAACTCCTCCCCCCACCTCCAAAAATATTGTTTCCTTTTTGTACTCCCAGTTCTTATAGAGCAGGGAGTACTTACAATGGGAACGAAGAAATGCTGTGTGTGTGTGTGTGTGTGTGTGTGTGTGTGTGTGTGTGTCCGTTACTAACGGCCATAACAGTTTTCCCTCTTTACGGAATATCTCAGAAAGTACTTGGCCGATCTCTCTGAAAATTGGTAGGCATGTTCATTGTGGGTCACGGATCATACCCAATGTTTTTCTTTTACCGTTATAGCCGTTACTAACGGCTGTAATGGCTCATAGCGGTTTTTCTTTTTTATGGAATATCTCAGAAAGTACTTGGGCGATCTTTCTGAAAATTTGTAGGTATGCTCATTATGGGTCACGGATCATGCTTGATGTGTTATTTTAACCGTTATAGCCGTTATTAATGGCCATAAATCTGTGTTTTATGGGTCACGGATGATGCCCGACGTTCATTTTGCCTTTATAGCCGTTACTAAAAGCTATAATTATGGGTCACTTCGCCGATCTTTCTGTTAAAATTTGTAATGGCCATGCATGTTCATTATGGGTCACGGATGATGCCCGACGTGTCATTTTGCCTTTATAGCCGTTACTAAAAGCTATAACGGTTTTTCTTCTGTATAGAATATCTCAGAAAGTACTTGGCCGATCTTTCTGAAAATTTGTAGGTATGTTTATTATGGGCCACGGATGATGCCCAACGTTTTCTTTTACCGTTATAGCCTTTGCTAATGGCTATAACGGCCCATAACGGGTTTTCTTCTTTATGGAATATCTTAGAAAGTACTTGGCTGATCTTTCTGAAAATTTGTAGGTATGTTCACTATGGGGTCACGGGTCATGCCCGATGTTTTCTTTAATAATAAATCGAGCTTATATAGCGCTCTTCGATGAGAGAAAAAGACATCCTCAGAGCGCTTCACAATACAGGAAAATAAAAGTTTCCATAAACATTGCACAATATTGAGAAAAAGGCATCAAAACGAAAGGTCACAAAGCAAGCACTAAAACAGATGCACAAGCCACATCCCCCCTTTAACCGTTATAGCCGTTACTAACCAAAATTTCCTATCTACCCATTTTCTCTTCTAACCACTACCCCCCCCCCCCCCCCCCCCCCCCCCCCCCCCCCCACTTTACACACATACCATCATGGGCGATGGTGTTTTCTGCTAGCTTGAAAAATCCAGCCATTGTGGAAGCTACTCATTCCGTCATGAAAGTTTGCACATCAGCGGGCATTGTGTCTTGTAGCTGCTCAGAAAGGACGAGTTCAGCCAGTCCATTGCATTGTCTGGTCACTGTTCGACAACGCTGTCCGTTGGTGGTGGGAACCCACTGATCTTGTTTACTGAAGTGAAGTTTTGTGTGTGAATTGCACTTAGCCTATTTATTGTTCATACATTTCATGTTTGAAGCTATTTCGGTCACTCAGTACACAAGCACTTTCAAGTACACAAGCCTCTGATGAACTGCACTTACACCTTCCCCCTGTATTTTGTAAATACCCCCCCTCCAAAGGTTAACATTTCTTTCGACAACTAGAATGCTTAAGTTGTTCCTTCCACCACTAGTAAGAGAGAGGGGTGGAGATGAATATCGATATAAAAACTTTTCTACAATTTCAATGAAAAAAAAGACTACATCCTTCCGCGAAAGGACACACCTTCAACCTCTACTCCCTACACCGACAGTAAGAATTGTGTGCAACGGCCTCTTCTTGATCTCAAGATATGGTCTCCCCCGACTCACCAATTTTGCACAAAATTAATGAATAGTGGGGGAAACCTGTGCAGTTCCTCTGTCACTATGACAATGATTTGGCAAAGATATCTTTTTTAAAAAAAAGTGTGATGTGCATGCATGTTTTTTGTGTGAAGAAAGAAAAGGGTAGATTCATGTAGTTTGACTGCAAGTTCAGACTTCTCTGTTCTTCATTCTGTAATGTTTTCACTTTTATTGTAATTTTTATGCGCGTGTATGGTTTTAAATACATTGCAGTCCACAAGCATTGTGTTATTCTTTTATAGTCGAGATGTTTCCTGTGATCATGTGTAGCACTTTGTGATGTTTTATTCCTGTACATTATTTTACTTCATTCATGTGGGTGTGCATTTTATGTCAGTTAATCGATCTTTCCGCAATGTTGCAGTTTTACAGTAACCGTCTTTGTGATGTTGCAGTTACAGTACTACTGACAGGAAGGTTACATTCCGAGCATTTATATTTACAGTTTGAATATCATAATCCACGGCGTTTGGAGTTGGCTGTCTGTATAATGTACATTCTGTGAATGGAACTCTATGGTGCATTCATGGTTATTTTTTGTAAACATGATAGAGTGGAAGCAAGGTTGAATGATGCCGTAGTGTACGGCTTTTATTTATGTGCTGCCACACCACATGTTTCGTAAAACAAAAAAAGTATGTCGTGTGTGTGTCTTATGTGTGTGTGTGTGTGTGTGTGTGTGTGTGTGTGAGCATGTGTACGTCCACTCATTGAAACATCAACTAATGAAATCTTGAAAACTGTACAAGTTTGTTTGAAACGAGTTAAAGTACTCCTTCTCCTTCTCTTTCGTCTTGCTGAATGACCATGAAGTTACAATGAAATTGGAACACTAGACCCAAAGAGTTTCATTCACTTAATGAATGCTATGTCTGAAAATGAAATTGGAACAACTAGACCCAAAGAGTTTCATTCACTTATGAATGCTATGTCTGAAAATGAAATTGGAACAACTGGACCAAAAGAGTTTCATTCACTTAATGAATGCTATGTCTGACAGCATTGCTCAATTTCCTCGTCAACACTGTTGGTCAATGTCAGGATATATTACAAAGGTAGAGTATAGCCCTGTCCTGCAGTCTCAACTAAAATGTAATTCCACAGCATCATTTTCATCGATTGAGTCGGAAAAAAAACAAAATTTCAAATTCTTGTGGCCCTTCATTTCCAGCTCTCTTGCTGACTTTGGTTTTGATTTCCTCTCCATTTTCATGCCTTAGGCAAGTTCTGGTCGAGTTTACCAGTAACAAGGAGTTGATGGGGACTGTCACTGGACAGATGTGGTGTGCCCTCCGTAGGAAAAGGCTCTCTCATGCTGTCTTCACAACCAAGCAATTATTGTCTATTAAAGGGAACTGGGTGATAGTGTCCTGCGTATGCTGGCTCAGAGCAGGCACTATTGAGCCCCACTGAAGTGACTAAGCAGCAGTGTCTCATATGGTCGGTTGCCTCATGATGCCTTTTCTTTAACCCTGTGGACTGCTGGTGCCTGGCCTGCAAAAGTCAAGCCAGATTGCGACTGTGGACGGGAAGATGGAATGAGTGTGCGGGGGTAATGCCACTGAGGTGGCACAGAATATGGGAACACACCCACCCACACACACCCAAGTTTAAAAGTGTAGTCCACAGATTCCACCTTTGTGAGCTACCACAGCCAAGTGAGATGTCTGTTCAATCAACATTGCCGTCAGAAATACAATAATGTCTAAGCATATTTCATTATCATTTTATCTGCTTTCTCCTTCATCTTTGTACTGGCTTTTCCAAATTTGTGTAACTTGGCTTGACTTTTTTTTTTTTTTTTTTTTTCAAAAATATGTCATATTCTTTTTTATTTATTTTTTTTTGCTGTCCCAACCTCTGCGCGACTTCAGAGGCAGTGCACCCCCACGCCGCTCATTCCGACACCCCGTCCACAGCCATAGCCTGGTCGGCCCTGCCGCAGCCCCGGCACCGGCAATCCACAGAGAGCAGTCAATGTCAAGTCGTCAAGAGACAACCCACCGGAGGAGACACTGCACTGCCGCCGAGTCACTTCGGTGGTGTTCAGTGGCGTCTGTTCTGATCTAACATACGCAGGACACCACCTACTAAGCCCCCTACTGACGACAATAATTGCTTAGTCGCGGAGCCGGCGTGAGCAAGCTCTCCCTCCGGAGGGCGCCACCACATCTGTCCAACGACAGCCCCCATGGACCTGCTGATACTGGTGACCCCGACGGAACCAAACCAAGACCACAGACGTGGAGAGGACATCGAAATTGAGGTCACCATGAGAGCAGGGCATGAAGGGCCACAGAACCTGAAACACTTTTTTTTTTTTTTTTTTTTTAATGCTGATCGATGAGAATGAGGATGATTAAGATGATGCTACGGATTTCCATTTTGGTCTGAGACTACATGACAGGTCTGTACTCTACACTTCCTTTCATAATATATCCCGGCGTCAACCCAGGCCCGAGAGAGAGATACAGGCACCTGCAGTGTTGGTCAGGAAATTTGAGCAACACTCTCACAAACGCATCCATTAAGTGGATGAAACTCGACTGTGTGTTCCAGTCTTCCCAACTGAGTCTGCAGCAAACTCAACTCTGGGTAGGAGCCGGTCGGGGCAGAAAAACCCACATGACTCTGATGGGATTCGAACCCACGACCTCCCAGCCGGGAGTCCGCGACGCTAACCACTTCGCCACGGCGGCTGGTAAATATGTCATATTCAGATAGTTTCTTAAACTGGGGAAAAAAGTATACCAAGCCTCAGTTGTGACTTTAGGCTTTCCAAGAAGATACCTGTATTTCTTGGGCACGCCATGAATATCATACCATTATGGGATCTCACGCGCTCGTAAACACAAACCACACCTTTTTGTGTGAAATGTTTTTCTTCCTTTTTTTTTTTTTTTTTTTCTTTACTTTCCCTGTTATATTTACTGCATTATGTCAACACAAAATACACATACATATATACATCAAGTACACAGGGAAGAGAGAGGAGACATGATGTAAGGCTACAAAAGAAGCTGTACAAATTTCACAAAACCTTTTTCACAAAACTACCTCTCTCTCTCTCAAGACTCTCTTACCCACTGGGTACAAAACGGTAATGTAGATAGTAACGATTGCTCCCTCTGACACATCAGCTGTACTGACAACAGTACAACCGACCTTCACAAAAGAGACAATGCACTCTTTCACTGACAAGCCCTTACAGCTGCAGCTAGATACCAAACATACAAGACACATGCTCCACCTCTGTCCTGGATATTACCACTATTTCTCCACGTGCATGTATACAGTAAACACAACCAACCAAAAATGACAAAGTTTTTAGATCTGTTGGGGCAGATGAACAGAGAATAGGATTCGTTTCAACTAGACATTGTGAACAATCTCATATGAGCTGAGCTCATTTAATCAAAAAAAAAAAAAAAAGAAAGAAAAAAAAAAATCTGACAAGGCCAGCCTAGAAACTGAAAGGAAAAAAAAAGGCTCACATGGATCAAACAAAGTGAAGTCAACATTTCTTCCACATACACTATATTTCTGTCAGCTTTGGGCAGGAAGACTGTATCACCGCAGGCTGATGTTAAGTACTTCCTTCTCGAAGTGGTCACAGAAAGGGAACTGAACTGCAGTGCAACCAGAAATGAAGAGTAGCATTCCAAAGTTACTCTGATCTTTGAGAACTGTCCTGACACAAGATTCTAGCATGCCACTTCAAACAGACCAAAATCAAGCAGAGAAAAGGAACCCCACAGACCTTTCTGAAAGACCCGTCCCCCTACAGGCCAGCCAGCCACGGATAAAATGTCAACATCTACTCAGACCGACTGGTCATTTTAAATGCCCGTTTTCCATTTAATTTGTGGTTAGATCAAAAGCTTGTTTCCACATGTACTCGTCAATGTTGACTGGATATGATAAAAACGCAGTCAACTCGGGAATACTCACAAGAGGAGTAGGGTGGGGTAGGAATTGGGTGTGTGTGTATGTGTTAAGTGTTGACAAGCAACTAAATCTTGTAAAGCATGTTTCGATTTAAAACTCGATTCTAGTGTGAAAAAACTGCACAATAACCTTTCTGTTTTTCTGGAAGTCACATTACCCAAATGTAGTTTCAATTTACACTGTTCAAATGTAGTTTCAATTTACACTGTTCAAATGAAGTTTTAAACAACATATCCAAGAGTAGTTTTATTGAAGCTGCAAAAGATGTCCTTAGCAACTTCTGAGGTTATATAGAAAGCAAAGTCCAATACTCTCCAATGAACATCTCTCAAAATGAAAGTATCTGCATTGCAGGAAAGTGAAACAGAGGCCACACAGACTTCAGGAACAGAAAGATGTAATGCAAGTATAAAAAAGAAAATCAAATAAAACTTTGAGTACCACTTATCTACAAGAACAGAACAGAAGGAGTGGGGTGATTTTTAAACAACCTTCTCAACAGATGACTTAGCAGCTAATAGGGGGTACGTATAATAGCTGCAAATGATTCGTATCTATAAACATGAGCATAAACACACGGACATTTTCCCCACAATCAAATCCCATCTATTTAAATCTAGACAAGCACTTTTCAACACTGATTCAAATTTATTTGAGGTCCTAAACACAATTACAACAGTTGCACAACTAAAAGTTAAAGCATCATTTAAACCACACACACACACACACATATACAAACCACCAAATAACCATCACTGACCAACTGTTACTTGCACAGAGGATTGCTTTTGGGGCAGAAAAAAGACAACAAAAAAGAAGCACTCTACAATGGGCAGACCTGGCAAAGTAAACAAAAATAAAGCATAACAGTCATCTTCACTATATATCACATCCACACTAGCATTCTAAATAGACCTGTGGCAGTACTAATACCTTTTCTTTTTAATTTTTGCTTCCATTTCCGCCCTCAGTCACCTCGTTTTGAAACAGAACTAAAAAAATGACCAGACTGGAAGGGGTAAAGGGATACGAGCAGGTAAGAATGTTACATTTTGCTAACGCTTTGAGAAACTCACAACACAAATGTTCTCACCTGAAATATTTTCTAGTACATCACGATGAACTGTTGTGTGGTGTGCTAAACAGCACATTTCATGACTTAACACTGTGAAAGAAGTGTCCTGTTATCACAAACTATTTTTTTTTCAGAATATTCTTTTTTTCGTATCTAAAGACGCATCACAAAACAAAACAGACATACAAAAAGATGAACCAAAGAGGAAAAAATCACTTTTCAAAAATGTCTAGGTGCCAGAAAGCACCCAAGCCTAATCTCACAAACCGCAGAGTGCACAAGAATAATCTTGCTGATCTGGGAACAGAGTTTTCAACAATTTTTTTTTCTCACTTGGATTACTGGTATAATCCAGAAAATGTGTTTGTATCTCCAAGAATATAAGAATATGGTAGATAGCATGTGGAAAAATTTACATGCACACAAAAATGCAGACCACTGAAATTTGCAGAAGTAGCAATGCAGATGGACCAGGAGAGAGGTATGGGAAAGTGAGCAGGCAGGAAATGTGTATCAGATTTTGCAAACACTTTGAGAAATTCCCCCTCACAAATGTTCTGGCCTGAAAAAGTTTCCATTTTACCATAATGAATTTTAGTAAGCATTTCATGGACTACCCATTGTTTGTGTGTGTGTGTGTGTGTGTGTGTGTGTGTGTGTGTGTGTTTAAACCAAAATGAATAAAAACCAATGTTTGCTGCTGTCATTAAAACGTCAATAAATCCATACTTAAAATGATTTTCTTAATGTCACTAAAACTTCAAATATCATTTTAGTTCATTTAAACTTCTGTGTTTTGGTAACCATTATTACAACTACTTTACTAGCAGCGACAGAAATTAAATTCTTGACACCAGTTGACATGGATATTCTTGATACTGACATGGATATTCATTCAACAGCTAGATTTCTGAGGTTTGCTAGACGTTCAAGCTTGTTTGGTTTGGAAATTCTTCTTGTGATGGCCAAAATTAGACAGGAGCCCCCCACATTCCTATACTACTTACACTCTACAAGGATACTAAAATCACAATCATAATGGACATACAAAAATGAGCAAAAACCTGTGCTCTGAAATATAGGCAGTAAGAAGTGTTAAGGAAGGAAAAAAAAATGCCCAATGTTTCATTTGACTTCATTACAAATTTTTGCAGCCTTATATACTTTTTTTACAATTACCCTCACCCTCTTCTCACTTCCCTTCCCCATATCCTCCCCCACCCCCCAACAAAAACAAAAAAAAAAAAAAAAAACACCACAAAAATCAAAGAGTGATGTCCACCTGTAAACTGAATAATCATATGCCTCTGGGACACATATGGGAGGGAAGTATGTGGGGTGGCAAGTGTGTAAATAATAATCATAAAAAAAGCACTTTTCACACACCATGCCCATACACACACACCTGTTTATGCATGAGTTAAATGCAGTGAATGGAACTGATTCCTCACTGGGAACTGAGAAAAATACCGCTGGCAATAGCAGCAACATTCATCCTCTCCATGAAGCTTCTCTTCACCATCTTCTTCCCTTTTTTAGCAGGTACATTCAACATGTTAAACAAGCAAGCCAACACAAATGGGCGTGGTCTGACCAAACTTAGCAGCCACCTCTCTCTTGAACTAGAAATAAAGTTGCCATAATATTATCGTTTTCACTGTGTTCATGAGTGTGTGTGTGTGTGTGTGTGTGTGTGTGTGTGTGTGTATACACATTTGAGGGCGGGTCAAGGAAACATCCAAACAAACGAATGCAGACTGGTATTAGTCTTGAAATCGTGGCCAGCACTGGTGTGAAATACTGGTAGTGACTCATAAAAATGGTTAAAAACCAGTTTGGATTTCCAAACTGGCATCCAACTCTAATAAACCCACAGTTCTTAAACTGCACAAATGTTCACTTAATGAAGACCTAAACAAAAAAAGAGGGAAAATTACCAGCCATGGACACATGTACGTTAACTAGGAGGGTAACTTTTTGAATAATACAGTCAATGCATCTCATTCTTTCACATGTTGTACAAAAAGCAACAAAAAAAAGAAGCTAACGAAGCATCTCACCCTTTCAAGTCTTGTATATCTGTATATACAGGAATAGCTATGGTGATAGAACTCTGGACTCATAGTCCTGGAGTTGTGGGTTTGAATCTCCTCTAGACGATTTTGGCACGAGGGGATTTTTTTCCCCCCGGACTTAACACTTACTTACTACTCTCGTTTCCCCAAAAGTCCTTCAAATAAGACTGTAAACCTAGATTTTGTGTGAACGCATACAGAACACTATGCACACATGTGAATTCCCATTATTAGCTTTCGGAGAGGGTCAGTTTGGCCTTTGGTATGGATGGCACTTACACATCGCATGCAATGTACGTGAAAAATCGAAAGAATGAAGGAAGAAAACTGAGTGATTAATATTGACTGAACAACACTGGAAACAGATGAATGAAGCGCTGGCAGGCAACTCTTCTGTAGGCTCTATCCAGGTAGGTAGCCCACTGTCAAAACGAGAACAGAGACTGTAAAGCACCTGGAGCTTGGTCCCTAACCAAACATAGGCCCCATGTAAGTAGTCTTTATAATAATGATAATTTTATTTCATACAGATATATATATATATATAGACAGATAGATAGATACAGAAATATATCTATATAAATATATATATATATATACACACAGCTTCAGATGGCCAGTGCTAATTTTTACATGAAATTTTTAAATGGCACATTGCATATCAAGCTCATGTGTCTCGCTGTCGCATGCCTGCTTGCGATAATGCCAAGGTACTAGGTGGGAATGATGCCTTCCCCCCTCTCACTTGACCTTACAGAGCATCAGAAGTGAAAAACCATGCCTGTCCATCCAGCAACACTTCCTTCTCAGATGTTAATCATTAGCTTTCTATCGATCTCAGATCAAAACAAGTAGCAAGAGTTTAGGATCTGAGAAGAACAGAGTAGCCTCTCTTAGTTCTCTTGCCAATGTCAGCTCACTGTGTTCACTGTGCTGTGCAACTGGCAGTGAAACCAGAGACTGGCAGTGTCACAACCAGTCAAACAGGACCTGAACAAGGAATTGTCAAAGCAAATCAAACATGACAGTTTGTAAACATGATAATGGTAAATCCCCCTTCATGAAGCCAAATGCCTTTGCAGGAAGACAATACACACAGGCACACCATCCCCATCCACCTCCCTTTACCATTTCACACACACACCCCTCTACCTTATCCCCCTCCCTAAAAAAATATCATATCACAGTTCTGAATAGGCAAAAGATTCTCGCTCAAATGATATTCATATCTCCTTCCCCCACTCATTCTCTCTCTCTCTCTCTCTCTCACACACACACACAAAGTGATGTTCATATCTCCTTCCCCCACTCATTCTCTCTCTCTCTCTCTCTCTCTCTCTCACACACACACACACACACATTCTAACTCACTGACATATGCATTCATACAGAGAAACACTGCATAAAACACGTAAACACACATGCCGACACATCCAGTGTCACATTTTGATAAAAACTCACACAACCAATATACAAAGAATGACATACACACTACACCCACACCTACAGCCTGGCGTGATAGGTAGCCTTCAGAAACAAATGGTCTCCACTAGGGGTACAGTACAATCAAGAGCAAATTCATGACGCAGCTGCCCATGACTGCTTAAAACTGCATAAGAACTCTGAGAATCTGCCTTACAGTCTGTCTACGCCTTTGTTTTCTGTTTCCTCACCATTGGCTGCCACAGGTCATGTATCCTATAGCCACTGAGAAAAATGTGAAGCTCTGCACATACATATATATATATATATATTCCCCCACCCCACCCCCCTTTTCTTTTCAAATCACAAACATGGAGACCAAGTATCTCCTCCTTCCATGTCTTGCATAAAAAAAGCTTTAGCGCTGGTAAAATTACCCCGTCTACCCCCCCCCCAAACATATGTTTCTGTTTATCTATGTAAGTGCACTGAACAGCCAAGTTTGCCCCTTCATAAGAAAAGGAAAAAAGAAAAGCTCAACCTTTTCTACTGAAACACTGGGTAAAAAACAAGTGATCAAAACCTAGGTTGCAGAGTTACAAACAAAATGTTGACTAAAAAGTAAAACCAAAAAAATGGAACCAACCAACAAGAAGACAAAAACATCAAGCTGACAACATATTATACTAATACTCAGTATTAAATCTAATTAAGCGTTACAATGAAGCTCTTTCATTCTCTCTTCATCTTCAACATTCCCTTCTGATTAAGAAGTTCAGCCATAACACACAGCAACTCAAGAGAGCAAAGCATACGATCAAAACATGGACATACTCATTGCAAAATGACAGATCTGTGCAACACTTTCCTTATTATGCCAAAATTTGCTATGAATTCCAGAGGCAATCGTCGCCTACCAGTATGCTGCATATTTCTTACCCACAGCTCACAGCACTTCATGGGTACACAAACATCAGACAATCCAGACCAGTTAAACACATCTAATGTTAATCCCTGAACACAGGTTAACCATCAATGAAGCCTTATAAAGCCTCACTCATAGAGCAGCACAAGCTCCCAAACCTCGGCATGACTACAGATAAAACAGGATGATGGAAAAGTGCTCACAAGTGAGAGACCTGAAGATGACATCATCTACAGAGTCTGACCCACTACATTTCAGACTGTTTTTAATGAGAAGGTTGGCAGAAGGGAAGGATATGCAGGCATGTTAATCTACATTACTTTTCCATATAAAGATGCATGTCAACAAGTGCAAAAACAAAAGAAAGAAAAAAAAAAAAACAAACAGCACACACACACACACACACACACACACACACACACACACACACAGAGCGTGTTACACACAATTTTACAAAACATGACATTCAATTCTTGCACTTAAATTTTCTTTCCCTCCAGCCCCCCGCACCCGCACCTTATCTTTTTTTCTTCTTTTTGTTTCTTTGTTTGTTCATCAGTTAAAGAAAAAAACTCATCTTCTCTCCCTCCAAACCTCATTCCTTAGGTTAAAAATAAAAATCCTTCTAAGCAATATGAAGACCGAGTTTGATTAAGTGGAACATTTAGTCTGCACAGAAAATGCCACACATGCAAAAATCTAACCACAGCAGCGATACTTCCCTCAGAGCTGAAGCTGGACAACAAGAACAGTCACATGTACAGTGTTTTCCAGACATTATGAGTCAGGCCCTGCAGCTCAGTAACTCAGGGCAGGAATTCAAACCTTCAACAGAACACACTGTTGCAGTCCTGAGGACCTAGAAGCATGGTACCAAGGAATGAAAAGGAAAAAAAAAAAAGTTTTGAAATGTTCACTTTTGAAAATTCAAACACAGGTCATTTCAAGGCAGCACTGCGTTGGTGACTGGAATGCTGATGTGATCTTCAACTGCCACCAAGCCACAACTGCTGAAGTTAACCACCACCTGACAAGTCAGGCAAAATGCTTTCAAATTAATGTCTTTATCTCTCTTTTTGATTACCACAAGAATTTTGTCTCTCTTTTTGATCACATCATCCAACCGGCGGTTACACACCTCCTTTCAAACCAATCATACTTCCACTGCTTCACCATGCTTTTTCAGTTTTTCTCCGTGTGTTGTGGCATACTTTCAATGGAGCTTTGACTGGACTGTGTTATGAATGATCACAAAATGAAGCAGACTGAGAATTATGCTGTTTATGAAGATTTCACCTGAGGACAACAGCTTCACATTACTGGCAATTTCTGACCATTTTGGAGATTTCATCTCCACCTTTTTCAATAAAGACCTTTTTCAAATAGTGGAGATGCAGAACAGAAACTGTGGAGACAGGTTCCAGAGCAAGCGCCTTTTCATGCCTGAATACTGAACACTACTTTGCAAACTGACCAAAAGTGCAACATTTCATAATCATGTTTTAAAACGACAAGCTAACATCTTAATACTGCTCTTCATTACGTGTTAATGAGCATCGACGCTGGGCCTTGGCAGCTAAGATATGTAACACAAGGACAGTAACTGCAGACGATGATGTTTTGTTATCAGATTCATCCGACACAGTGTATTTCTATCACACAGAGAACATATACAAAGCAAAGCACAGATACCGACTTGCATTTTTCTCCTGACCTGGCCCCAGCCTGAACTAACAGGGAATGGTTATTCAATCATGTCACAGGTCACCTGATGTTGAAGATTTCTTGGACCCATGTTGCAGGTTAACTCATGTTGCGAAACAAAGCAGGATCTGAAGGTTCTGATTTCTGGTGTGGAAATGAACACTCCACAAGATACAATAAAACAGCACTGATGAGCCAGGTTCATGTTTGTGCCCATTCAAACAGGTTCGGTCTGCCACATACATTCTATAACACACAGAACACCCAAATCTGAGAGTCTTCCTTGAACTGTCAAATACAGTTCCATATTCAACAGGCCTCTGTCACTTTGCTCCTCATAATCACAGTTCTTGACCCAGTTTCTCTCTATCTCTCTCTCTCTCTCTCTCTCACACAACTTAGATTAAGTGCTGAGTTGCCTAATGTTTCCAAGTAAAAAAAAAAACAATGGCTTGATTAAACAGGATGCGAGGCTGGTCAATAACACAGTCTGTTTTTCTGTGCTCTCCCAGTCTGATGAGTCAACAGAAGTAGCAGACTGAAATCTATAAGACATTGAAACATGCATGTACATTGTACCCATATTAGCCAAGAGAGGATCCCTTCCTGTCAGGATGAACAGGCCTCACGTATACAGACACATAAGTACACAACATTCACACACTTCAGTTCAAATCTGGGAAAACAAACTATTACCACTAGCTAACGCTGAAAACAGATGGATGGTACGAACGATTTTTGCTGACATCCTGCCATCAATGGCAAGAACCAAACATTTGAACAATAAACAATTTGATTCAATACATAATTTTTTTGTGGTCTGTCTTTTTTTTTTTTTTTTTTTTTTTTTAAAAGATGTTTTGTCACATGATTAAGGACTGGGGAGATAACCCAAAATAACAACTATCAAATGCAGTGAATCATAATTTGAACTGATCAACCATTGCATGTTCCACTTTTCACCCCTACTGACACTGACTTTAAAAGTTCTGACTGTCTAAAGAGGGACGGGCCCAATTGTGTGCTGTGTAGTGATTACCTTCCCCTACATAATTCTGTGATTGACAGCGATGGTGTACCGAGGTGAACCTTATGACTGAGAGAGGTGAACTGGTTGTCAGGTGCCTGGTCTCAACTGAATCTGAATAACTGCACATGACCATATGACAGAATTCTAGACAATGGAAATCAACCTTCCCCCCCCCCAAAAAACAAAAAACAAAAAAACCCACACACACACAGTGGTAGGAGAGGCAGACTCAGTGACTAAAGTCCACCATGTCAGTTGCTGTTGCCTTCAGAAGAGGTGGTGAGAAACTCATCTGCACGCTTGTGCGTCTCGAGGGCTCGCACCATTGACAAGTCATGTGGTAGTTCGGACTTCCGGCGCAGGAGAGGCTTGTCTCGAGGTTTCTTCCTCAGCTGCAATTTAAAAAGAGAAAAACTTAAAAATTAAACTAAAAAAATACACACATAAATGTATCCTCACATTATCTTACTGAGGCTTCTTTGCTCATGAACAGCACATTACAAAACTCATCAACATACAACACTGTGAAAACAGTCTGCAAGAAAGCAGTGTTGATACCCAAACCTTTCTTTTTTTTTAAATAGCATACTTGGGACAACGTCAAGTCAAATGTTACAAATACTGCTAATCTAAATCATGATAAAACAAAGACTTCCAAACAACAGGGCAAATGCACAGGTAATGACTTGCTATAAAATTATTTGACATGAAGAGTAGCTCTCGGTCTGGAGAAACTGTCAGCAGCAATAAGTGGATATGGCAAATATTCCGCTATTCTGGGAAAATAAAAGGTGAAATCATGTAAAAATTTGAGAATGGATCATAGTGCAAACAGTAAAAATCAAATCATTTATGGTATAATTTTCACACACACACACACACACACACACACACACACACACACACACACACACAGAGCAAAGCAGCAGCACAAGCAACCATAAAGCATCAACAAAACTTTTGACTGTACATCAATTCGTGTGACAAAATGAATGAAATTCAATGCATTTTTATTTCAGTGTTTTAGTTTAAACATGCCTTTTTCCTCTAACCCTGTTATCAGGATCCACTTTTTAGCACTGAGAGGCATAATAGCACTGAAATGTTATGCAGAAAACTTAATTTAAGAGTGCAACCAGGAGTTAAGGGAATGGGAACTGTGACAGTATTGTCCGGAGAACGTCTTCCATTTTTCAACCGGGCTTAAAGTGATGAACAGAACAGTAGTCACTACAGTGGATGCCTGTGGACTAACTGGACACACTGTTGTGTATGAAACAATATTAGATAGTTTTACAGCAGCTAGCCTGCTGGCTTTGTTTGCTTTTGAGTTGTTTTTTATTTGGTTCTTGGCACTATCAACTGCAGACCACAGGTGTAGTTCAAGTTCCCATAGGCTACTGACCATAGGGGAGGTACACTGTCAGAGGTTCACTGTGTGTAGAGAACAGCATGATACACGTTGGAGCCCAGGGGAGGCAAACTGTCAGAGGTTCACAGTGTGTAGAGAACAGCATGATACATGTTGGAGCCCAGGGGAGGCAAACTGTCAGAGGTTCACAGTGTGTAGAGAACAGCATGATACAAGTTGGAGCCCATCCCTCTCCTTCTGCTGCTTTAACCTTCCCTGAACTGACTCAGGTACCCATTTACTGCTGACTGGACAGAAGGGGGTTTCAAGATTAACAAATCCAACCCCACAAGTGGTTGTAACTCACAGCCATCAGCTCTGCAGGCAAACGCTCTAACCATGTGACAATGGGCCCAACTAGATATTGGATTCCACCTACATGAGCTTACCGCTCTTCTAAATATTGGATTCCACCTAAGAGAGCCTTGTAAGCAGATTGTTTTCCGAATCTTAAACCATTACAAAGAGTTCCGGAATAACTCTGCCCACAAAACAAAAGAAGAGAGAGAGAGAGAGAGAGAGAGAGAGAGAGAGAGAGAGAGAGAGAGAGAGAGAGAGAGAGAGAGAGAGATATTATAGCCCAGCTGACCGCAAAGGGCCATATTAAAACTTGTTACCTTGTTAAAGTCAACTCTCCAGTCAATAAAAGACACATACCGACACAACTCATTAAGAAGATAAAATGTTTTGTCCTAGAGTTAACTTCCCCCTTGACTGATAAATCCTGATATTTTGTGTAAAAGCTATTAAACGTGAATGCCTCAAAAACTTTAATGTATTGTACTGAAATCACAACTGTTAAAATGTTTTATCCATTAAAACTGTATGAGACTAGCCTATCTTCTCTAAATTAACGTTTTGCACAATATACTTTCAGCACCATTTTCAAATCTCTGCCGGCCAAACCTTGAACATTTCTTTTATTCCGCTCAAAACCTAACAGAAACAGTAAAATAAAAACAAAGTACATCCAAGTAAAAATCTGTAAGCTCTGATTTCAGATAAACACATGTTTAGGACATTACTTTCCACACAAGTGTGGGAGTTTACAAAAATGACTGACTGACGATGCCAACCTCATTTTAAGAGTCGCCTTCTAATCACTTCTTCATCACTATCTGAGATTTTGATTAAATTATCATTCTGTGATCAGACTTTGATTCAAATCCTGTTAATGATTTCATTTCAACAGTAACCACCATGAAAGCAGTACAATAATCATGATTCAACAGTTTATTTCTGCAGACGTTTTGAGCATGAACATTTTATCAAAAGCTCATGTCCGCACCCAGTTCAATGCACGCAGCGCAAGTGGCTAGGGCACCTTACAAGAGAATCTTTTACCCAAATTTTATGTTTCTATTTTAAAGGCATGCCCTTCTTGTGGAGTTAAGGGACATATGGGGGGCTAAATGCAAGGCCATTGCCTGCCTGTGTATAAACTGCAAAGGCAGACGCAATGAAAAATCCTCCAGCTGTCCAACCTGTGGTGGATGCTAACTTTGGGCTAAAACATACACGTGACATGTCAGGGCTCCTCTGCAAGCCAGGTAAAACACCACCAATGATGACATGAGATCAGGCAGGGAGAGTAATGGATTCCTTCAGCCCCAACTCAATCCGGGCTGGAGGAGAGAGGTGTTCAGTTACAGGGGCCATAGTAAAACCCCATGTGAAAGGCAAGGCGCACACCAAGTTGCTAACACTCAAAATCCTGATCCGTCAGGTGAGGTGAGTGTGGACACCACAGGTTTGGAGGCTGATGAGTTGGCTAAGCTGGAAAAGGAGAATACAGTGACTTTCCAGGAAAAAAAAAAAAAAAAAAAGTCTCAAAACCAGAGAGCTCCAGATGGCAAACAGAACTTTTCATATATACTGCGTGCTTATGGTATTTTCCCTACAAGCTTATGACTACATAAAATGATTGACGATGTCAACTTCAAGTAATAGTTGCCTTCTTCATATCACTCTTTGTCACCATCAGAGATTTAGGCTAAATTATCATTCATGAAATTCAGACTTTGATTTAAATTCTGTTAATGATTCCCTTTCTATGATAAGCACAACTGATACTGTACAAAAAATATGATTCAACAATCAGTTTCTACAGAACACTTTGTGACTGATAACTGTACCTAAAAAATTCATGCTGGCATCCGGCAGAGCAGAAAAACCACTTGCTTTATGCTAATTATTAAAGAAAAAGTTCTATGCTTGGACACAGTTTTGGAAAAATCAAATCTATATGCATGAAAAGAGTATACTGCCTGCCATTGTTTAATTGTTTTACAAACATTTATGCTTTTCAGTGTTTTATTACAGGAACTAGGAAAAAATGATAACACTAGTCAAAAGTGGACTAATTCTCTGGCCTACAATTTCAAACAACTAAATTATCAAAAATGACATACTTCATTTTCTTCTTTGGGTTCCGAGTTTCTAACAATGACCATATGTGTGTGAATGCTTTCAATGGACGATGATTTATGAACCAGCCAACAAGGAAGCTGTGACAGAAAGCACACATTCTGGCACTGTCAGCCTTGCTCGGCCCGATTTGTTCTGTGGCACCATGTTGCTGGCTTTCTACGGACAGTTTCAGCCTCATGAGGTCAGGTTTGCCTGCAGCACTGTTGCTGGCTTTACAGTCCAGATTTGAGCACTGTTAGCTGAAACAATGTTCTTAGGGTTCAGGTAGCTGAATAGAAGGAAGAAACTACTTCATTCCCTTCGCATTTTCCTTGACTGGCTGTGGTCCTCTGGTTTCTGAATCGACCACCAACTGTCTGCACTCCACATTCATTCTCTATCATTCCACATCACCCTTGAAAAAAAATACAAAGTAACAGGGGCAGTGGGCTCTACCTTACCTCTAACATAAAAGAGGCAAGTATATGATTTACATCAAATTAATCTGGACTTTTCACAGAAATCCAGATCATCCAGATCATCAGCAAAAAACAAACCAACTGAATCATGCTGGCAGTCAACACAGATCTCCAGATATTAAACTTTATTAGAGGGAAAGAACATACCAGGGACAAACTACGACACTCTGGAACTGAGACACTCAAAGTACAACAACATGCCATGCATCAGGACCACAGTGCACAAGGAACAATTAAAAAATACTTCAAAGAAAGGAGACTTCAAAGAAAGGAGTCTTTGTTTGAATACAGTTAGCACGCTTCATGGGAATGTGCGTGCATGAATTATTTAAAGGATAACAAAGAAAAAAAAAAAAAAAAAACGGCTATAATTTAGAAGACTACAAACCAAACTGTACATACCTTATAACAGTGCAGAGATAGAATGATTAACAATACACAAAGTAAGACCTAACAGATTCAGTATGAAGGTGAAAAACTGAAGATGTCAATGAATAAAACTGGCCTTAGAAACATGTGACATGGCTGTGTGAGGAAACCAACCTAATAAAACTACCTCAGTGTTTCTAATGAGATTAAAAACATGCCATTCCAAGATCCCCATGTGCAGGAATGAGTTAAGTGTAAAGGGCTGTACAGAAAGAACACAAGCTATGACTGAACGCTGTCTTCCGACATTACTTTCTTCTTCAACGTAAGAAAGCCACAAGAACATCAGCATCAAAAAGCAAGGAGGAATTCGGACATATCAGATTATTAAAAAACTTTTAAATAATATGTGTATGTGTGTTGACACAATTTTACACACATGTGCATTCAGTCAAGGACAAACACACACACATTCACACATGCATGCACTCAAGCATGCATGCACACGCACACAGGGAGTGGGTGGATTTATAAGTGAATGGATTGGAAAGAGAAAGTAATGAATGATGTGTGAAACAATACATAAATTTATGTTCAATTAAAAATATGATGCGACAGTATACAGGAATACCTTTTGTGTTTTAGGCGTTAAAATCACAAAATGTATATGCACATCATTTTACTGAAAGCACAAGATGCATAAACCAGAAACTTTGGAATCAGATGGATGGTAAGGGGATAATAATTGGGCATCTTAATTCTAACTAGTGTGTGCTCAAGTTCTTGTCTGTTTTTAAGGTCTCGAATGACTACCCAGGGTTTTCATTCACATGCTAAGTACTGTTACCATTTCTGGTGTATATATAGGGATTTAGGAGATTCCAGACTTCATAGTATCTGCATGTCGATGTTGAAATGATGTAACACCAAGAGCTGAACTGTGAGAGAGAGAGAGAGAGATGGAAGTGAGGGGAAATGATTCCCTTGGCCATACAATGTAACTCCTGTTGATGATGCTATCATAAGATTAGAAACATTTACAGTAATGTGACCTAGACCCACAATGTTAGAGAGAAGACAACCTGTGGCACACTGGTGCACAGATTTCACATCAAGCAGTGTACAGACTTCAAAAACATGACTTGCAAACCAATTCTGTTTAGGTCAAGCCAAGAAGTGGTCAACCATCTCGACTAAACTCTAATGCAAGTGTGATAGATGGCAATATGTGAATACAACCAGTTACAATTCAAATTTTGCAACAAAAATGGGTTTATAATGTTATGGTCACTGTCTGTGTCAACTTGTACAATTGCATCAACAATGTATTTACTTTTATACATATGTAACACAGCAACACTCCCCCCCCCCCCCCCTTGCCACCTCATTTTCCATGCCATATCTTTGGCATTACCCTAACATCTCTCATTCCCACTCCCATCTGCAACCATACCCTGGCTTGTCCCACGGCAGCCCTGGCACTATCCATATGAAGAGAGCAGTTAATGACATGTCATTATGAGGCAACCCACCAGAGGAGAGACTGCACTGCACACAAGTGACTACTTGGGTGGTGTTTGGCGGTGCCTGTTCTGATCCAGCATATCCAGGACACCACCTGCTAAGCCCCCTACTGATGAAAAGAACTGCACCGTCACGAAGCCAGCATGCATGAGCATCCCTGTACCAAACATCTTAACTTCACTTATGATCATCATTGGTTGATTCAGACCTATGTATCTCGGGTTTTGCTCTGTAGACGTTAAGTTTGTGTGTGACACTTGTTTACCAAATGACACATTGGCAAACTGTATAATGATTAATTTACTGAGGTCTCTTCAAAGTACCAGAGAAAGGCATTACGTGCCAGAAGCTTCAAGAAATTGTTTTTTGAAATGCTCTAGGCATTTTGATTAGCTGTAACATGTGGTGGCTCTTGATCCTTCTGGAAAGTTTCATGCATTTTGACTGGCTGTGCAACATCATCATTCTCAAGTATGCTAGAATACTCCATCATTAGTGATTAGCAGCCTTTCCCTGTGTTTCTCAAACTTTGTATTTGATGACCTATGATTGACTGAGAGCATGTGAGAGCGGAAGGACAGAGAACTGAGACTGAGAGTAGTTTAAGAGGACTCGTTTCGTTTTGGGACTGTTGGGAAGGTCACTGAGCATTGATCTGTGCATTATCAATTGTACTAAAAGACTCTTAACTGGTCAGCTGAGTTACAGCCAAGTCACCTTTTTTTTCCCGTCCAGACTGATTCAACGAAAGATCAAATCAACTTTTATCTGCTAATAATTTCAGTCAGCATTAAGCCCACTACAGTGTCTTAGAACAGGAGCTTGATTCTTTCCAAGTCCTAACATCAAGGGCGAAACTGGGATATCTCACATTCAATTACTTCTGCAGAACCTTCTGCCTTTGGATCTTTGAAATTATCATCTGAAGTGCAATGGGCTGGCTGAAAATAATCAATGAGACATTGAAATCCATGCCGAAAAAGCTGTGAAGTGAGCATCCAATGAAATGGCATAGGCTCTTATCCATACCCTGCTGTTCACCTATCATGAGGTATCACTGGAGTTCACCAGCTTCTTTCCATTCCAGCTTCTTATGGCAAATCCATGCCAGGAATCATGCTCATCTTGCAAGAACTTTGGACAAAAGATGTCGTTAAGCCAGAGATGATGAATAGTTACCAGTTTGTCTTCTGAGTTATGAGAGGGAGTGGGAAGAGGTGCTTTAACTTGCCAGAAATGAACTTTAAATGACCCAACAGTGTGGTCAACATTACTATGACCACAAGAAAGCCTGGACTTTCCAGAAAGGAGACAAAAATGCCCATGCTCCTGCCTATCAACAACAAAAATTCATTAATGCATTGGACGGGACCCTTCGTCATTGAGTAGATTGCTGGACTGAATGACCACTGAAACTGAAAGGGACACTGAATGTGTTCCATACAAATCTGCTGAAGAAATACATTGCAAGAGGACAAAAAAAAAAAAAAAAAAAAAAAATCAAATAAGCCAAAAAGTTACTTCAGCAGTTGTGTACAAACAGAAACTCATTCCGAGAGAATGGAAGCCTCTGTGATGTGAGGAGACTGAACCAAGGCTAATTTCTAGAACCTGGCGAAATCCATTCCAACAAGTCTAGGGAGGATGTCATGATGGAAACAAGACTTTATGAGCAATTGAAAGCACAAATCTGGGGTGCCATGCATAGATTTCCTGACTGTTCTACCCAGTTTCGTGTGGACTTCAGGGCCAGTTGGGCACTATACAAAACTCACCAGATATATTCCAGTCAAGTAAAAACCTTATCTGATTCCATATGTGGCCAGTAGGTCTCTAAAGGAGAGCATGGATAATATGCTGAACACGGGAGTGACTCGAGAGTCTAATGACTCATCATATGCCTCCTCTGTTGGAATTATGAAGTGAGACGGTACAAACCACATGCATGTGGACTTCTGAAAGTTACACAAATTGAAAATCTTTGATCCAGAACCATGCTTACAGCTGAAGAGTTCTTCCAAAAACTGTGTGGAGATAAACATTTTTCTAAAATCAACCTCTGCAAAAAGTACTGGCAAGCACCTACTCCTGAGAAGACATTCCTACGACAGCTTCTGTGATTCCAGATGGAACCTATGAATTTCTGAAGATGCCCTAGGGGATGGTGAACTCTTGAGCTACTCTGAAACAGTGCATGACACAGATGCTGAAGGACATGAACAACATTGTGTATGCGTAACATATTCTAAGGGATATGCCTGCCAATCATTTTTCAAAGAACAGGATCCTACCGTATTTGATTTCACAAACATTATCAATGCAGAGAAAATGACAATGTCAAAGCTCACAAGATGCACAAATATACACACTTGAGGACTAGTAAGTGAGACAGGATTATAATACACATTCCCTTTGTTAACATGGCTAGAAGGAAAATTAATCAGGCAAGATACTCAAACTGGGTAAACAAGGGTAACTGTGGCCAATGTATGTATTTCATCAAAAGCACCTGAACAGATCAAATCATGTGGTCTGCAATACTGGTCCAAGGAATTAAGATTAACTTCCTTTTAAAGACCCAATTGTCACCTCAGTGCAAAACAGTGAGATTCTGGCTGAAGTTAAAGGGAACTCTGCAATTTTACGTCAGATTGGCTGAACCCCTGAGACCAGCACTACTTGTTTTTGTCAGGAGGAACACATTTTTTTCATGATCTGGTACTGTGACGATTACATTTATGTAAGCAAGAATTTGGAAATTCATATCAGTTTCTCTGAACTTGTTTGACCCTTTGTCAAGGTATTAGTCTGTTGTAGTACCACAGTCAAAAGAGGAAAGGGTGTAGGATGCACACACTTGACAAACTGCAGTCTGAAGAATAACAGTTCTGTATCTCAGTGACAAAGACATTTTAACCCTTGGTTAATTTGTTATCCACATGAACTCACACACACACACACATACACACACACTAAATTACATTAGACTGGTTACCGTAAGCAGAATGACAAAACTGTGGTCTACTACTGAGTGAACTCTGACTGGCTCTCTAGAGATACCCCCTGCCACTTTAAGCTTTGAAAAGAAAATTCTCCGCATTGTTTACCTTGTTCATATTCTTCTTTGTACACTCTGTAATCACCTACTTTCCTTGAAAACTGTGCAAGTTTTTCAGATCTACATACAGAAATTATCTAACCGACAAAAAAAAAAAAAAAAAAAAAAAAAAAAAAAAAAAAAAAAAAAAAAAAAAAATCAAACTGTAAAGAAATTGGAAAGAACACACACATGCACACACCATTCACATACACATCCAATCATCACAATGTTGAAAATGTTCACTGCAGTGTGCCAATAAAATGAAAGAGTTAATTCTACTAGTTTTTTTTTACAGTGGAAATGCACAGGGCAGACTCTACAGGAGTCAATCACTATTAAAAATGAAACAAAAATAGTAGGCTCATTGTTTGGAAAGAGGTCACTAAGCTTTGAACAAATGATTATTTGTACAACACAGAAAGAGACCAAACTTTGTACATACATCTGATTGCATGTGAAACCAGCCTGGATCAAACAGAAAACCCTCTTTCTTCAATTCAGTGTATAAAACCCAACTTGTAAACAAAGCAAACAAAGGTAAATAGCCACATTTCATCCATACTTACACATAACTGAGAAACAAGAGAGCAACATAAAGCCACTCTACCACATTTCCGAGAACCAATACCACTTTCATCATAGTTATAAGTCAGAGTAATTTTTATAAGAACAGAACAGACAGTACAAACAACCCAAAACTTGTAAGATATAATGCCAAACAACTCAAATTAAAAAAAAAAAAGTAACGAAAGATGATTAAAATGTGAAATCAAGTAAAAAAAAACAACAGAAAAAGAAAGGTGAACCAAAGAGAAATGTGTAATGGTCGAGACTTGCACAACATACACACGATGTGACAAGACTGCCTCCTCTTTCTCTTGTGCTACCGTATGCACTGCTGCAAGGACAAAATACATGGTGGAGAGCACATCAAACTAAAAAAAAAAAAAAAAAAATTGTTTTGTTCTGAGGGGCTGGGACCAATATGCCTATTAGCTTTTATCCATATTTGGCCTTACCATGCACATACTACAGGCAGTATAATCAGAACTCAAAACAATGAAAGTACTCACTGACTAGACAAGTAAACATTCATTGCAGTATCAACATTTCAACTGGCTATGTATCTTCTGAGGAATCTCCAGATGGAAGAATCTGAACATCAGACACATGACTGAGAAATGCCAGTCCATACCACAAAGTCATTAGCATGCTGCAGATGTAAGAAGGAACAAAAAGAAAAGTTGAAAGAAAATAAAACAAAATGCAACACACATCAGTACAGAAGCATTATAAACTGTGTTACTGTCACAAATCTATAAAAATAAAACAAAAGAAGATAATTACCCTTAACACAAACTCTGGGTAAAAACTGGCAGTTACACAATCATTTTAACCCTCTTGCATTCGCATTTTCCAGCCTAGAACTGCTCCTAGTATTCGTATTGTTTTGATAAATTTAACCTAAAACTCACCTACTGCTTTTGAAAGGCTGTAGTGGACAAAGTTTCCACTGCAATGCTGTCAATTTAGTATGCAAAATTCTGATACATCATATTTCATAATGCAGAGATGTCACATGTTTGGAATGCATGTTGGTGTCATTGTCACCCTTTGTCACAAAACAATGGGACATCAAACGTTGACAATGTTACTATGATAGACCAGACAGACAATAACATGGTCGGCATGCATTTGTTAGTATAAATCATCAAAGGGTGGCCTACCTCAACTTGTAAACAGCAGTCCTGGTTCAGTAAATCCAGTTTGGGGTGTCACAAAGTGTCACATGATTGTCACATACTCAAACATGCGGCCAGGTAACTTTACGGTTTTTGTTTTTTATCCTAAAAGGTGTGTTTGTCACTACTTAACGATTTTTAATACCGGACTATACACAGTCACAGAAAGAAGTAAACTCCATTATTTACACTCTGATGTGGTGTCTGGTCACACACAACAGGAAGGTGAGTGTCACCTGTCACATGTCACCAATATGGTAAACACTACTCTTGATCCATGGTTTCTACCATATTTGCCGCATGGCAGAAACCGTGGTTTTCGACATCACCCCACTGATCCATGGCTCACTAAACCGAAGATCTGTCGACCAGTAGCACCAGAGTCTTGGCAGACGTTAGATTCCATCGTGACGAGCACAACTATGTATGCGCGCATCTCAGCAGGTGTCATATCCTGCCAAAGTGGGTCAAGTTGCCCCCGCTTTGTCATCTGCTGCCTGGCGTACAGGTTCGTCTGGTAAGCAGCCGTAGTAAAAAACAACTGCGGCAGGAAGAGAAAAAAAATAATCCAGAGTGTAGCCGTGTCTGGCAAATCATGTTCTGGCCCAGTCTCTTCCTCAAAAAGCTGAACTACAGGTGTGGAAGTGGCCGGTCGCCACGTGGTCACAAACGCAGACAAAGCCACATCATCATCTTCATCACTTTCTTCACCTTCTTCTCTCCTCTTCTTCCTCTCAAACATCCACATCACTTTCATTTAACTCCTCTCTTTCATTTCTTTCTACTTCTTGTAGTATTTCATCCAACTCCTCTTCATATAATCCTAAAAATCGCCGTCAGTAGAAGCGCTAGCAGACGCCATTTTCAGAAACAAGGCGATGCCGTCTGCAGCAATGGAATGCGGTCAGTTCACGACCCTAGTCTTTGTGAATGAATCCTTTCCCACACCCCATACTACTGCTAAGATTTCATTGGACACCTCTCAGGGATACACGTTTATTTTTGGCCAGTCTTGACTTAAAACGTGGTCGCAGTGTGTGAGGGAAAGTAACACGGCACGTACGGCCGGTTGCGGCCGGAACGAATAGCAGGGGAGACAAACACAGCGGCCGGATACGGGCGAAACGAATGCAAGAGGGTTAAAGCTTCACTGACATTCAACACAAAAAAGTGATTGTTTTTCTATTCTTGTGATGACTTCTGCTGAAGGACAATGAATAAGAATCAAATCATGCCAAGCCCTATTTAGTTACAAGACACCATTTTATCAGATCAAATAGATGTAGGGTAAAAGAGGTCCACTTAATCATTAAGGGACCACATATGTCTATGGGGACAGCATGGTAAGGAGCGATGGTCACCACTTCTCACTGGGCTGCCTTCCGCACTAAGATCTGTATATGCATGGTGACCACAACCAACAGGAAAATGAACATCTGTGCATTTCCAATCTAACAATACAGGTGTGTTTCACAGATGCAAAAATTCAAGAGCAGCCTATGTTTGCCTGCCATGAGAGAAGGAAGAAACGAGATGTGCTGAGAAATGGGCTCAAGCAGAAGAGCTTTTACATCAAATGTCACTTGCCAGTATTCCTGATAACACGCAACTTTGGTTTCTATTACGCACAGGTTTCAAATTTAACGCACAGATCTTAAAGATAAGATCACAGTGATACACAGATATTTGGAACACACTAACTCAGTCTGTCCATAACAAAGCTTCCACAACTGTTCAGCTGAAGTTGGAAGACAAACTCATTTTGCCATTCAGATACAATGTGCTGATTTGTTTCTTACTGACTTATGAAATGCTTGGGCTGCAGTTATAATCCACTTTCGGTTGTT
The DNA here is from genome assembly GCA_016801955.1 of Conus betulinus. Taxonomy (NCBI): domain Eukaryota; kingdom Metazoa; phylum Mollusca; class Gastropoda; order Neogastropoda; family Conidae; genus Conus; species Conus betulinus. Next base: position 193,518 of record JADBJO010000818.1, on the reverse strand, counting down.
TCAACAATCCATTTAAGTCGTTTTTTTGCTTGCTAAGGAAAGATCATATCACTGTTGGCGTTGATGACAAGGATAATAAGCAACTGATGGAAATATTTATACATTTTTCTTTAAGAGCTGGTGTCTACTACAGCTATGCACACATTCACATAAGAGTAACTTGTCAGCCATGGAGATCCAGTCTAATACTGACCAACAGACCATTACTACAATTAAGTGACTGCTGTCAAGTAAGTTGTACTGTTTCTTTTGTCAAATATATTCTGGTCTTGTTTTTGTTTTTCATTTCCTTTTTTTAAAATGGAAGTCCATCTATATTTTTGATGAGACAAGGCTTGAGCAAACTGAAATTCAAATGCTTTCCTGCCATTTGAAAAAAAAAAAAAAAAAAACGACAATGTGGCCTGCCTTTTTCCCATTCTATCTGTTGGCTAATACATCCATTTATTTATGTAAGATGACAGCACCAGCAGTCATTCCAATAATATTATCCTATCCAAACATAAGCTCAGCAGGAAAGGTTGGCCACAAGGATACTGTTTGATGGCTGTGAAAGTGCAAACTCCTGCAAGAACATATTCTATCCCTCTAAATCTATAACTAATACACATACACACACACACACACACACACACACACACTCTCTCTCTCTCACTCACACCTATGGGTGATTCTGACTGATATGAGAAAAAAGTAAACAGAAATAAAGGAGCGAGTGTGTGTGTATGCGCACGTGTGAGTTTGAGTGTGTGTGTGTGTGTGTGTGTGTATAGTTTCTTTCACTGTTTTAAATCTTTTCATGTTTGTGTGGTCAACAGAGCTTCATTAGGCATAATGAACACCCACATTTTCATAACAAAATACGTCAAATGCTACAGCATACTTTTATGGATCTCAGGTTTTCAAGGTGATTGTCAGAATGCTTACAATGTACAGTATACAAGGGCAGACTAGTTTCAATAAAGTGTTATTACTGAATATAAATTGCAACACATTCACGAAACAAAAAGTCATAACATGCATATTATAGCATATCACTGATTTCTGTTGTTAAATGTAGAAAAAAAAAAAAAAATAAATGCTGAATGTGTCGCTTTAAATTTGGCATCCGGTTTTCAATTTTGACCCTCAGTTTTCCATAAAAAGGATCGTTTTTACATCATCACAGGGAATACTAACCCCTTTTAGCTGTTCTGGCTGTTAAAGAGTGACAGCCTCAATCGGTTTCTTTGCACCAGTTACAGGATTTTATTACTCTTTAGGCATCAATCCAATTTGAAGCCTGTGTCAGCCATTTTTTCTCATGTGAGATCCCTGAATTATTCTAACAATCTCTTGATATTGTGTCATCCCACTTCCTGCTAGAACCTGCACTGAAACCCTTCCACTCGGTTTAAGCAAGAATTCTACCCTCTCTCCTCTTTGAAATGACCCTCTGGATATTGTATCAGTATATGGGAACTGAAACTGAAATGAGAAGCATACGCTGTATACATATTACATGTCACAGACTTTCACTATGTCACTAGAATCAGCAACAACTCGGCAACATTTTGGTATAAAGCTCTGTGTACTAAAAGCAAAAATGAGCTTGAAATGCAAATAAAATTCTAGGATGACACAGATGGGCTACAGGAATGGAGGGGAAAGTGGCTGTTTTTTTACACAGACATGCTGTGCAATGAAACTTGGCAAACATCTGACACAGTTTACCACTTGAAAGTGGAGAGTGCAGAAAACCACAGAACAGAACTAGGAGTGTCAGGGAGAAGAATGTAAGCGTCTGCTGACTTTGCAATATGTGTGTGTGTGTGTGTGTGTGTGTGTGTGTGTGTGTGTGTGTGTGTGTGTGTGTGTGTGTGTGTGTGCGTGCGAGCTTGTGCGTGTGTGCATGAGTTTATGAAGAGAGCTAGAGAAAGACACAGAGCAAAAATTAGTAACCTGGTAATTGACTGGAAATACAACAGCCTGGACAGGGATATGTGTTAGTACAGAATCAGTTGACCCAAATGAGATGAACACAGAATTAGTAGGCTAAAATGTTAAACTGAATATTCCTACCGAAACCTGAGGGACAGTAGGAGATTAAAGCAACATTTTGTTTTCCCTGGTAACCAGACATTTGTTCAGCCCATAACTAAAAACAGATATCTGTTGGATTTTGAGGCATAACGCTTGTACAAGCCTGCAATTGACAGAAAGCGAGAGTGAAGGGAAGGACACACAACACAGAAAGCAGGAAGATGAAAGATGGGAGAAAGAGCCCAAGTGACACAACAGATTGTGTGTTTTGTGAGCAAGAATCAGAGACTGTGACAAAGGGAGAGATATTGAGAAAAGTGAGAGGCAGAGGGGCAGATAGAGAGCAACTGATGACAAAGAGTTGGCATACTGAAAGGGAGGATAACAATGCAAGATGGACTCTGAACTTAACGAATGTCTGAGAACGAAGAAACCAACAAATTTTAAGAAGGCAATGGATAAAATGTGATGCTGTATGTTAAAGTCATGAAGAAGAGTAACATCTTACAAAATGAACTTAATACTTATCAAGAAACTGAGATCATTCTGAACAAACATCAAAAGACAAATCCATTACTTTCATTCTCTCTGAAACATGTCCATTTAAGCTCAGGAAGTACAACGAAGAAAACTTGTACCTAAATGGCTGGAGATTATTTCTTATTTTCACACGCAGCGTCACATATAATCTTTTGTACATCCAGCCCTCTCGTCAAAGAAACAAACAAATCAAGTGTGAAAAAAAGAAACAACAAAGCAACAGCCAATGCATGAATTCATGCACACATAAACATACTAACAAGAACACAAAATGCTACATCCAGTGTATGATTACAAACTAACAAAGCAGAAAATGAGAAAGAGGGAGGAACAGAGAAATAGTGAGAGAGAGGGAGAGAGAGAGAGAGAGACAGTCAGTGACAGTAACAGAGAGAGAGAGAGCAATACTGTAGTGAAAGAGGAACTCACACACACACACACAAAGATGTATATAAGCACTTGCACACTCTTCTCTCTCTTTAGTATTCTACACACCAGTGACACAGAAACGACCTATATTTTGGGGTACAGTGGTCAAATTTAGAGAAAGACAAACAGACAGAGACTTATGGAGTTATGGGGGAAGACAAACTGTCAGAAACCAAGAGTAAAACAAAGACAACTCAGGGGGAAGACAAACTGGCAGACACTGAGAGTGAAACATAGATAGCTCAGGTTCAATCATGAGATTCACTCTGTAATAGCTGCAAAGCTCATGATGGTATTTTGCCCACCAGAAAATCGGGGAAATAGAGTGTTCTTTCTGACCTGTAACAAAGCACTTGTGAAATAAACTAAGCACTATTTGGGCCATTCTAACCAACGTCAAGCAGAGTTCTTTGTGACATCAAACATTACCACAACGTCTGATGAATCCAAAGGATTTTCCTTTTAAAAAATCTAGCAAGCACACTGTGCATCCTATATGCAGATTACTGACTGTACAAAACATCAGCATTTCTCTGCATGTTTGGATCTGAAATTCTGGAGTGATTTTCAGTTGGGCGACAGAAACTTCTCCACTAAACGCTCATGATCACGGTTGCTTCTGGTAAGTCAATGGAAGTTCATGACTGGCTTGCAAATCAATCAGTGGCTATAAAAAACCTGTGAGATTTCCAAACAAATTTCAACTGGTGTACTGAAGTATGGGCTAAGAAACATGGAAAGATGAAGGGCGAGTAAATGGGTGGAGGTATCCCTGGCGTGCTGTGTGACACTGGAATTCCAGGACAAATCAAATAACTCAGATCTGCTGCCTGGAGGATACATTATTGTCAGTGAACATCCCAATCTGTTGATGACTGGGTTAATATGACGGGAAATAAGGGATAGTAAGGAACTTGTCAATCACTGAAAACAAATACAGAAGGATAATCACACATTCACATTCCAACAGAAGTTACACATACTTAAAATCATATTACTATTGAGCAGGAAAAGAAATTAACATGAGTAAATGCGTTAAAACTGTATGAGCGCTCAAAACAGTATAGTTCTTGTACCAGTCTGGGGACAGAAAGAAAATTTCACCTATACAAAGAACACAAAACACCCACAACAAAAAGAACACATTTGCTTCTACAACTTACATCCTTTGCTTCTGCTTCTAAACTTCTCCAATGTGGTCATGACGTCACTTTCTTCATCGTTGGCTACTCCCGATGGAATTCCTGTGACGCCATTGTTAGTGGTTGTCACAGCCGCAGTCCTTAAAGATTTGTACTGAAAAATTCAATTGAAAAAAATTCTTAGACCCCTGAATATGAACTTCTTTTTTCATAAATTTCATGACCTCTGTTCTCTTTAGACCTAAGTAACGGCTGTCAGTGTTTTTTCCTAACTGCTGCAGACAGGTATGATACGAGATCTCATCATCATACAATGCACTGCCCCAATTTACTACTGAACAATTGGAACAATGTTCTAGTCCACACTGGACTTGGTGGCGAACACAGACACAAAATAAAGAAGTTGCAGGTTCCTCACACTGCCTTGCGAAACACTCGATGAAGGCACTACACTATAACTACAGTAAGCATCTCCTGGCATCAACCATGAGCATAGATCACTGCAGATCAAAGTCTCTACCTTGACTGCAGATACACACCTATCAAACTGCTCTGATGTATCAACTGGAATGAACCAGTTCAAGTTCTCTTTCACTCAATAAAAGCCAGACTTCAGTGTTCCTGCTGGAACGAACCATGCAAAATCCTACTTTACTCAAAGAAATTCAGACTTCACCACCCCCATCCCCCCACCTCCGTATCTGTTCTAATAGCCCTCTCAGAGACCATAGAAGTGCTTCATATATGCCATCCAGTAAGGTGCTGGGACTAATCTTGATAGCTGTTTTTTCATTATGTTAGAACAATTACTGAAACAGTGTGTACTAAGACAGGGCATTAATCAAGCCATGAACATATTTAAAAATCTTGAGATCTTAGTCTCCTACTCCAAATCATCAAACACAGCCTCAAAAATAACAAAAACAACAGAAACTAAAATCATCAACCCGAAGACATACAACAACAAATATTACACAAAAACACAAATGTCTCTAATATTCTGAGTGCATTTTCAGTAACGTATGCATGTTATGTTGTTGCTGCTGTTGTTTTTTACCCACAAAAAGACTTCCCTTAATCTGACATTTTCTAAATGGCTGATTTCTGCCCCAGGGCAAAACTTTTTACTCATTGATCCCAACAGGATGAAAAATGATGTAAACCGAGTCAAGTCCACCCTGTGCACAATTGTTCAGCATACATGGACATACTTACCTTATGTCATAAAAAACAACATACAAATGAGAAAAAAAAAAAAACTAAAGAAACAAGGAAGAAACAACCCTTAGTAATTCTAGCTTACATTTGGATTGTCCTTGGCAAGCAGGTTTATTTTGCTCCATGCTTCATCTCGCTGTTTGGCCTTCTCCTTCTCTCTGCAACACAGTCACCAGTATCAAGTTCAGTTTGTTTTTTTTAAATGTTTTCTAGCATGGGCAACTTTGACCTCCTGTTAGTACTACTGCTGTTGCCACATCTAGAACTACTGCTGTTGCTGCATCTGTTATTAATGCTGTTGCAACATCTAGTGTTACTGTTGTGCTGCCACATTTAATACTACTGCTGTTGCTGCATCTAGTGTTACTGTTTGCCCGCATTTAGTACTACTGCTGTTGCTGCATCTGGTACTACTGCTGTTGCCGCATCTAGTATTACTGCTGTTGCCACATCTAGTATTACTGCTGTTGTCGCATCTAGTACTACTGCTGCTGCCGCATCTAGTATTACTGCTGCTGCCACATCTGGTGCTACTGCTGTTTGCCGCATCTAGTATTACTGCTGTTGCCACATTTGGTGCTCCTGCTGTTGCCGCATCTAGTATTACTGCTGCATCTGGTGCTGCTGCTGTTGCCGCATCTGGTGCTACTGCTGTTGCTGCATCTAGTATTACTGCTGCTGCCGCATCTGGTGCTCCTGCTGTTGCCGCATCTAGTATTACTGCTGCATCTGGTGCTACTGCTGTTGCTGCATCTAGTATTACTGCTGCTGCCGCATCTGGTGCTCCTGCTGTTGCCACATCTAGTATTACTGCTGTTGCCCCATCTAGTATATACTTCTGTTGCTGCATCTGGTGCTACTGCTGTTGCTGCATCTGGTGCTACTGCTGTTGCTGCATCCGGTGCTACTGCTGTTGCTGCATTTGGTGCTACTGCTGTTGCCGCATCTAGTATTACTGCTGTTGCCCCATCTGGTGCTACTGCTGTTGCCACATCTGGTGCTACTGCTGTTGCCGCATCTAGCATTACTGCTGCTGCCACATCTAGTATTACTGCTGCTGTTGCCGCATCCAGTATTACTGCTGTCGCTGCATCTAGTATTACTGCTGCTGCCGCATCATCTGGTACTACTGCTGCTGCTACATCTAGTACTACTGTTGTTGCTGCATCCAGTATACTGTGTGTTGCTGCATCCAGTATTACTGTTGTTGCTGCATCTGGTACTACTGCTGTTGCTGCACCCGGGATTACTGCTGTCCCTGTATACAGTATTACTGCTGCTTCTGCATCTGGTACTGCTGTTGTTGCTGTATTTAGTATAACTGCTGTTGCTGCATCTAGTATTAATGCTGTTGCTGCATCCATTACTACTGCTGTTGCCGTATTTGGTACTAATGCTGTTGCTGTATCTGGTACTGCTGCTGTTGCCGCATGTAGTACTACTGCTGTTGCCACATGTAGTACTACTGCTATTGCCGCATCTAATATATACTGCTGTTGCTGTACCTGGTACTACCGCTGTTGCCACATCTAGTATTACTGCTGTTGCTGCATCTAGTACTACTGCTGCTGCCGCATCTAGTACTACTGTTGTTGCGCATCCAGTATTACTGCTGTTGCCACATCTGGTAAACTGCTGTTGCCGTATCTGGTACTACTGCTGTTGCCGCATCTAATACTACTGCTGTTGCCACATCTAATACTACTGCTGTTGCTGCATCTAGTACTACTGCTGTTGCTGCATCTAGTACTACTGTGGTTGCTGCATGTAATATAACTGCTGTTGCCACAATTAGTTTTACTGCTGCTGCCACATCTGGTTCCACTGCTGTTGCTGCATCCAGTACTACTGCTGCTGCTGCATCTGGTACTACTGCTGTTGCTGCAGCCAGTACTACTGCTGCTGCTGCATCTAGTACTACTGCTGTTGCCACAATTAGTTAAACTGCTGTTGCTGCATCTAGTGCCACTGCTGTTGCCACATCTAGTACTACTGCTACTGAAGCATCTTCAGCACTATTTCAATGACTCCGTTCCGTTCTTCTCTATAGGCAGTCACACTAATTCCCTTTTTAGCAGCGCAAATGTCAGCCATAAATACTATGCATGTATAATCCATTTTGATGTCACGAACTGATCCCTTCCGGAATCCCGACATGAGCTTCACAGACACGGAAATGAAGATCAACACAAGGCACTAGCAACAGAAACTGCAACAATCTGTCCACTATTCGTGAATCTTATGGATGAGGATCCAATTTTATTATACAAAGGAATAACCCCATCCTAAGTCGCAGTGAAGAGATTTCTGTATTTTACTCTTTTATTCTTACAGCCACGATTTCCAGTTGCAGAAAGTGCACCCTCTATTCCAAACTGACTGAAAATTGGGCTGCTCGATAGTCTTCCTGCAGCCTGGAAAATTAGTTCTAATAGCAAGTGTTTCGATCTTCGCGCATGCTGAGTCATTATCATCATACACTATCTTTGATCAGGTTGCTCACTGGGTCATGTTTATGAAGAGTTTGGATGCCAGATCCCACACCCCTCCCTACTGTGGGAAAGGCCCCAGTGCCACACTCTTTGTCAGTATGCTACAGAACATATGGCTATCATGACCAAACACACATGTACTAACCATGGAAGGTGTGAAAAAGTCTAATTCTGATCAGATTTTTCATTAATTGTATACAGAATAGTGACGGATTGTGATTTCTTTCAACTAGGTGAAGAGAACAGAGTAAGTTTTAACTGTCATAGGAACACTAACAGATGATATCATAACAGTATTAACACTGAAACTGAACAAATACATTTGTATTACAATCAGCATGACTGCTTCAAGTCTATCCCTATGTTTTACTGGTATCTAACATGTGAAATGAAGACTGCGACATGGTGAAAAATGTAGAACATTTTATTTGTGGATATTTTCTCTACATGAGTCATTGTAAATAATGACATGATGTGGACTTATTGTGAAATGTAGAGCATTCTCTATTTTGTGGATAGTTTCTCTACATGAGTCATTGTAAATAATGACATGATGTGGACTTATTGTGAAATGTAGAGCATTCTATTTTGTGGATAGTTTCTCTACATGAGACGTTGTAAATAATGACATGATGCCGACTCATTATGTGGTTATGCTATGAAATAATGATGGTTGTCAAGACTGAAAATTAAACACAAACATCAGATCTGGCATATATAATTTACGTGATAATTGTGACTTTTAATCTTGGTATTACCAACACCATGGCACTGGAATGCATGAGGTTACATCTTAAACTTGGCAGTTTTATAAGAGACTGTCACAAGTAATGTAACCTTTAGTGTCAACACTGTGACAATTTTTTTGACATCATTTCTCCACTTACAAGCATAGGTTCTTCTGTGTACAAAGAAGTGGTATACTAATATATCTCTGAAATTAGGACCCCATTACCTACTTTTTTTTTCATACATCCAGGAATGACAGAATATAAGACAACTGGACTGAATCAGGTTGAAGGGTAAGCAGTAATGAATAATTAAGGAATCAAAGAATCAAGAAAGAACATTAAAACAGATTATGCTACGCGCTCAACTCAAATGATCTCATATTTCACACGTACATGTAGGTTAACAGACTTACTTTTGGCGTTCTGCTTTGTACTGTTGTGTGCAGTCATCAAAGAGCTTCTGATTCATCTCCATGAAAAGCTTGAGGGCATTGTATATCAACCCATGAATCGTCCTGCAACGTCAAACATCTCTTATCATTAACATGCACATACGGGCATATCATAACAAAACGGCTAATATAATACAAACACCCTATTTCTTTCACAAGAGTAACTATAAGCTGAGTTTAAGTAGCACTGCCATCCACTGCCTCCTAACACGAGTGCCGAGTGTTAGAATGCTACTTAAACAGCAATGTCCAAATCAAGTGTGCTAAAGACACACATGTCCCAATGAGCCTACTTGTATGACCCTAGAATGGCCCAAATGCAATATGCCCCTAGAACAAAGCACTGTGCTAGGGGATAGGGAGTCTGACTAGAACCCTGATGCTTCATGATGGGGCCAAAGAGGCAGTGGGTATGAAGAGGAATGATGAAGAGTTAAACGCAAACACAAACAATCTGAACATGATATTTAACTTCTGATGTGTAATGACAGGGCAACGTGAACCCTGAAGAAAAAGGAAGAAGTATACACCGTTGTCTAGGGAAACAGTGCAAGGCACATGCTAAAGAAGCATGCTAGTGACCCAGTATACCAGGAGGAAACAGCTGGGTGAGGTAGATGATGGGTGCTTTAAACTGAACGTAATGCGGAACAGCTTAACAAATGTAGTCTGCACACCACCTCTGAATAAAGTCCACATGTATTAGAAAGAAGCCAAAGTGCATAGAAGAAAATTACCCATGGGCACAACAAGGTGAAGAATGTGAAGGGCGTATGCACCAAGAAAAGGCATCAAGGCCTCAAAGGCAGCAAAGAAGAAACGCAGCCACCAACATAAGAAAAAAAAGAAACTGACACATGAATATAAACTACAATCATTTCATGCTGAACAGCGCAGGTAAGGAAAAGTTGCTTCCCTTGCTGGGCAGTTGGTTCCAGTCTGTGCCGCTTGGTTTCAATAAAATTCACTTGTTACTGCAATGATAGCATCTGATGTAAAAGTAGCGGACAACTGAAAAACAATGCAAGTGGTAGCTGGTAGTACAGGCAGAAGGTAAACGATGTACATGTGAAGTGAAAGACTCTACTCACTGATCTGCTAAATTCTGATGTCATATTGTTTGTAGTCCAGCCGACTGCTAAGGGCGCTTTCAGGGCAGTTACCCCTTTGAAATCATCTCTCAACTTATAAAAACACCATCTTAAAAAACACACACTGGAAGTTCATTGAAATCCTTCTTCTGTCAAATCTTAGATGAAAAATACCTATCTCTTTCAAATGACTGGCACAGTGACCTCAGTGACCACATAATCGTAACAACATGGGGAGTTTGTGTTTATACTCTCAGGCCGAAGTTTTGTGGCCAATGCAGTAATAAGATAGTCACGTGACGCCCACCCTACTTCCGCCTACGGAAGATGCCGAAGTTCGTGTACTGTACGTCATTCAATGAGGCCTGCGCGCAAGGCAAACCCCCAGGGAACTTTGGCGCTAGAGGGGAAGGTAGGGCGGGCATTAGAGTCTGACATGGTAAGTATACTTAGCCAAACAGGGAGTATAACACAAACTCCCCATTTTTGCGTCGTATACTATACCATGTCAGACCATAGCAGAATTTAAAGTAATAGGAGGAGGGCCGAGCGCCCTAATGGTTCCTGGGGTAGACCGATATGGCTGCATTGGCCGCCACAAATGAAATCCCTTTAGAACCATCAGCCCTGGTCATGCGGATGTCCCTTAAATAAAAGTTTATGAAAGGGTTCTCCGAACGCCAGTAGGCTGCCTCCAGGAGATGGCGCACGGGGACAGAGTGCTGGAACGCTGAGGACGTGGCCAGCGCTCTGACCTCATGGGCTCGGGGTGGGGACAGGGCTGGGAGGTCTTTGTACGCCTGGGGGCATAGGCAGATCTGATAGTATTGGATAGCCACCTAGAGATAGTGCCCGCCGATATGTCCTTCTTGTTGTTGGGGTTGATGGAGATAAGAAGGCGGCGCTGCGAGGAACGCCTGGGGCGGGAACGCTCCCAGTATCTGAGGCACCTAGAGGGGCACAGGTCCATGTCCCCACCCCGCTCGTTGCCTAAGATATCCGCTAGAGAGCGGATCAGGAGGGAAGGAGAGGCTGTGCCCGGTTCCTGGTTCTTCGCTAGGAACTCTCAGGTAGGAACTTAAGTGAGACCGAGCCGTCTCTGTGAAAGGCGATGTCCCGAGGGTCCCCGCTGAGGGCATGAATCTCACTTCGCCTTCTGGCTGAGGCCAGGGAGAGAAGGAAGGGTCTTGAAGGAGAGGAGGTCAAAGGGAATGGAGCGGAGGGGCTCGAAAGGGGGGGGTTTTCTGAGGGCGCCTAACACCAGAAAGAGGTCCCACAAGGGGGCGCCTAGGGGATTGAGCTTCCCGTAGGGGCAACCCCCCGTGATAGTTCTCTGAGTAGAAAGTCATTGTCGAAAGATGGGCCGCCGAGCTGTCGGATGGTGGTGCATACGGCCGATCGGTAGCCCCGAATGGAGCTAGCCGAGAGTTTTAAGGAGGACGAAAGGTGGGATAGGAAATTGCCTAGCTGGATGTTGGAGGGGGGTAGGTAGGGGGGACCGAGTTAGCCGTGCACCACGTGACCCATCTCTCCCATCTGTAATTATAGAGGGACTCTGTGCTAGCCCTACGAGAGGCCGAGGCCAAGTCTCGTAGTCCCTGCGATGCTCCCGCTTCTGTCAGGGTCTCTAGGACAGACCGGGGTCTGTCGGCGGGGGGGGGGGGGGGACGGTGGTCGCAATTTGGCTGGCATAGAAGCCAAGCGTGTAGGCGAAGCATCATGGGGATTGGAGTGAGGGAGGCCCGAGCGAGGTTGTCTGAGCAAGTCCCACCGAGGGGCTAGCTGGAGAGGGGGAACGTGAGTTAGGGACCTGAGGTCCGGGAACCACGACTGAGTCGGCCACCATGGGGTTATGAGGATGAGTTTGGGTCTCTCCAGCCTGGCCTTCCTGATCACTTTGTGAAGTATGGGGAAGGGGGGAAAGGCGTAGGCGACAAGTCCCCGTCCAGGGGAGGGAGAGCGCATCGACCGCGTACGCTCGGGGGTCCGGGACTGGAGAGACATACATGGGGAGTCGATGGTTGAACCGTGTCGCAAATAGGTCGACCATGGGCTTGAACCAGTGATCCCAGACAGTGGTTAGTGTCAGCTTGTTCAGGGTCCACTCTGTGTGCAGAAGGGTCCCTGACCGGCTGAGAGTGTCTGCCAGGATGTTCCGTGTCCCCGCTATGTGTCTCGCACGGAGGGTGGTTCCCCGTGCGTGGCACCAGCGAAGGAGGGCCTCTGTCCGGAGAGAGAGGCCGATGGAGTGAGCCCCCCCCCCCCCCCCCCCCCTGTTGACGTAATGGGCTACCGACGTGTTGTCCGTGAGGAGGAGAACCAGTCGGTGCGAGATTAGATGCTGGAAGTGGAGGAGGGCCAGTCTGACCGCTTCCAACTCTAATATGTTGATGTGGAGGCGAGCCATCTGTGTGTCCCACATCCCCATGACTGTCCCCCAAGTGGGCCCCCCAGCCCGAGTTGGAGGCGTCCGTGTATAGCTCGAGGGACTGAGTTGGGAGAGAGATCGGAACGCCGGTGATCAGGGTGGACGGATTGAGCCATTCCTCCGTGGCGCCCGAGAACCAGGGGGCGAGGGGAATGGTCAGGTCCCAGCGGTCCGAGGTCTGGGACCAACGACGACGGAACTCCCTCTGCAGCTGGCGTTTGGGGACCCGACCCAGCGGAATGAGGGCAGAAAGGGACTCCATCATCCCTAAGAGGGAGGACAGAGTTCTGGCCGAGGTGTGCGAGGCTTCTCGGAGGCGCACGATGAGGTCCACAATCGGGCGGACCTCTCCGGGGGGGGGGGGACCTTCATGGTAATCGTGTCGAAACTCATGCCCAGGAAAGAGAACCTCTGACTGGGAATAAGTTCGCACTTGAGGGGGTTGATTACAAACCCCAAGGTGGAACAAAGGCTGAGGAGGCGGGTGGTGTGGGCCTGGCACTGAGCCTGGGAGGAGGCTAGGACAAGCCAGTCGTCGAGGTAAACCAGGAGGCGAATGTCCTCCTGCCTGGCCAGGGCGGCCATCTCCTTGACAACCTTCGTGAAGAGGAAGGGTGCCAGGGAGAGGCCAAAGGGGAGAGCTTTGAACTGGAACACCCGAGCTTGCCAGACGAACCGGAGGTAACGTCTGTGCGCCGGGTGGATAAGGATTGGAAATACGCATCTTTCAGATCTATGGAGGTCGCCCCCAATCTAAATGGTGAATGGAGTCTCTGATCTGGAAGGGTGTGTCCATCTTGAACTTGGTATGTCTTAGGAACTTGAGGGGAGGGGAAAAAGGTCGAGGATGGGCCTCATCCCCCCGAAGGTTTGGGGATCACGAACAGGTGGGAGTAAAACCCGGGGTTGGGCTGGAAAAACTTCTGCGATGGCCCCCTTCTGTAGGAGTTCGAGGACTTCCAGGCGGAGGGCCTCCGCCTGGGGTGGTGGGGGGTCGCTGGGGGACGGAGGAGGAAAACGCATGAGGGGAGGGCGACCGTGAGCCCAGGGTAGGCGAAAACCCATCCTGAAGCACGACACTACCCAGGGGCTGAGGCCCATACGTCGCCACTGGCGGGCATGCCGGGAGAGGTTGCCCGCCAGGGGAGCCGATGGTCCCGGGGGGAAGGGGTACAGTGGGCCGGTGTCTTGCTGGGCAGGTTGTGCCAGTTCCATGCCCCCTACGGGAGTGTCCTCCAGTCACCTGCGGGGCCGTGCTTGCTGGCCGAACCGAAAATTCTGGCTGGCGAGGTTTTGGTTTAGGCCTCTGCGAGTTAAGTGGGCGCTTGGCCGGCCCGGCGGTGTGAAATGGGGCTTGACGGGGGGTACGGAGTGGGCCTGTTGGCCCTGGGGTAAGACCGAAAGGGGGGGTCTGGAAGGGCGTGGCTGAGGCCGGGGGGCGAAGGACGCCGCCTGCTTGCGTTCCTCGAGAGAGAGAGACATAGCCGAGGTGGAGTACTCGCCAAAGAGCGAGTGATCCTGGCCCGGGACACATCGTAGGGATGCCCTGAGTGAGTGCCGGGAGAGAGTGAGGAGCGTGCAAAGCACCGCGTCTCTAGCCACAAGCAGACAATTAAAATGGGTCGTTGCTGCGCTGTCCGCCGCAGCCGACAAGTGATGCGATATCCTGTTGACTAGGTGTCGCATGAAGGGATCGCTGAACAAGCGAAGTTCGTCGTCCTGGTGGGGTTCGGAGTTTGTATCCGAAGGCCCTGGGACGGCGCCGTCATCCCCAGGCCAGAGTACCTCCGCCCTCTGCAAGAGCATGCTAAGGTAGGCATGCCCTGCAGTGGTGTGTAAGATGCCCATCCGGGCTACTCGGTCCCAGTCCTTTAACGCCTTAAAGGAGACAGTGGCCGAAGTAGGGGGGGGGGCCGGTTGGGTATCAGGCGACAATCCGATTGGGGAGATGGCCCACTCCCTGGTGGCCGGATTGTCAGCAAAGAGGGAGGTAACAGGGTGCTTCCTGCGGGTCCCAAGTAGGGCGCCGAAAGGGGCCGCATTGGGTGCCGGGGGAAGGTCTTGACCCGGCGTGGGGACGGCGTCTGCACCCCTGGCGCGTTTCGCCGGACTCTCCCACAGTGAAGTGAGGGACTGAGGAGCTACAATCCTGAGTCTTGAGTGTTGGGCTGGGGGCGGCCCAACGATCTCAGGAAAGGCCAAGATATCGGCAGAGGGAGGGGCGTCCCTCGACACCAAGTCCGGTCGAAAACCGTTCAATGGTGTTGATGTCATAAAGTGATGAGAAGAGGTCCTCATCGTAGTCCTCCTCAGGCTGTGGGGAGTCTAATTCCTGGGAAGGGAGGTCTTCCTCAGGAGGCAAGTGCGCGGGTGCGCGAGGGTCCCGCCCTGGTAGGGTGGTGGTGGGGGGGGGGGGGGGGGGGGGGGGGGACCCTCGTGGCTCTATACTCGGCAGACGGGCTAGGGTGGGAGAGCCCGGACTGCCGATCGGACAGCGCCCGAGGTGGGAGACCCAGGTCGACCCAAGTCTGTGAGGTTGGGTGCCACAATCGACCAAATAGTTGTTCAGGTTGGGTGTGGGTATTAAGCCACTGGTCCCTCTCGGGGGCATAGAGCCACTGGTCCCCCCGGGGATAAGCGGGCTGTGGCGGCCCAGAGTACTGTGCAGGGACTCGCCGGGGACCGGGGTAACCTGGGGCAGCAGGGGGGGGGGGGGGGGAATAATAATCGACCGTGGTATGTGGTCCCCCCCCGGGAGCATGCCGGGCCCCAGAGGAATGGGGCAGGTTACCCGTGGTCCCGCTGGTAGATCCTCCCCCCGGAGGAACGGGACCGAGGACGTTGCCCAAGTGGGGGGCCGAGTAGGTCGGGGGCCCCAACGTCCTGAACCCCTAGGGGAACCTGCGACGGGCGAGCGGGGTTGGTCGGCCGTCTTTGTGTATGATCACAACCGGTGGATGCACTCGGTGTTCCCATACGCCCAGAGTTATGGACATGTGCATGGTCGTGCCAAGACGTGGCCATAACACTGCATCCGGAGCTAAGGGGACGCTCCTCGTGCAGGGGTGTGGGCTGCACCTGCACGGGAGGGGGAGAGCGTCGTGAGAGAGGCGAGTCCAGATGGGGGGAAGAAGTGGACCCGCCTGTCTCATAAATGCGAGTGACGGGTGGGGGTTCCAGCCCAAGGCCGTCACCCGTGCCTGTCCGCGGCCCGGCAAGGGTCCCCGGGGGCCGGGGGTCGCGTGACTCGGCATAGTAAGGTGATGAGTGTGTAAGCGCAGGAAAGCTAGAAGGCAGGGTGGCTGGGGGCGAAGCGGACTCCGCTGGGATGTTTTGGCTAGGGGGGGTCCCTTAAGTGGGGCCTTGCCCTTAGATTTCCTGGGCATGTCGAAGGAAAGGCACTTAGCAATAGCCGCCGGTTGCCTTCTAGCTTTCGAACGCAACGGTCGTGCGTCCGTCGGTCGGGTAGAGGAGGGAGGGAGATTCCCGCGTCCCCTCCGCGGGAGGGTCATCTCCAACTACCGCGGCCGTCCGTTCTCCCAAGGAGAGAACGGTTCGCTCGGGGTTGGAACCAACTCGTGGGTCCTCCGGGAAAGAGCGCGAAACCCTGCACGTCAGAGTTGTTGCTCGACCCAGCCGAGTCCTTCACATATTGGGCGATGGCGCCGAGCGAAACCGGAGCACACGATCGTAAGCGAGAAAGTCACGACGGTCGATCGAGGGGAATAACTAGGGCAATCGATCGACCGTGCGCACACACAAAAATAAAATGAACAACGTACACAATGGAAAATAAGGAAAACAAGTCCGTACAGGGACACAAAGCGCAGCAGAAAAGGCGAAAAACTGCGCGTGAGAAGCGACCGTGGCGTGGCCAAAAAGTGCTGAGTAACGCCACGTGTAAATACCAGGACAACGGTCGATCGCGATCGTTGAGGACACGAAGGCGAGCGAGAATTTCTGGCAAATGAGGGAAGGGGGCAAAGGAATTAAATTGTGGACGAAAAAAACCCCCTGTAAAATACTGGGGTATAAGTTGGACAAGAGGGGGAGACCGGCGCAAAACAAAATGGCGACGAGACTGGAAGATGGCGACGAGACTGGCTCACGATCGTCGCACAGGAGGTTGTGGAATCGTGGAATAAATGACGGCGAGGGAGAAAAAAACGGAATAGTGGCGACTGGGCCGAAGGCGATTGAAAAGGGAGGCCGATGGATAAAGAGAGGCACCGAACCAGCGATGAACGCGGCGATGGAAAATGCCAATCAGCTGAAGGTGACGCGGAAAGCAGAACCGGGAGCACACAATCGCGAGAAAAAATTCCGAAAATAAGGTTAGAATGCTAGCAGCGATAACCTCACACGTCAAGATACTCTGAGGGATAAGCACAAGCCACAAATAAATGAGTTCAGAATGCGAACACAGCAATCTTTACACAAAGGCAAAGTATAGGCGAGACAGAGCACAAGACTTATCTTGCTTGGGTGACAGGCCGAAGAAGAATGACGTACAGTACACGAACTTCGGCATCTTCCGTAGGCGGAAGTAGGGTGGGTATGAAAAACAGCCATAGCATCTTTCATGGGAGAAAAACTTCACCATAATCATACACATCATCACCCTCATTATCAATATCATTGGTAGTTTCATCCACCTACTGAACTCACATTGGACATACCCAAGTCCCACAAGGTTACATCAGTCCATGCCTAGGCTGCTATGTCCTCCCAGCCAATGTGTACCAAGGGTTGTGCTTTTGCATCCTGATCTTCACTGGCACTACCCTGTTTAAAAAACTACCCAGTGCAGAGCCTTGCTGAGGGCATGACTACTTTGATATAACACACTATGCCTTCCCAACTGACCCATCATTTTTCAAGTGAGTGATACAAGAGACCAGTGGGGGGAGAACTGTCAGGCTGGCTGATCTCAACAAACCACAGTGCTGTTTTGAACTGGGCATGGCTGGGAGCACTGGCCGACTCATGAACCAAAAAAAGAAGCACAAAGATTGAACAGGCTTGATTCTGAATGACTGACAAACCTAACTAAAAAAAAAATGTTCCTCATGTGGCAAAACTCCAAGTCTCACATTACACAGCTGAGACAGGAACATCTGCTCAAAATGTATGCCTGGGTGGCGTCAGAAAGCAGATACCAATTCACACACTAGCATCAGCTGTTGGCAGACAACGAGAGGTCAAAAGGGAGGACAAGAGTGCCACGATTTTGCATGGGTTGCCAATGCAGCAACCAACTCAGAGACTTTCTTGATATTCTGATCTGAAATACAGTCCTGTGAAGGTAAAGCAAATGTGGTCTGAAATTTGGAGACATAAATCAAGTTGTGAAGCCTCTTGTGGGATTCTACTGCTTTGGAAAAGACAGCCAGCCATGGTAAGAGCATGTTCACTGGCCAAGGAAAGAAAGAAAAAGTATCGCATCTGGTAAGGGAGTTCCCCTAAGGCAAGTGTCAGATTTGCATTAGTTCCCCTCTCTCTCCTCAGAATTTCTTTTTATTTCATCCCTGTTAAGTAATAACGCATGAATCATGCAACTAGATACGAAGCACTTGCTGAACAAATAGGAATAAGGCACTTCTTTTAACATGAAAGTATGCAAAAAATGGGGTGAAAAAACACTGGACAGTGTTTTTTACTAAATCAGACAATGAGACAGCCAAGCAGAGAACAGGAAAAGATGGAGTAAAGTACAGAAAAAAAACAACAGTACGTTAGAAGAAGGGAAAAGGTCTTACTTGTTCCAATGCTCTTTGCTTTTTGTACAAAGCAGCAGGAAACATGAGAGGCATAACGCTGGACACATTGTCACTGATGAGACTCAAGATGTATTCGTTATTCCAAAAGTACAGGGCTCGCTCCGCTACCTGTTGGTACCAAAACAGACACCACTGTCACAGCACTGCAACTACCACACATGGGAACTGGTATCAGATCTTCCATCTATTCCAGTTTCCCAGCATGTACAGATCTCAATTCAGCTCTTTGTCATTTCAACCAAAAGCATCTCATTTGACCATGATTACTTTCTCTACAGCAGCCAACCACTTGTGCTGTTTACCAACACATCTAGACATATATTCAAACACACAAGTTTATATAAGTCTAAATATGTAAAACTAATAATCTTGGCTACACTGAGTTTATATTTGAACAAATTCTGGCAATGTGCAACCCACCAAAAGAGTGGTGCCAACTGTCAAAATATACAATTTTTGAATCTGGGTGTACAGCTCACCCAAAGTACAAGATATTTTAGCCAGCAAACAGTTGTTTGGCTAGTCTTAAACCAACCAGAACAAAAATCATAATAGCTGTGAAATGATGTTTTACTTTTCTCCTTTAATTCCATGGGGAGTTCTGAGGACAGTAAGAATTACACCATCACAAAAAAACATCAGCAATGTTTCCATGTTTGACTGACAAAGATGACTTTGGCGGGCAGGTGTTCCTAAAAGACATGAAGCCTCATGTCAAACAAGATCTCCGTCGTTTCATGTAAACATTCTCTTTAGTTGAAATGACAAAATCAGGAAAACCTGCAGTACAATAATCTAAATACCACTTACCACAAAAATAAAAATGAAAACAATTCACATGGAATAAACCTGGCAGTTACATGCACATTGTGCTGGAAAAAAAAATCTGTCAACAGAAAAACACACAGACAATGATCATGCTACCTGGAAAATCAACAACGCAACATCATGCCTGGAATATATAAACAAATACAGGTTTGCAGACTCTGGCCCTTCACTCTTGACTGTCTTTTTTTTTTTTTTTTTTTTTAAATACTTCTGTCCTTTGAAGAAAAAAACCCATAAATAATGAGAATACTCCATTCTATGTTTCACTGCTACTGGGATTTGCAAATCACGTATTAAATGCCAACTGTCATTCCCTTTCTTCTTGCTTTTAAGAGGTACGTGCTGAATTACAAAAACACAGAGACGGCAAAGAAATGAGTTGTTGGAGATCATTTCAAATAGAACAGCATACTTTATGTCTAGAGATGAAGGGTTCATACTCAATGGCACAAGCTGAAACGAAATCTCATGCATTCATTGGAGGTGATCGTAAACAAGTTCAAGAATAGCTTGATCTGTATATCACAATTTGTGTTGTGTTTTTAGAATACAATGATCAATACAAGCAGAATCCACGAGGAAATTTTGTTCTTCACATAAACTGACTAATATTCAGACTTTCCTGGTTATCATAGGTGTAGACTTCGCAGTCGTCAGTAACATGACATTTAGTAAAATATTTAGATAATGTAATATAGATAATATACAATTTATCAGGAAAAAACCGATGTTTAACACACACGTACAATCTACCTCTGTCTATGTTGTGGTTAGTGGTCTGACAACACTGATCCAAATGTAACAATACAGATATAGAATCTGATCAGCTGCTGGACTGATAATGGTAACTAATCATGCTTCAAAGAAACTCTTCAGACTTTTTGTTCAGGATTTTCTTGTAAAAGTGCTCTCGCTTTGGTCTTGAAGATCACCTCAATTTTCTAAAACAGTTTTGATTAGTTTTGCTTGCTCTTTTTGTACTCTCAGTTCTTATAGCACAGGGAGTACTTTAACATGAACAAAGAAATGCTGTCTGTGTGTCTGTCCATGGTCAAAATGTGTTCCAACCACTCCAGACAAACCTTCCGGCCTGATCTTTCTGAAAATTTGTACATATGTTCATTATGGGTCACGGATGATGCCCGATGTTTTAGTTCACCAGAATAGCTGTTACTAATGGCTATAACGGCCCAAAACAGTTTTGCTTCTTTATGGAATATCTCAGAAAGTACTTGTATTCAAGATAAACTGGGAGTACGTTTAAATGCTTTGCATCTTTTTTTTCTTCTTTTTAACCCAGGAAAAGAAATAAGGAAGGAGAAAAAAAAGCTTCATATAGGCCACACAGAAAGGCTAAATGTACTCACTCAGAGACCATGGAACATGCACATGATCACAAAGGAGGTAGTAGATACAGAAGCTAAGAAAGAAGGCTTTCTTATTCCAATGCTGTTTGATTTTATACAAAGCTGGAAATACGATGGGTAGAATTGTGTCTACATTGCCACTTAACTGGCTCAGAATGTATTCATTATTCCAGTAGTACACTGTTTGCTCTACTACCTGCAAACAGGCAGCAAACAATACCCAGTCACTTTCATTCTGATAAACCTAGAGCTTTCCTTTTTCTGCATCACCATCTGCAAGCAAAGCACAAGAGAAGCTCCTAATGTAATGTCATCAACGGCATATGATTGTTCTGGCCATCAGCAACCAGTTAGCATCAGATTCCAGAATACTTTCCATGTATTCCTGCGCTGGAATTCAAAATGCATCAGATGTGAATTCTGTCCATCCTTTCAATGAACTTGTAGGAAAAATTCTAAGCTCTTACACATTTATTTCCTTGTACACAAAACCCTTTTTACTGTAACAATTTTGAAAATGTCACAAAGTATTCACACTACCCCAAAGAGGACCATGCAGATTAAAATCAACTGACAGCAAAAATGGCGTGGATGTTCAAGCAAATAATAAGGAAAATGATACCTAAATTTTCAACAGAGTTATCTAGATTAACTCTATATAAGGAAAAACACAAGTCTAATTCATTTTTTCCCTTCAGTCATTTTGTTTACTAAACTGTACAATTATCACACTCCATTCATACACACACACGTGTGCACGCATTAACAAACTAAATGCGCACACACACACACACACACACACACACACACACACACACACACACACACACACACACACAGACTACGCACACAGATGCACACTAAACCAATAAGATTACCAGAGGACATCTCACATCTATCCAAAACAGAATCTGACATCCTGGTTTAAGCTTGTACAAATCACCTGGAAATGTGGACTGGAAACACATTTGGCCAGTTGCTTGAAGAGAGGAACCATCACCTTTGTGAATTCTGCTGGCTCTATGACATCCAGAATCTCTTCCAGCTCATTCAGGAACATGACCTGTTCATTCAAAATGTGAACACAGTTTTAGCCACCAAATTTGACACAGTCCAGTCATCTGTCTGTGTCCTGTGGGGTATCCTAATTATAAAAGACAGAGCAAACTGAATCCATAAAGCAAATGTTTCCCAGCCTGTGCTCTTCTAAGGGCATCTTGCTGAAATGGATTGGGGCCTGGTGGAAATCTGAAGAGCAAGTCAAATCATTGTGGGATGAGAGAGTCTCTCCGCTTCTTAGAGCTTCAATGTTGACTGAAAGACTGATCTTGTTCACAAGACACAAAAACCAGATCCTTCATGGTACATATATACATACTCTGTGACAGAGAAAATCAGCAAGTACTTGACTATTGCTGTAGCAAGTACTTGACTATTGCTGTCAACAGAAATAAACATAGCACCAATTGATGGAGCTAATCTAACTAAACTTGTTTTGTTATGATGGAGGAAGATGTAATTTGCTTCACTGCTGGCATATAAGCTAGGAGACATGGGAGGAATGTGGGGATGTATGGACACAAAGTGCACAAAGAGTTCAACTAACAAAACTGCAAAAACGAACACAAAAAGTTATGAACAACAGATCCTTAAACGCACATAAAACAGAGATAAAACAACAGACTCATAAATTACTCTGAATATTTGAACATCTATATCAATAGACAGCATGTTAGGTGGCAACCTACTTCAATATCCTCCAAACTATCTCCTTCCTTTCCTTCCAATAATTACTCTCTGCAGTAAATGTGTCATGTTTCTCAACATATAACCAATGTTTATAAAAGGAGACAACATTATGGCAGAAACAGCACTGATGTCACTACTGACACCTTTTTCAGCTAGTCCTGCATCATATCTCAGTGTTATAACCACATACTGACAACTTTTCAACACCTGTTTCAGGAGACAAAACCTCTCCCTTTCTCCTCCCCCCTCCCTCTTTTTCTTACCACATTATTACTAACAACTCTTCCTCTCCACTTTCACCTAGCAGTGTCTGTTCTACATACATCTCTGGACAATTCTAAGTAGACATGCTGATATTTTGAAAAATGCTTTTAAAAATTTTTGTGTCCCATTCATTTAAAAAAAAAGTAACTTTAATATTTGAACTAGGATTTATAAAAGAAAATTCAAATGCAAAGAAACACAAAGATTTATTTGCGTTTTATCAGCATATGTCCTGCAACAAAAACACAGTGATGAAAACAGAAAATGATAAACTATTTACAGAACTTTATTATTCATATCAGACTATCTGACCTTCAATTAACATGTTGCTCTCATTTTGTATAAATAATGAGCTTATTCACACAATTTTATTGGACATTCTTCCTGATTCTGATCATATGTAATACATGCCATTCAATAAATGGCAAAGCATCTAAAAAGTATTTTCTGACTGAAATATGCAACCAGTACAGGCTTTGAATATCCTTAGTCCTGATGATGGAAATCTGATGAGCTCCCTTGGAGCTGAGAATGGTGAACCTGGCTGGTGTGATGTGTGGTGTTGGTTAAAGTCAACACAAAGCATACTTACATTTTAAATGTTTACCACTACTACCTGTTTTCGACTATGTTCAACAGTGCATAGATTAATCTCTCTTTATGTTAACTCTCTTGATAAGCGCGCAAACTGCTAGCACCCAACCGGAAATCACATGGCCAAAAGGCTGAGCGGCTGCCAGCGCCCAGTAAAACATGTGGCAACAATGGGTGCCGCCATGTTTCTCGTTGAAAAGGAAATCTTGTGAGAACGTGACTTCCTTCTTCCTGTAGCATTCACTTCCGTTTGCAAAAAAAGGTGAGTCAAAAGTGCCGTGGGTTCTTGAGTTGTGAATTTTTAACCCTTTCACCGCCAGACATTCTATTTTGCATAAATCTCCATCGCCAGCCATTTTTCCAAAAAAGCTCTTATTGTATACCAACATATGTGAAACGCGGATATCTCTGGAACTAAACAACCAATTCTCATGCTATTTTTTGTAAAATGGAGGAGATACACTGTACTTTTATTATATCATAACACGTTAGTAATGGTAAGTCAAAACAATTTCAATTTTTTTAGTGATTTCAAGTGTGCAAAAAAAAAAAAATGCACAATAAAAAAGAATGTTATGTTTCTTCTAAGCGTAAAAAATAAAGAAAAAGAATGCCAACAAACTCTCAACAATGGAGGAAAAATACTCCGCTCACAACAGAAGACCAGAAAGTATGGTATTTCCAACAGAAAAGTGCATGAAACAGCCACAAATACAACTACTCCAATAGCAATAGCACGGAACACACACACACACACACACACACACACATCTTATGCCTAACTGGTACACATGTAAGAAAGAAAAAGGGAACACACACACACACACACACACACACACACACACACACACACACACACAAACACACACACACACACACACACACACACACACACACACACACCTTTCACTCTCAACAGTAATATATATATATTTTTTTTTATGAACAAAGTCATTCATGTGCCTGTTGGTCTCTGAACCCTTGTCATTCAGTTGATCTATATAATCAGCTGTACACCCACTCGAAAGACGTCTGTGATACTCGCCTCTCACGTGTCAGTTGGCCACGCCCCCTTCAACCTCGACCAGCAAGAGTCGGCCCACAGCGTGTGTGTGAAGTTCGTTGCCTAAAGTCTTAGTTGGCTCCCTCACATAGAGTTAGTGAACAGTCAGTCAGTGCTGGCTGGCTCAACGCAAAAACACTGGGGCACACGCGGTAGGGTAGTAAGTGGGCGTCTTATCAGCCTTTCATAACAAGTTGGCAACGGTCCAACGCTTCACACTGGAATATTTCAGTCAAGCCCTCACTATCGTTCTTTACTCGTTACTGTCTGGGTCTTCTTCATCTGTATTAGGAACAACCAACTGTCTATTCAATATTCCCAGCACTTGATCTGTGGTAAATGTACGGCAAGGTCGAGTACGTAAAGTGCTTGGTGGTGACGTCATAGTGAATGGAAAAACAATCGGAATAAAGTCAATAAAACACTGAACTGAATAGTGTTCTGACAAAGCAAATGGCTGTGAGCATGGGCCAGACCATCCCCCAACTATGACGTTTATTGCTGGCTTTTTATCTCATGAACTAGATCGTGAGAGTATCAGGAGTTAGGTCACCCTACTTTGTCGCCAAAAGGCGCCCTTGGCGCTCTGCCAAGTCGTCGCCAAAAAGCGCCCATGGCGGTGAAAGGGTTAAAGTTTTGTGGTCGAAATGCTGGTTTTCACCATCGCTAACCTTGATTTCAGCCATTCTATAATGAGATTTAGTAATGAAGATACTGTGATTTGTGGGATTTACGGCATAAGACTTAGTGAAAGTGCTGGATAATGAAGCTTACAGTGACCTAGATTTCGACTGGGATGAGGTTCCAGATATGATAAACAACCATTCAGAAGAAAGTTCTGAAGAAGATTTTCCCCCCCCCCCCCCCCCCCGCAAGTAAATGGCTCATGTGACATTCTTCAAACTTATGATATAGCAACATATATATTCGTAGGAATTTTAAAAAACGATTTTCATTTCATTATTTCCTTTCCTCTCTTTTTTAAATTAATTTTAAATTGGGTAACCATGTTCAAATTACGGAGTTACTTATCTTGCCGATGGTTTTCGGCGTAACTAAGCTCAGGTAAGTGCATACTAAAGAGGGTTAAACACACACACACACACACACACACGCGAGGTCCTTTGTGCAGCATGCAGAGGTGTTAGCCTTCACTTCAGACAGACATGTTGTCTTTTGCTTCTATCTGAGGGACAAAGGGGTCTTTATATAGAAACATGTTAAGGATAAAAGACAGAACATCTTGCTTTCAGTACACAACTGCCTCCAAAGATACCTCTTCAAGAAAATTCCCTTCTCACACAACAACAGACTTTTTGTTCATAATAAGAGAGCATGTCCACATGAACAGGTATCAAATGAGCTTTCCTGATCCCAACTTAAAGCAGATGTGTAACTAATTAGCTCACACTGAAATAAAAACCAAAACTGCTTACCTCTTTTGGACTGTGAACCTTGGGCCAGTACTTCAGCAATCCCATGATCACCTGTCACAAGGAAAAAAATCCTTGAAACCCATGACACAATAACATAATGCAATTTATAGTTTTATCAGATGCAGTAACCATCTGTCCTTTCTGCTTCCAATATTGTGCCAGACCTAATAAAACACAAGACACTTGAGCTGATTATTTCTAAAGTGAAAGGAATACATCAAGGTGAACACTGGTAACTGCGCATGTACACACACAGAAACTTCATTTGAAATTTAACGTATAATTTTCCTTGATCTGTGAATATGTGCATTTGTGTGGTCCCCTGCAATCCTATGTTTATCAGTCTCAAGGCTTTGGCTCTTAGTAGAGGAACAAACTGTCAGCATCACTAATGTGAGCGGATGCATCTATTAATTGTATGGAGACTGACTTCTTGTAATGTTTGGTCTGAGACAATGAGCGCTGCACCTCTGCCAGTGACTTCATCATCTGCTGCACAGGGAACGCTGATCAACATCAGGCTGGAGAGCAACTGACTTGAAAAATATTTAACAAAAAACAAAAAAAAAAAACAAAAAAAAAAGGTCAGGGTCCAGAGGCTGCCTTGACCCTGGTGGGTCCAGGGGCAAAGCCCTGATGGTGGGTCCTGGGAAGGGGGAGGGGGAGGAGTGAATGGCCAAAATGAAATCTAAGCAGTTTCGAAGGCTGTGGTCTCTCATGATAGGCAAATTACTTTGCAGGAAGCAAACAAACCAAAAGAAAAAACTGCACAAATACACATACACAGCTACACACACCTACTCACACAAATGTACACACACACGAACATACTACACACACACACTTAAATTTAATACATTTCTAGAAAAACACACACACACAAAAAAAAAAGAGGAAAAAAGGAGTTAGTCTCAGCTGTCTATATAACTTGGTAATGATGACTATGTAACTTGCTAATGAAAGAACAATATACTTTATTATGGACACAATCACCATCACTTTGTGCATCTCACTTGTTGCTGTTTCTAAAGAGTTACTTTCTTGTCCCTCATCTCCAATCTGACAAGATAATTGTAGCAGTCTCTGCAGGAAGTCCCTGTACATGCAAAGTCTGCCTGACAATCTGCAAGCCATCATCCTCATCCTGTTCCAGAGGACCATGAAATTTGCTTGTTGTGTTTGAGATTGCACAGCTGGGTAATCTACCAGCTGATGTAGAATCTTGGTGTACCAATATTGGGTATCTAAAATGCCGTGATGAGAATACACTTGGCCTCTTCAAATTCCAGTTGCTGTAGGAAGCCTGGAATGAGGCTGAAAAATGAAAAGGGTGACAGGAGTTGAGGGTGGGGGGGATGAGGGATAGTCTGGTCTCCAAGCTGAGCAAAAAAACTGGCGGACGGAGTTGCACACTGGACACGAAGGTGATTTTGGAGTCGAAACGGGTGCACCATTCAGAACAGTGGATGTACCATTCAGAATACAAGTATCATTCAGAGTGATGAATAGTCAGACCCCTTTTGGTTAGTTTCGCTATTTTGAAAATGCTAAAATCCACTGTCATGAGAAACAGGTCATGCACGTCCAAACAGGGATGTTGACACAAAGGGGAAGGTGAAGACACCAGCAATGGGGCGAGGCCCTGACCCCAAAATGTAGATGCATCACCTTGGAAAGTGGCCTGGAGGTGTGGTCCATCCAAACAGAAGACCAGAAGAGATGAGTGCTTCATAAAGGCATGCTTAAAGTCCCCTATTCTGCCAGAACTACACCTCTATAAATCTGATCAGCCATGCCAGCAAAGTTCAAGCATATGCCAGTCAGCTCTACCAAAGTACGAAGCCCTCTGTGTAAACAAAAGCATTTCTTGTTAAGTGCCTGGCACTTGGTCGCTAATGTAGGATGGGCACTATGTACATACTGTCAATAATAATAGTGATAATAATAATAACCTGTTCAGTAAGGCTGGGGTCCTTCTCTAAGAACTGCACCACGCAATAGGCCAGCTGTGGGTGGTACACGCTTAGAGACTTCACTTTGTGCAGAGGCAACAGCACTTTCAGCAGGAAAATCTTGTGCTCTTCCTTCAGTGGCAGCGCAAACCCATTGATTATACTGAAATATGAGAAGGTAATACAACAACATGTGAATCAAACCTTTGAATGCATTTTGATGTTCGAGCATAAATGACTCAGTGTCAGCATTCAGCATGCACTGTGTGTGACAGCATGCATATCTGTTATGTCCATGCATGACAGAGGAAGAGATATGCCACTCTCCTTTTAATCAAACACACACACTATAGACACTATGGTGTTATGATGAATTCATTGCAAGAGATTTCTATTCCTTTTTTTCACCTCAGTTAAAAAAGAAAAAAAAAAAAAAAAAGAAACAAAAAAAGGAATAATCAAAATCATTTAAATCATTTTCTAAAGCACTCTTCAAAATAACACAAAATCATCTTGTTCACATTTTCAATATACAATTCAGATATAATTATATGAACAAATAGAACAGTGCTTACATTTCTAACATGACAATATTTTGTATTCAGTTCAAATACTGTATCCAGTGGCCATATATACACTGAAGAAAATGTGTAAGTGATGAGATCTGAGATTAGGTTAAAAAAAGAAATGACATTGTGATGGGTTGTTCAGCAGTGTTGGCATCAGCAATTTGAAGAAGTGGACAAACAGTCAACAGAAATGCACATCTCCCTTGGTGGAACAAGCTGACAGAGAATTTTAAAAACTTGGTCCTACCTATTTACGTCAGCCTTTGCAAACTTATGCTAGAAACAAGCAGACCAACTTGAAGACCTTTTTCCACAATAATTCAATTGGCACACTGAGTACACCTGAAAATCACCTCATCAGCACAATTACACAAACAAAAAATGGCAAATACAACCATACTAAAGTACATCTATTTCATCTACATATGAACTGAGCAAAGATGACCAACCTTCCAAGGATTTCCAACAACTCTGCGATGCCATTATGATGTTCTGTTTCATAAATAAAGCTGAAAACAAAGAGACATACATAAATCATTAGAGCAAAATTTTTCATCAAATATGAAAGATGTAGCTCTAGTCTATTCCAAACTGAAGAATAGTAGCCGCTCTCATGTAGTGGTTAGTGTCAAACATTGGGATTGGGCTGTTGTGGGGTCACAAACCCCATTGAAACACTTAAGTCATTGTCGAATTGGTTAGGCCCTGGTCAGGTATGACCCAGTTGTGGAGTGTATTATAGACTAAAGAGTGAAGACCAGTACCGCACAGTCAAATTTCATCCACTTACTGGATGGCTTTCTGAAAGTGCTGCACAAATTCCATGACAAATGCTGCCTACATCTGTATCTCTTGACCCTGGTTCATGTATAAAATATGAAGAAAACGCAAACACAGCCCTGTGATCTAGTCTCAGACCAAAATGGAACTTACAAGCATCAATATCATTATTCCCATCCCACACCGATCATCATAAAGTACAGAAATCATTCGGCCCTTGCTGCTATTTCTTGTGGAAACTTCAGTTTTGATGTGCCTTTCACATCCTTACTTGTGATGGAGTTCCGATCAATGTCTTCAAAGTCAGCATACCTAGAGGCATTCATGGTGGTGGGCTAAAGAGATGGCACACCTGTCGGGGATGGCTACTCAACTTGACTCTGCATAAAAGTGATTGTTATCACAGGTGTGGAATTTGGTGGGCAATGGTATCCAGGAACAGTTGGAGTCAGAATAAGCACAGGATACGATTCAGTCACTTTTTGGTGGTGACCGAATTTGTCCAGATACTGATGACTGATACTCCCTGTGCAATGTAAAAAAAAAAAAGAGCTTCTGTGCTAGCTGAATACATTTTAACATGTTTGACTCTGGGATCTATCTGTTCTGTTCCTAAAAATAACAATGGGTGCACTAATGAAAAAGAAAGACACCATTAATTTCAATGCCCAGGGAATCCCTTACTTACAAGCTGACACCATTAGCAATTTTCTGAGCACTGTCTTCCTTGCTCACCTACCCCACCTCCCATTACTGTCACAACCCATGCACTACATGCAGTCAAACACACCATATGTCTACTATGGACAATATGCCTAAATTAATTCATATATGCAAATGATCCCAAACTGGATAGACTTTTATGGGACAGCAAGAATGAACGAAACAGGACTAAAGCTAACAAGTTGCCCTGTTGAAATGGTAAGTGGTAGTGTGCGGCAAGTGACAAATCAGCAGCATGGTGTTGGTTTTGTTGCTGATGGCAACATGATAGCACTGGACAGCCTGTACGGAGACAGTCAAGTGACCAAAGCCAAATAGTGGTGGACAGAAAGAAACGATAAAGTAACGATCAATATATAAGTCTAAAAAAAAACGTAGCACGGCTGCATTACAAGGTTAGCGGGGCATGGTCTGGTAGCATCAGTCAGAGGTGTTCAGTGTTCACTGGTTGTGCCAGAAATAGATATGTTAAAGGAAGTGGTTACCCGCATTCAATAGGAAATCAAAGCCATGACTGGTTTTGTAACCGATTTTAAAAACACATGCATGTTAGTGTGGGCACTGTGTCTATGCACACACAAAACATGCACATGTGTGTTGATTTAAACCGCACATGCATGTTAGTGTGCATGCAAGTGCATGTGTGTGTATGTGTGCTCATGCACAAGCAAGCACATGTGTGTTGTCCTCTCTGCAAGTGTGTGTACATGTTGTGTAGCTGCGTGTGTGTGTGTGTGTGTGTGTGTGTGTGTGTGTGTGTGTATGTGTGCATGCGTGCGTGTGCACGTGCGCCCCCATGCATGCTGTGACTGTGAGTGAGTGCATGTTCAAGCGTGCGCTTTGTGGCTATGTATTCATGAGTGTGCTACAGACACAGAGACAATCTGTGTGTGTGTGTGTGTGTGCGTGTGTGTTCCAGAAATATCCTTGCTTAATATACACTGGTGTAAAATAGGCATTTCTGAAGAAAAATGGCTGGCACTGAGATTGTATTCAAAATAAAATGGATGAGGTGAAAGACTTTACTCACTGATAGTATCTGATGTTAAGATCCAAATACTCTCTCTCAATCAATCTCTTCATTACATCAGCATCTACTTAGTGAAGGTGCTGACATGCCAAACAGGGTGTTGGGTACCATCTTGTCAAGTATAAATGAGAAAAATGTAATAAAATGAGACTGACCTGTAGAAAATATTGTTGATGTGTTTACGAATGAAAGCACGCAGGCCAAGAAATTTGCCATATATCCTGTGTAGTATCGTCTTCAGGAAATCTCGTTCCCTGGGGTCTTCACTATCAAACAGGTCCAGAAGCTGTTTAACACACAATCACCTGATTTTTACTTTCTCTCAACAAAAAAAAAGAAGAAAAAAAGAAAGAAAGAAAAAAAAAACATCTAAATTATCCTGCTTTTCAATGCTTTACTTCAACACACACATATTCAAATGAGCAAAATTTTTCCTTTTTCTTGTGAAACTGGATGTAAGATGGACATTAACCATATTGCCTCCAATTTGAGAAGATAAAAAGATTGCTTGTTCTTCATTTTCATTGTCCTGAATGTTGTTAATCTTGCCTGGAGCAGACTAGAGATGTTGAAATGTGTCGTGCTTTATCTCATAATTTGTTTGTCCCTTTCGTCCAGTGGCATAACTAAATTTTCTCTTTTAAAATCAGAGTAGCAATATCTACAACAATTACAAAACTTTACAAAGTCAAAAAGCAAGGTATTTCAACAAAAGCCTCCAGCTAATTAACTCTGAGTAATGAAATCTTCAGTGAATTTGCACTGTACTGCCTGAAACAAAAAATAAAGCACAGCTGCTTTCAAACTACATCACTTAACCCTCTTGTCAATCGGCGCCCGCTAGCGCCCAACCGGAAATCACACAGCCAAAACGCCGAGCGCCTGCCAGCGCCCGGTAAAACACGTGGCAACAATAGGCGCCCGCCATGTTTCTCGTAGAAAAGGAAGTCTCGCGACAACGTGATTTCCTTCTTCTTGTAGCCATTTTCTACCGTCTGTAAAAAAAAACGCGAGTCGATGCGTGTCGTGGTTCTCGAGTTACGAATTTTAAAGTTTTGAAGTCGAAATGCGGTTTTTCACCATGGCTTACCTTGATTTCTGCCGTTCTATAATGAGATTTAGTGATGGAGATACTGTGATTTGTAGAATTTACGGCATAAGACTAAATGAAAGCGCTGGGTGATGAAACTTAGAGTGACCTAGATTTCGACTGGGATGAGGTTCAAGGTATGATGAGCAACGATTCGGAAGAAAGTTCTGAAGAAGAAGATTTTTTTCCCCCGAGTAAATGGCTCATGTGACATTCTTCAAACTTACGATATAGCAACATATATATTCGTAGGAATTTTAAAAATTATTTTCATTTCATTCTTCCTCTCTCTTTTTAGATTATTTTTTTAATTGAGTAACCATGTTCAAATTACAGAGTTACCTATCTTGCCGATGGTTTTCGGTGTTGCTAAGCTCGATAAGTGCATACTGAAGAGGGTTAAGTCCAGCAAATACCCCTGGCATTAGCGAGACTATGCAATTTACTGCCAAAGGACGATCAAAAGTACAGAAGGTATTTTTGTATAATGAATGCACAGAAATACATTTAGTCCCCCTTCCCTTGAATCACACACAAAAAAAAACCTCGTACTGAAAAAAAAGTAAATGCAATAAAGACTTTTAACAAAATAGGATTTTGCAAGTTCCTCCAATGCCAAAAATCAAACAAATAATACAAATAATCCAAGAAAAATAGCAAACGTTATCTTTCACAAGGCAATGGTCTGACAATGAGACAAAGAACTGTAACCATACACACCAATCACATATATACACAGCGCACATGTAACACAGGACGGTTATTGGTAAGTACTTAACACAAGAAAGGAACATGGACTTACTTGTAAAACAAACTTTTGGTCTATATAGCGTTTGGCTGTGTTGGGCTGGAAGTCTGGAGACTCCAAAAACCTCAAGAAGAACTCATACACCAACTGCACAGAGGCAAACCAAAATTTAAAGACCTCATTGTTACCTTTCTTGGCCAAAGTTTGCTGACAAACTTCCCTGCCCATGAAGTTTCTGATTCAGCATGAAAGGCTTCAGCATTTAAGATAAGGGTGAAATGAAGAATTTCAATACAGTGACATCAACTTTAACAGATAACATTAAGGGCTTTTTAAAATTTAAGGCCAAAAACTAGCAATAACATGATTCCTTAGAATTATGTTTCTGTGTTTGATTTATCTGTTGAACAGTTACTAGATGGTTAATAAGCTAATCCACTTTCACCATGAAGTAATCGACACTGTCACTATCTACCATTCCTTACCCATGATAAGATGAGAATATGACACAAAACAGTATATTTTTCACAAGATCACATATCGTATTTATTTTCTGATGCTCTGATTTTTTTTTCATCCCATTGTTCATTTATTTGATTTCTTTTTCTACCTTTATCAAATAGCACATGTATTCTTTTTCTGTGAAGATACTGAACACAAAAAAATTTTTAACATAAAAAGAAAGTTTCTTCTGAGAACTGATCATGTGTAAATGTATGATAATCATTGCAATGATATCGTTACACACTGTGTCCACCTACTTGTAAATGCGGCCAGGCAGCCTCCAAAGTAGGTTCATCTTCCTCAGGATCGAACTCAGCACCACTAGGATTTGATGATGGAGGTAGCGTCCGAAACAAGTTGACCGAATACTGGGGGAAAAAAATGCCAGTTTAATAAAGTCACATTTTATGAAGAACTGCCCTCCTCCCCCATTACCTTGACCAGCCCTCTTCAACAAATTCAGTAACAGCTATTGTTAACTTCAGAAACTTTCTGAACAATTTCACAAGTATCACAATTTCTGAACAATTTCACAAGTATCACAGTATCAAAAGCGTTTCTCATACACACATGCAGACTCGCTCTCTCTCTCTCTTACACACACACACACACACGCACACACATTCACATGCACTCACATACACACTGTCCAGGGCTGGATAAATCGTGAAGGTATTGCTTTAAGTGAACAGAGTGCGATGTAAAGTCACACAACACATGAAGATGATCTCTGCACTCTTACATGCATATGCCCACTCGTGCACCCACCAAACATTCCACTCTCTCTTGTAATAGCGTGTCACACATTCAGTTCTCCTCTGACCCAGCTAAGAACAAGAAGTATAGTTTATACTCTTCTTATAATATATGTACAAAAACTTCAAATGCAAATATGTACAAAAAAATATATTTGAAACACAAGAGAACAATCCAGCTTACAAGCTGTATTTGACTTCTTACCTGGCGAGGTTTCTCATGTATGCACTGGGACATATTGGGATTTAAACAAACACTCTTCCTTGGGCTGTGTCCATATCCACATTGGGTCTCTCTACAGTCATGTTCACATCCAATATGAATCTCTTCAAAACTACATTCTTCCTCACACCAGCATGCACATACATTTTCCACACAAGTTTAACAACCAAACCATCCCTTGCAAAATGGGACAACAAAACTCCCAGAAACTTACGAGGTCACTTTCATGCAGTATTATCTCTCTGCAAAGCTACGACCACTTCACAGTTCATCCATATACATTCAAACCAGCCTGACAACAGCCTCAACACTGCACCTTACAGAAATACCCATTGAACAAAGGAAGACTCCTACATTGTCATGGGCTTAGTCTGTTCACCTTTACTTCAAAAGTTCCAGCTAACTTAACACTAAGAATCGTGTCTGATCAGTGATCAATATTTCATAAAATATTAGGCAGTCAGACTCGGTACAAAAAAACTTGCTTCCAAATTTTCAGGGGGTCGCCATTAATAACTGCTAGAAAATGAACAAACACAACACACACACACACACACACACACACACACACACACACACACGAACATGCTCTCACTGGCTCACACACATAAATGCATAAGAGACAGGAATACATTAGAAAAGAGGTGCTTATAATAAAGTTAATAAAATATTCCAGTCTGTGCTAAATATTATTTATTCAGATTCATGTTCTTATGTTTTAAAGTGTTTATCAACAGACATGAGTAAATGTGAGCACCTAGACTATCAGGATTTTAACTGTGAAACTTGATTTGTGGGATGTCCTCTTTGATTATCATCGCAGAATTTCCACTACATGAGCCATTTCCTTCAATGTTGAAATAATTTATTGTATGACCAAATTCCAATCGCCATGCAATGATCATCAGAAGCCCAGTGGAACCTACGATGAAACTGTAGATTGGCCATCTTGCTCTGTGAGCATTTGTACATCCTAAATGGAGCCATTTTAATTATCCGAACTGATCATGTTGCACAGATCGTTCGACTTTTGTTCTATTCGCTGGATTATCACCCACGAGCCACAGCTGAACTGTTGGATTTTGATACTGAAAAGCTGAAATTCCTACCGTTTTCCATGCTTTTCCCACTTAGCCGAATCACATGATCTTGTGGTCCAATCATAGACTTGATAGGCCAAGTCTACTTTGACGACTCTTGCTGGTTTCAGTTCAGAACAGTACTCAAGCGGAAGATGTTCATAGATTCAGAACATTCTAAATCGTCAAGGAAATTTACATTTTTAACTTCGATCGTGGCAGATACGACAAAAGCCCTTTTGCGTGATGCGCGCTGCTCATTGCTGTATTGCGTACAGGAGAAAATCAGTGCATCACGGTAAATTTTGGTACATTTTTGTGATGCATTGGCCTGAATTCCAATGCCTCAGAAGGAAAGTTAATGCGTGAGAGATGCACATTTGTGGCTAAGAATTATCACTGCTGATGCTGTGAGGTCTAAGTGGATACTTTGTCCCCTCTTAAATTATCAAAGGTTCGAACTCAGGAATCCTCCATGCCTTCATCGATTACTGTCACTGCCAATAATTACTTAACAATTTCAACCTCTTTGATGGAGTGAAAAGGTCTGGACTACCTTGGAACCCCTACGCTATTTGTCCAATGGTCTCTCCTCTGACACTCCAAAACGTTGCTGTTTAAAGCACTTGAAGCCTTCTATGAAGGGTTTTGTTCCCTTAACAATTCCATCTACTTTGAAGACAATGCCCTGCACTGGTTAAAACACACATTTAGGCGCCAACACTAGTCGTTATCACCATCTTAACTAAGTTTTATCTATGCCTTTCCTTCACCTACTTATACAGAAATTCAATGAAATTCCATCTTGACCATTAAAACCGCAAAAAGTATATATACACCCTAAAAACCAAGCTATTATCAACACCAATATATGAAATTTTCACCAGCTCTGGGTAGCTTGGTCATATATGCATAAACACTTCTGTTATGACAGAATTTGCTTCTCTCTTTCATCCACAGTCAGCTATCATTTTTCCTAACACACACACAACACTGCACTAAGATACATGCATACTCTACCCCTCCTGTCTTCAGATCATTTCTGCTGGCCTACTGCTCCTTTCAAAAGGGGTATCCGCACTAAGACTAATCCCACCTCATTTCCCTTGACTATATCTTGCCAGTACCCCTTGGCATGTGCCACATGCACAAAATCACCTCATATCACCCAGAATCCTGGGCCAATAGGGCTCCCTCATACCCTTCCTTTGTGTTGCCTTCTTGTTGAGATGGCCTGATGTTGCTATCTCATTTTCTTCTGTCATCACCACCTTTCTGTGCTGTCAAGGCACAACAGCCTGCCTTTTCCTCTCCCCTCAGATTAAATCCGCTAAAGTTCAAAACAAAAACTTGTCCAACTTAGAGAGCAGTTGTGCCTTCTTAACATATTTCTTCACCCCTATGTGAGCAAGTTTATGTTTAAACTGACATAGTCAAGGAGGAAAACTTAGTGTTAGTTGTGTGCCTCTCTTACATATATTGTTTAACTGATGTTTTATTCAGTCTGGTCTGGAGCTACATTCTGAGACTATCTGCTACTGTTACACTTAGTTCAGATTATTTTGCTTAGACTTGTGTGAAATTTCCTAATCATGGCCGATTCAGTAAAACTTAAGATGGGAAAATCAAGGAGTGGGGATAATCTCTTGCCTTCTCTGGTTAAACAGTTGGTCAGTATGAAAAGGCAAAGACCATGGATGTAATGATTTTTTTTTTTCCTATTACTATTACTCTGTCTCCTGAAAAATGCTTAACGACACGCTACAAAGTCCTCTGTCATATCTTATTGATTTTCATTCTTTTGCTTAGTAAAGAAACTGTCAAGCAACTATTTTTTACACTCTTCTAGGTTTCTCAAAGTGATTTATGATGAAAATGGGCCTTTTTTCAATGACACACAAAATTCCACTTATACGCCCATGTAACTACCTTGCGTTTCACAAAATGTAAAAAAATAACCTCTTCTTCATCCAGCTATGCTACAGCCTTGAAACTTTGCTCTGACACTATTCAATCACACAACAATCATGTGTCCAAATTTCAAGCATTTTTTGTGTGATATGATTTTTTTTTTTAAAATGATTTTTAGAAAAATGTGTACAAACACCCAGTATACAGAGGGATGCTGAATTTCGTATTGGCCAGTAGGAATGGAGTTAAGTATAGAATTCACACAGGTACTTGCCCGCCAATGCGTAAGTTTCAGACAACTGATCTGTCACAGGATAACGCAATCAGAAGTTTTCAGTTTGAATCAGACTATGCCGGGACACCCATGCCTATGTGCATCATACTGGCCATTGTGAATAACCTAATGAGTCATCAGCTTGGTATCACTTTTAACTGTTGATCTGAGGGGTATGACAACTTCCACTTTTTTCCTTTTGGGCAGCAGAGTACTAAAACACTTTCTTTCTTTAATCTGAAATATTCAGTGGTGCTGTGACTATGAATATCCCTGTTTAAAGCTGAACCTCGACACTGAAAACCAGACATGTTTGACATAATTTCTGTCCACTCACCATGGTGATGGCCTCTGGGTAGATGGCCTCCGTGATGACTCCACGATTCTGTGTGACATACTCCACCATCTCGTTCAATGCTGCTCGCTTCACCTCCTTCCATTTCAAGTCACTGAGAGGATCTTGTACAAAGTCAAACAGTACTATGCACTGCCGAATCTTCTGAATGAACAAATCCTCCCCCGTTCAGCTGGCGTCGCATCTGGTATTGAGAACATGCCAACATGTAAACACATGCACATGGACATACACACTTAAATACATGCATACTTTCTAGAATGTGTATTAACTTCCGACAGTTAAATTACACACAGATTTAGTGAACCATATGGGGCCATAACCAGACAGATCAGGAAAACCAGCTTGTAACTGTCATAAAAAAAGCAAGAACAATAGACACACAAACTTACCTACAAATAAGCAATTCAAAATACCTGCACTACTTGCAACACACGAAAAAATGGCTGCCTGACTCACTTGTGTCAGGCAGGTGGAGAATGCCGCAACCTGTGCTTTGGGCAATGGAAGAATTATTTCAAACATCTGCTGCATGGAAATTGATATTCAGCAATATTTTGCCTTTACAGGGTAGTCATCATGACAACTGGATATTCTGCTTATGAAACTAGCCTTCCAAACAAGCGTTTTAACTTTATGACACCAACATTATTATGCGTCATGCCAAATACTGCCAGAATCCCGAAGGCACTGACCAATCAGATGGGCTTTTTCTTGGGGGCAGTAACAATTTTACCCCTTCCCCTTCGGGCACGTCAGAAAAAAAAAAGTATCCAACCCTGTAATGGCATTCTCAAAACTGGTAAGAGCAGACCATCCCAGGTCATCATGAGAACACCATCAGTTCCTCTTGATTTATAGCACCCAGGTTAAAGAAAAAAATGGAAAAGATTGATCAAAAAAAAAAAAAAAAAAAAAAAAAAAAATCCCCACTGGAGAGCATGTATAAGCTATAATCTTATTATGGAGTTGCTATCTCAATAACAAAACAGATGACATTTACTCATCTATATTGTGACAAGGCAGAAACAGGACTGAGAATTTCAAGTAAGATAGGTGAATGAGCCACAAAATCAGAACACTGGATTAAAGTTTGAAAAAAAAGGAAAGAATAACAAAATGAGAAATTTTCAACTCAGAATTCCTAGAGGGCAGGGCTACAATCATTCCAGTTGAAAGAGCCCAGCCTACCCACGGGGGCAGATGATCTAATCTAATGATCTAATACCTGGACTTTTTTTGCAACATAAATAAATATAGCTTTGATATTCATAGGATAATGCAAAACAGAAAACAATGTCAAGAGGCAGATTATCCCACAGATGTCAAAACTGTATTCACAAGAATCTGGGCAGATCAGTAGAACCTTCACTTAAAGTACAACTGAATTTATGTGTGGCAAACAAACTTAGTACATGTTGCGTGCAGGCAATAATACAAATGTCTGCACTTGTAACTAAAAGCTCATCCATAATTTAATACAGATCAGAGACAATAGGATACATTTTATCTTATCCCTCCTGATTCATGTGTGGTATTTGTCGTATGCAACTTGCAAGCACATTCACGCCTACGCCTGTGGTGACTGTGAGAGAGAGAGAGAGAGAAGGAGAGAGAGAGAGAAGAGAGAGTGTGTGTGTGTGTGTGTGTGTGAGAGAGAGAGAGAGAGAGAGAGAGAGAGAGAGAGAGAGAGAGAGAGAGAGAGAGAGAGAGAGAGAGAATCTTGCTGCTTAATATCAACTTCATACGTGTGCGCCGCGCGCGTGTGTGTGTATGTGTGTGTGTGTGTGTGTGTGTGTGTGTGTGTGTGTGTGTTCTCCAATACCTACTGTTTTAAAGAGTATTCCACAGAATGACTACATACTGCGTGTTTATGTACTAACGAATGCATGTACCATGCATCTGCTGTACATATGCATGTGCATGTGTGTGTGTGTGTGTGTGTGTGTGTGTGTGTACGTGTGTGTGTGCAAGCATGTGTGCCTGCAAGCATGTGTGTGTGCGCACACACTCGAGCACATGCATGCACATGAAATAAAAACGTTTTAAATAATTCAGTTTTTTACCTTGTGTCTAGTGAAAGAAAAAGTCTAGTAGTTGTTACTTTATTTTTCATAATTACCTGGCTTTTCAGTTTTTTTTTTTTTTTTTTTGTTATTAGAGAAGCTGTATTTCGGTTCTCTCCTTGTCCCTCCCATTTACCCCTCTCTTTTTACCCTTCCTTACACTTTCCATGAGCTCAGACAGGACTCCTGATTCAAAGAGGTAGGCTCCCTCTTTCTCAGAAATTACTAATGTTAATATTAATATCATCACACAGTTTTGGTTTTTTTTTTTTTTCTTTTTTTTTTAGGTACACTCATATGGGAATTTCACATACTTTCCCCCCTCCTTTTTTTTTTTTTTTTTTTTTTTTTTTTTTTCTAATTTCAGGCTAACCATTACAAAAACATGGTCAGTTTTTAAATGCACATCAAGCTCTCTTTCTCACACACACACACACATATTCTCATGCATGAGAGAGAGAGAGAGAGGGGAGGGAGGGAGGAGGGGGGGAGACAGAGTGATGCACCAACTTACAAAAATGACTAAAATATCTATGCAACATTCTGACTGATTTAAAAATTTCTTACTAAAAATACAGTACAGGTCCATGACAGAACATAGGTGACCATTTTAAAAGCATCATGATGCACTGATAATCTCGGTGGTGGTCATCAGTTTTTTTCATGCGAGTCAGGGCCGGACTTTTGGAAAAATTCAGAGAATTTTTGTGACGAAAAGGGTTCCTTATCTTTCTCCTTGACATGGGCTTTAAGTAAGCATCTTGTACTCCAGTCACAGCCTGGCTCTCATCGTCGAAGCAGAGCCAATATTTTCTAGAATCAAGCAGTCCAACACCTCACACTCTATAAATTTTTTTTCTAATTCTTCTCTGCAAGCGGATCGGATTCCCATGCTTCACTTTTCCTTTCAAGTGCCTGTAGAGATTCTGTCCCAAAGGTAAAAACGAATCACCATTTTTCAGACAAAGCATAAAGTGCTATTTCATATAGGAGAATTTATCTCACTGAATGCGAGCGCTGACAATCTTTTAATGGTCCAGTAAAATACATCAGTATAAAAATGTATTGACACTGACGATAAAGCAAAAAAACTATTCTGTATTAAACAGTCAAATTATAATGCTTCCTATGCATTCTCAGAATTCAACATTCCAATTCCCACTGTTCGTCTCTTTTCTCTCTCTCTCTCTCACACACAAAAACTATGGAAACTGCACTCATGACCAGCCCCCGTGGTGAAGTGGTTAGTGTCGCGGACTCCCGGCTGGAGGTCGTGGATTCGAATCCCATCAAAGTCATGTGGGTTTTTCTGCCCCGACCGGCTCCTACCCAGAGTTGAGTTTGATGCAGACTCAGTTGGGAAGACTGGGACCACACAGGCGAGTTTCATCCATTTAATGGATGCATTTCTGAGAGTGTTGCTCAAATTTCCTGACCAACACTGCAGGTGCCTGTATCTCTCGGGCCTGGTTGACGCCCGGATATATTATGAAAGGAAGCATAGAGTACAGCCCTGTCATGTAGTCTCGGACCAAAATGGAAATCCGTAGCATCATCTTAATCATCCTCATTCTCATCGATCAGCATTAAAAAAAAATATCTCAAATTCTGTGGCCCTTCATGCCCTTCTCTCATGGTGACCTCATTTTCGATGTCCTCTTCACGTCTGTGGCCTTAGTTTGGTTCCGTCGAGGTCACTGGTATTGGCCAGTCCATGGGGGCTGTCGTTGGACAGACGTGGTGGCGCCCTCCGGAAGGAGAGCTCACGCGACTAAAGCAATTATTGTCATCAGTAGGGGGCTTAGTAGGTGGTGTCCTGCGTATGTTAGATCAGTACAGGCACCACTGAACACCACCGAAGTGACTCAGCAGCAGTGCAGAGTCTTCTCCGGTGGGTTGCCTCTTGACGACTTGACACTGACTGCTCCCTGTGGATTGTCAGTGCCGGGCTGCGGCGGGGGGCTCACCGGGCTGTCGCTGTGGACGGGATGTTGGAATGAGTGACGTGTGTGCACTGCCTCTGAGGTGGTGCAGAGGTTGGGACAGCAAAAAATGAAAAAAAAAAAAAAAAAAACTGCACTCATGTTTAAGTATTGAGATTTCTTTCTTTTTTAGCATTGCACAGCTTCACTGTAGACTACTGACCCAGGTGATATTAATGGTCATCCTCTTTAGTCTTTTCTTCCATCTGGAAGATGCAGTTTACCATCCTTAACTGTCATATTCATGTTCTACCAATGACATAGTAGTTCTTTTTTGCTGCTTTTGGCATGATGTGTGTAGTAGAATTTCCATCCCAGATTGCCATAATCATCATTGTTTCATATACATAGTGTTTATCCCTCTGATGTCAATCTAAGTTTTGTAATCATTTCACAATCATAGATCTGTTACCAAAGGGTAAAACAGTCGTCATCCTGCCAGAAAGCTCTTCACTTTCAACATGTAGTGTGCATCTGAGTGATGTCATGACCTCCTCATACATGTATGCAACCCTAGAACCCTCTATTATGCTACTTCTACACACAAAATAAGTACAAAAAGAAATCAAGGCACAGCATATACTAGCTTTTTTTTTTTTTTTTTTATGGACAAGATACTCCTTGGTTCTACTGACAAAGTATCTTTTCTTGTATGTGCGTGTGTATGTGCGTGTGTGTGTGTTGTATACATGTGCCATGCTAAGGACTACTTTGTCGCTAAGAAAGATGCTGATAGTATATGATACTTTCACAAGTTTTCCCGTACATAAACTAGGTGATCATTTAACAAACAATACTGCTCAATGAGAAAATACTCATACTTCTTTGCAAATATTACACTACTAGAATAGTTGTGTTACAAGATCTAGTCCATTTACAAGACTGAAATCAATACATTATCTGAGAGGACAGTGACACCAAAACGGACTATAAATAATTAACAGACACATACTTACCTTTCAAGGGTGCTAGTTTCTGAAGCTCTCTGTTTTTTGACACATTGAACCGTGAGGAGTTTTGCCTTTTGTCCTTCTTTATATGAGTGGTCCTGGAACTTGAGTTTTGCGATGGCGGTAGGTGGAGGATGTGTTTCTGCATTTGGCGTTGAGACGTATTTTTTCTTTTGCCTGCCTGCAGTCAATAGCAACAGAACACATAAGAACAAAGTCCTGGTTTGGAAGCCCTTCCCTCCCTTGCTGCTTTATGTTGATATCATTGATTGGAGCCTTCACTGACAGAATGGCTTCTCTTCATAAGAACCCGAATCAATGAAACAGACACATCTGGTGGCCTTTACTTACTCTAAGACACTACAATGTTGACAACAACTGTATCTTTATCTCCATCCATTAGATGGCCACAATCAGTATCCCGACTACTCTCCTGTTTTATGGGTTTGTGTACATTATACTGCCATGAACATGAAAGAAAAATCTAAGACAGTATGGGTTGAAGTGCTTCCTTACTTTATGTGGGTTTTACCCAGCATGTTATTACTTTTCATTTTTCACTGAAGGACTAGCTGGAGTGGGCAAGCCCAAACTGGAAGGCACTCAGAATACGTGAGCAGCAACAACAGAAAACTGTCTGCCGACTATTCTAATCTACAAATAGTTATTTGTGGTACACACGATAATCACCTGAACCTGCCTACAGGTATATATATATGATTTGGCAAATCTCACGGGAGTTATCTTCTCATGACAAAATGGTTGTACCCAATGATGGCTTTGACCTACAAAGAGAAATTGACACGCTGACTAATCCCATCAATCTTATGGCCTGTTTTAGACCGCAACAAGAATTTCCAGTGAACAGAATGCATAATGATCATGGATTACAACCGATTTTTTTTCTTCTTCTTTTTTTTTTTTTTATAACGTAGTATCAAAATTTATAAAATAATACTATATTCACACACTAAAATATGGTCTTGAAGAATATCATCCATATGAGATTTAACCCAATACATCAGCAAGGCTCCAGTGACAATGTGCTATCCAACATACATACAGCTACAAATGTCTGGGCTATGACTCCCCAGAGAGAAAACTATGAAAGAAATGGAAGCATTTGCAACAGTCTATCGACAGTTGTAGTGCAGCAGTAGTACTTGTGGCATGCAAAACATGTAATAGAACAACTTCAAACCTAAACAATACAATGATCATCCCCCCCCCCCCCCCCCCCCCATTCTCCACCTCATTACTTTACCCCAGCCTGCACAAACAGGAGACTGACAATAGAAGATGCATCCTGGCAAGATTTATGATACTGCTCACCCTTGTTTTTCAATGATGTGCTAGAATGAATAACAAGTTGATCTTGACCCTAAATGGCTGTGAAAGACCGCAGCTGGTCACTTTTCTCATGTTCACAAGCCATTTCCTGTCCACTAACGTGGCGTGCAGGCATCAAGAGACTGGATACATGTTTCTAAGGATTGACAAATATAGGGCAAGTTCTACTGAGGAAATGGTGATAATCACAATGACACCTGTGTACTCTTCTCCATACAGTAAGGAAAAGCAGTTTTTGAAATGTGAAACACGGATAATCACAAGCGTTATGCAAGTCTGAGAATGCTGCTTTTCAGACCTTCAATGAGAAGAGCATATGGTGGTAAATATGGGTATTGCTGAGAAACATGCAGGCTGGTAAGCATCCACCTTACATCAAGATTTTTTTGCAAATTATTGTGTGCTAGGATAGGCAAGGATAGAATAATTACTTTTTGTGCCAAGTATACGGATGCCAGACAGCCTAACACTGATCTGAGCACACAGAAAAGTATTTAAAACACACACAAAAACCCCTGCTATCTCTTCTAAAGCTTTTTGCTCACACTGTGTAAATGTGACTAACGCACCCTGTGTAAATCTCGCATTGATAGTACTCGCCACCCTCTGCACATATAATTCAAATGTGGGCTGTCCACCATGGGCAGATCTGACAGCAAGTCATCACTAATGAATTATTCTAAATGCTTAACCAAATAAGGCGGCGTAAAGTACAGAAATTTCTGAAAGTCACTTTGTTCAGGCGAAGTTTGTGCGAAACAAAAAAATAGGAGGCAAGTTCCAAATGTACTTTAATTTCAGCAACGGATCTTGTTTAATCTTTGTGTACATAACATGAAGATTTTTTACTTTTGCGAATGCCTGCAGAGTCTCATATGAATAATTACTTTCAGTCATATCTTAATCTCACCAAAAGTTCAAAGCACTTGCTGTGATTGCAGGTCAGAGGGGTATATGACAGCTGTTGAAA
Organism: Conus betulinus; assembly: GCA_016801955.1. NCBI lineage: Eukaryota > Metazoa > Mollusca > Gastropoda > Neogastropoda > Conidae > Conus > Conus betulinus. The sequence goes on along the minus strand of JADBJO010000818.1, from coordinate 148,581 downwards.
CTCAACCTGCCAGCCCTCATGTTATGTTGTGACCTTACATTTATGAGGACAAGAGACCCTGCTTACTCATGTTGTGTTCTCACACAGGCCTCAGATATTGTCCAACTAGTATTAGTATTTCATGGGACAAATTGAATAACTTAAAAAAAATATAACCTTCTCCTAAGATATTCAATCAAAATACACTATGAGCTATTTTTTTAAATTGTGTTCCCTTTGACGGTGATGTTCATTTTCAGATCTGGTGATTTTTAACAATGTCTTTTCTGCACGACCATAAACACCTTCCTTACATTTAAGTTAGAAATCCCCCCCCCCCCCCCCCCCCCCCCCCACACACACACACACTAACGTTTTAGACCAGTAAGCTTAATCTGAAGCCATATACATTTCTTCTATCATCTTACAGTCAACTGGATAATTCAGATTTTTTTTTCTCTTCTTTTTTTTTCAGAGTAATAATCAGGAACTAACAACTATGTAGGTCTACTGACAAGGGGAAACTCGAAAAAAACGTTTTTCGCCGCCATCTTAGATATCGATGTCAACATGGCTGCTTACAGAGAAACTAAACAAAAAAACCCAGACATACCTCGGAGTCTGCATTTTCCGTGCTTTCTTTCGCTGTTGATTTTGCACTTCCTGTTGTTTTTGTGGTCGTCTGAAAACGAAAAACAGGGTTGATCTTCTATGGAACATATTATTTACAAGCACGACAACTTACACGTTCTAATTTTTAATTTCATTCCCCGTGTAGCGGCTCTCGCTTCCTTTGAAAAAAAATAGCAAACAACCCAGTTGGCATTCACTATGCACAGCGTTATCGGCTCGAGGTACTGAAAATTTTAAACTTACCTTCTCTTTTTTAGGCCGATTTGCATCTCGAGTGCCGTACTGTACCCGAGGGAAGACTGATTCAGTTTATCGTCAAACTCGATCACTTCAACACTAAACAAGACTGTTGATTGGCTGAACCTCGTCACATGGTTTTCGGGTTTCATTGTGGTCATGTGACCTTCAGAGTGATGGAAAAACAGACAGCCGTGCGTAGATGTTGTAACACTATGCTTTCCACCACTATGACCAGAGACGTGAAAGAACCCTCTTCTACGTCTATGGTATGACAAAAAATAGATATGATCTCTTAAAACTCTCCGTCATTTTTATGTTTCAATGTATCGATGTCATATTCTAACCGATTACTTGATCGGTTCACGTTACAGTGTAGCTCACACTTTCTCAGTACCGTGACACTTGAATTAAATCAGGCTACTTCTTTTCATTATGACATGTATACGTAAATGACATGAATCAATTATTTTGATTGAAATCAAACAAACAGAGCGAAAACAAAATCAATAGTGAGCAGTTAGTTTTGTCAAATGATCCGATACAGAATTTTTTTTTTTCATCATAAACTTGCTTGCATGTATCATCTAATGAGTAAATAATTATGTTTGAATACGGCGGTGAAACAAAAATTTGTTCTTTGGTTTTTCAACTACTGCAGCTACAGTTGGTACGGCCAGACCTACTAAGAGTATTTAATTTGACATGAGAATGGGTCAAAACGGTTCTCACCTAGCAACGACTGAATGAACTGGCTCAAGGCGGAGGACTGACGACCATCCAGAAATCTCAAGAACCTGAAGAAGATGCGTATGTCTGGGCGCGGGTCTGCCAGATGGTGTCTTTGTAGGGCACAGCATACTCACGCAGGGGGAAAAGACAATGCAAAGAAAGGGGACATACAGGAAACTGCTCTACCATCCCCCCCCCCCCCCCCCCACCCCCTCACCCCCTCCGTCACCTCAGCCGGTGCCCCTTCCCCTCTCCTTCTCATCTGAGAATGGTAAACAGCCAATGCCTGAGTAAATGCAACTGACATTTAGCCATCACCCCTCATCTCCCCTGCCTTTATCAACTCCTGAAAGAGTACCGGCGTTGACTAGTCGGATTAACAGATGATATGACCTTCTGCGTCAGTGATGCATTTGGGGATCAGTTTTTGTGATTTCTCAAATGCCCTTCAATACAGTAAAGAAAGACTCATGTACTCATGACTGAGGATCAGAAAGTGTGTACTTCGATGTGTAGACTTTCATAAACCTGTTAGGTATCTGCGCGATAACAGAAAGATAAACCTACTATTGAGAGAATTTCGATTTGATGTTTCTTTTGTAAAAAGAAGTATTCAGCAAGGATGCTGACGGAGTCATCTTCTACTGTAATCATGCTGATAAAAGTTTTTGCAGTTTAAGCACAGTCGAATCCGCCTAAAACTAAACCAAACCAAAAGAAAGAAAGAAAAAAAAAAAAAAAAAAAAAAAAAAGAAGAAAAAAAAACGGGGAAAAAAAAAGAAAAGAAAAGAAAAACAACAAAAAAACTACTACTACTACTACTACTACTACTACTACTACTACTACTACTACTACTACTACTACTACTACTACTACTACTACTACTACTGATGCAGGAAATGCAACTTCGCAATCTGCTGATGACTGACGAAGAAGGTCGGGGGCTAGCAGCTTGGATGGCTCTGAATCCATTACACTAAGCACTTGAAAGGACTGATTCCATAGACTGAGAGCGACGTCACTGTGAAAAGCCATAGACTGAGAGCGACGTCACTGTGAAAAGCCATAGACTGAGAGCGACGTCACTGTGAAAAGCCATAGACTGAGAGCGACGTCACTGTGAAAAGACATAGACTGAGAGCGACGTCACTGTGAAAAGCCATAGACTGAGAGCGATGCCACTGTGAAAAGACACAGACTGAGAGCGATGTACACTGTGAAAAGACCAGACTGAGAGCGATGCCACTGTGAAAAGACATAGACTGAGAGCGATGCCACTGTGAAAAGACACAGACTGAGAGCGATGTCATTGTGAAAAGACACAGACTGAGAGCGATGCCACTGTGAAAAGACACAGACTGAGAGCGATGCCACTGTGAAAAGACACAGACTGAGAGCGATGCCACTGTGAAAAGACATAGACCGAGAGCGATGCCACTGTGAAAAGACATAGACCGAGAGCGATGCCACTGTGAAAAGACATAGACCGAGAGCGATGCCACTGTGAAAAGACATAGACCGAGAGCGATGCCACTTTGAAAGACATAGACCGAGAGCGATGCCACTGTGAAAAGACATAGACCGAGAGCGATGCCACTGTGAAAAGACATAGACTGAGAACTATGTCACTGTGAAAAGACAATACTTTATGATGAGAAATATGTCACTGAGGTTAGCAATCCCAAACAAGAGATCAAGGGAGTCTGGGTAGGACTTTGAAAAAAAAATCAATGAAAGCTGAAAAGTAATATATTGATAGGTGAATGAATAAGTAAGTAAGTAAATAAATGAAAAAAAGACAATTAAAAAAAAAAACCAATGTCTTCAGCTATCAACAGAAGTTGCACTGATACAAACAATATTGAACATATGGTAACCGTTACATGTTTTTCAAACTATCAACAGCCGAAAAAGGGGCTATGTTTACGTGATATCCACACTGAATATAAATAATACCAACAAAAGTTTCTTGTGACATGGGCCACGTACTAATACAGACCAAAGCTAAACTGAGTGTTCAAGCGAATCAAATATTTACATCTCCTGCAAGAAAATAGCCAGTTGCCTTCAGTGACGATCTGACCACCAAGTATTTGAAGGGAATGGAAACAATATACACATACACACCTTACTTCTAAACCCCCCCCCCCCCCCCCCAAAAAGAAAAAAAAAAAAAAAAAAAAAAAAAAAAAGAGACAAGAGACAAGAGAAGTCCACCACCACCTAATCCCTCCATCCCTCCCAAATCATCAAAAATAATTGTGGAACGATAACCTTATCAGTTATAGGTCTTAGCCTAGCTTCACATGCGCAGTCCCTAACTGGAAAGAAAGCTTTACTTCTGCTTTCGTTCAAACGTGCACACCGGCACATTAGATGCTGTTTGCCATCTCTGGGAACAAAAAGACCCGACAAAAAAAAAAAAGACTTTGCCAGAGAGAAACTTGTGATAGCTAAACGCTCAGGTTTGCTGCTGGAGGACGGATGAGCGGAGGGTTCTTGGGACGGCGGGCCAACCGTAGGAAGGAAGAGGTGGGAGTAAGGGGGCGAAAGGGAAGATCGATATTTTGAACGTGCGATTGACCAAGGTGTAAACTGTTATTTGTGTTGAATAAAAAAAATGAAAGTAAGAGAAAAAAGAAAGAAAGAAAGAAAGAAAAAGAAAACAAACGAAAAAAAAGCTTACCTTCTACTTAACGGAAGGAGGAAGATGAACGGTCAAAATTTTCATATGTGAGTAATTGCGGCGGAGGGTGACTTTTAACCAAACCCATTGAAAAACAGTTCATTTCTGGCGTTTATGTGTTTACGATACATCGTTTATCTCTTGTGAGTTTTGGAGCAGCCATCGTCTTTTCATGATATGGTGTAACATAGCGTGCGATCGTTTTGTGCGATTGCTAAGTACAGTTGTCACATTTTAGCGCATATAGGCGTCTAGTTGTCACAAGTTTTTCTCTGGCAAAGTCATGTTTGCAATATAGATGTTGCAGCTTGAAGTTACGAGGTGAACTTCTTCACATTCCACACGAAGGCAAGCGACTTCTTGTCAGTCGTTGAATAGTTCTCTCTCTGTCAAACAGTTTCTTGCTGGCATAGCTCACGGGCAACAGCTTTTCATCTTGTTCTTAATAATAATAATAATAATGATAATGATATTAATAACAATAATAATGAGTACTTATATAGCGCCTATTCTCAGCTTGAGACAAGCTCTAAGCGCTTTACATCCGCACTCGTTTACACAACGGGCGGCCTACCTGGGTAGTGCCGACTGAAGAGCTGCCAGCTGACACTTCATTCAGTCGCTTCCCGTGTCATCCAGTCAAGATCGTCCAATATCGTTCACTAAATATCTTCCTTCCTTCCTTCAATTTCTCACGCATGGTGCATGCTATGTGTATTAAAGTGTCATCCATACCAACGGCTAAACTGGCCTCTTCCGAAAGTTGATGATGGGATTTTACGTATGTGCAAGATGTTATGCGTGTGTTCACACACAGAAACCTCGGTTTATAGTCTCATTCGAAGGACTGTATGGGAAAGGGAGTCAGAACCAATGTTAACTCGATGGAAAAAAAAACTCTGTACCGAAACGGCCCGGCGGAGATTCGAACCCGCGACCCCAGGATCACTAGTCCGGCGCTCTACCAACTGAGCTATTCCGGCCCCCACAATGTTCACTGTTCCTCACTGAAATGTCAGTTTGAAACACCGCAGCGTTTCAGACACGAACACTGTCTTGATCCCCACACAATTTCCCTCAAAGAAATTCTTCACCATTGTCACAACCGCAGCCGCAAACACAACGATGACTTGAACTTGTGATCCCATGTGAGAAGGCGCTGTATGAATTATCCGAAGTGAGAGATCCCGGCTTGGTTCCCAGATGTTACGACTAAGGCGATTTACACTTCTGGTCTTCGATATTTCAGTGAGCTCGAAGTTGAGTGAAGGTAGGTGACAAGAGAGGGATATCGTTAAATCGATCCGGACTGAGAGAAGCAAAAAGCCAAAGACTTCACTTACAGCTGAAGATTCAAGCTCAATAGTCAATGATCATCGTAACAGTTCCAGAACAAGAACGCATCCTCTTCAAATACTTTCAGTTTCAGTTCTCTCTCTCTACTTCTCATGTCGCTCGTTCTTTCAATTTTTTTACAGATCATCAAGTCGAACTTCAAATTAAAAAAAAAAAAAGTCGCAGGTGGCTTAACCAATAAATAATCATGTAGTACTCCGTTATTTTGGAGAATTACGACATAATACGACCAGTCAAAATGCATGACACTTTTTTTTTTTTTAGAAGTATTGGATGTCATGTTACAACCAATACCAAGAGATAATCATGTAGTACTCTGTTATTTTGGAGAATTACGACATAATACGCACCAGTCCAAATGCATGACACTTTTAGAAGTATTAGATGTCATGTTACAACCAAATACTCTGAACATTCAAGACACAAATGAAAACGGTCTTTGAGGATGTTCTGAAGATTTGGAAAAAAAAAAAAAAAAAAAGCAGGAAATTGTCAATGTTTTGGTCATAGACTGTCTTCAGAACTGATGACATCAAATGAAAGACAAATATATACGTATATGTAATGACGTACAAAAACATATATGTGAACGGACGAAAGGTGTGTGTGTGTGTTTGGGGGGGTGGGGGGGGGGGGGCGCGCGCGCGTGTGCGTGTGTGTGTATGTGTGCAATGGGGGAGAAGGAGAAAGAGAGGCAAATAGAAAAGGCAAACAGAAATAGGGGGATAGAGCAAACGAGAGGGAGAGAGTGGTACACAGGAGAGACACATAACCGCATACACGCGTGCGCGCGTGCGCGCGCGCGTGTGTATGTTGTGTGTCTGTCTGTGCGTGTGCGCGTGTGTGTGTGTGTGCGCGCGTGTGTGTGTGCGTGCGTGCGTGCGTGCGTGCGTGCGTGCGTGCGTGTGTGTGTGTGTGTGTGTGTGTGTGTGTGTGTGTGTGTGTGTGTGTGTGTGTGTGTGTAATGGGCAGAAAAAGAGAAACAGAGGGAAAAGGCAAACAGGAATAGGGAGACATAGAGAGTGCGTATGCTGGGAAAGGGGCGTTTGAGGGTGTGTATGAAGGGGATGGAGTGGAAACACGAGAGGGAGTGGTGTGTGTGGATGTGTGCGAGGAGTGGGGTTGGGTTAGAAAACTCCTATCAAAATAGGTCTATATGGGTTGTGTACATGTGCATGTGTGTCTATGTGTATGCATACCTAGATGGTGGAGATGGTGTTTTGGGTGTATATGTTAGCCTATACTCTGTATGTTGTGTATAAATATGCTATATGGTGTGCATACAAAGATGGTGGGGTGGGTGAATTGGGAGGGGAGAGGGTGTAGAGAGAGAAGGATGGAGGAGAGGTTGGGGGGGGGGGGGGGGGGAGTGTAAAGGAAAGAGTGGGCACACTGACACACTCTTCCCCAGTCTCTCTCCCCTCCCTGTCTTTCTACAATAAAGAACCGTTCAATAAAGTATGCATATCGCAGTTACATCACAATGTATGCATGTCAGGATGAGATCAAGCAGAGACGTAAAGAAGAATAAATACAGACGCATTCAGAGAGAGAGAGAGAGAGAGAGAGAGAGAGAGAGAGAGAGAGAGAGATTTGTCTGGCAAAATCGCTCGACTGTTAAAAACTGAAAGAATGCGCAAATTGTGCGTTGTTTGTCAACTGCTGCTTTAATCTGTCACATTGATAAAAGATCCTTATCAACATGGAAGCAGTGTCATAAATCATGAGGAGGGAGAGGTGGGGGATTAAGCATTGTCACATTGATAAAAAATCCTTATCAACATGGAAACAGTGTCATAAATCATGAGGAGGGAGAGGTGGGGGATTAATCTGGATCCTTATTAACATGGAAACAGTGTCATAAATCATGAGAGGGAGAGGTGGGGGGGGATTAAGCATTGTCACATTGATAAAAGAAACTTATCAACATAGAAACAGTTTCATAAAACGAGAAGGGGATCGGAAACATTTCAATTACAGCTCGTTGTGTATTATCACAAAGGGGCGGTTGGCGAACATTTTTATTTTGATTGTTTCAAATGCTTTTGCAAATACTTCTGCGAACTTCTTCTTCTTTTGTTGTTGTTGTTGTTGTTGTTGTTGTTTTTTGTAAGTCTACATGAAACAATTGAATTTCGTCATCTTTAAAGAATTTTAACCGAGCTGGCCTACAAGTTTGCGAGCTGTGGCAGTTCGCGTCTCACTTCAGATAGGCCAATGTCACAGACAGCGAAATCAAAACGTTAGGAATATCCTTGTGAGATTCTTTACTTTCATTGGGCAGAATATGTGTTTGAAAACTCCGTGTCAAAGAGTAATGCAGCAGTTTCTGTGTCGATAAGAAACGGACAAAACAAGGGCGGCCACTTTGGGTTGAAGACCGGGCCGACAGATCACTTTGCCTACAAATTCACGGGTGTGTCCGCGTAAATAAATCGCAGACGTCATCATTTCGGCTCAGACTTTCGATTTCGGACCAGACAATCGCTGTTGTCCCTCTTCAGGAATTCCAATCTAGATGCCTTTATATCATCGGTTACTGCCAGTGCATACCCGGCGAGGGGAGCCGGTGTCGTATAATATCTGGGAACCGTGATATCTGGGAACGCGTTCCCAGATTTACCGTGATATCTGGGAACGCGATCCCAGATTTCCTTAACTTCCAATTGTGAAATATGGGAACGCGTTCCCGATTACTAGGAACGCGTTCCCAGATATCACGGTAAATCTGGGAACGCATGCGAAAAAAAAAAAAGAGAGTGACAAGAAGGCCAAAGATCTCAATTGCACCTAAATAAAATTGTTTCCTACCTTATCTCGAAAATCCATTCTTTTTCGTCTTCTTTCTGCCCTTCTGAGCTCTGAAAGACCACGTTCCCAGTTATCATGGGCCTTCCCCGATATCACAGTACGTTTTGGGAACGCGTTCCCCAAAAAGCTGTGATATCTGGGAAGCCTTCCCAGATATCACGTTCCCAGATTTCACGCGACACCGGAAGAGCTTAGTTGGTAGAGCGCTGGACTCGTGATCCTGGAGTTGCGGGTTCGAATTTCAGTACAGGGGGATTTTTCCCTCGAGCTAACATTGGTTCTGACTCCATTCCCCATACAGTCCTTCGAATGAGACTATAAACTGGGGTTCCGTGCGTGAACACACGCACAACATTTTGCATACACGTAAAATCCCATCACCAACTTTCGGAACAGAAGGCCAGTTTAGCCATTGGTATGGATGACACGTTACACGTAGCATGCACCTTCCCTGAAGATGGAGTATGGCTGCCTTAAATGGCGGGATAAAAAAACGGTCATACACACACAAACCTCCACTGCCTGTCTTTACAGGCAGCGTCCGTAGGAGTATCAGCCTGCGTACGCAGAAAGAAAGAAAGTATACCCGGCAAAAATGAAAAAATCAAAACTGACATGATATATTTCTTTGAAACTCCTGCGCGGAAGTTACACATGAAAAAAAATTGTTTGAGATGGTCAACAAAATTTTTTAAATTTGTTTCAAATAACTGAGACTACATTTTTTTTTTCCAAACTTGAGTGCGATGACTGTAGCGTATTGGTTCGGCTAATAGTTCAGCAGAATTTTGTCGGCACACACATTTGTAATAGACATGTTTATAAACTTCAAAACGTCTACCTAGAATCGGTTATATTTTGTTAATTTTGAAACAATCTCTGGACCATCTTTACTGATCAAAGACCATTGAGGAAAATTACTGAGTAGACAGTTTCAGAGATGACAAAGGTTGTTAACTAGGGAAGACCGACGCCTCCATTTTCACACTTTTACACTGATTTTCGACTGATTTTGTCTTTTTTTTTATTCCACACAAAATCAGTTTTGCATGACTGGAAGATAACATCGGGTGGATTTAGTGAAAGTAGCCAGCGATGGATCAGTTTTGAAAGCATCACAGATTTTAATATTGTTATTATGCCATGGGGAAGTATCTGACGTTTGACCCACATCTTAAGTGTTGTATGCCTGACAGTCTTTTTCTGGATAACTTATTTCTACTTTTTTTTTTTTTTTTTCAAATACATGGTGAATCAAATACTTAATCTTCGAATTTTTTTATGGATTCCAGTCTATTTCCAAAGTTCAGTATAAAAAATTCCACTATTTTCCATGCTTCCAAACCAAAGTGGGCTCTTTTTACCCCAAATTCATATGAAGACCTGACACACTTTCAAAGTTTTGTCATTGAGACAGACAGATCTAAGTTTTATTTTTCTCTTCTCCTTTGTCTTAGAAGCAGCATTAACCTCCATCTTTCTCCTCTCCCTTGACTTGAGATTAGAAATGAACGTCTGAGTTTTTTCTCTCCTTGTGTTTTATGACTCGATTAACGACTATCTTCTTCTGATCCTTTGTCTTACGACAGACAGACTTAAGTCCATCTTTCTCCTCTTAAGTCCATCTTTCTCTCTCTCCTTGTCTTACGACAGACAGACTTAAGAATTAAGTTCTCCTCTTTCCATCTTTCTCCTCTCCTTTGTCTTACGACAGACAGAATTAAGTCTACCTTTCTCCTCTCCTTTGCCTTAAGAAAGACAGAATTAACATTCATCTTTCTTCTCTTGTTTGTCTTAGGACCGACAGAATTAAGTCTACCTTCCCCCTCCCCTTTGTGTAAGGATAGACACAATCATCTTCCATCTTTCTCCTCTCTTTTCTGGCAAACAGAATTAATGTCTACCTTTCACCTCTGTCTGTCGTAAGACGGACAGAATGGATGATCACTTCTCCTTTGTCTAAAGACAGACAGCATTGACGTCTACCTTTCTTCTCTTTTTGTCTACAGACAGACAAAATGAACGTCAACCTTTCTCCTCTCCTTTGTCTTGAGCCAGACAGAATGAACGTCCATCTTTCTCCTCTCTTTTGTTTAAAGACAGACAGAATGAACGTCCATCTTTCTCCTCTCCTTTGTCTCGAGACAGACAGAATTAACGTTTACCTTCCTCCTCTCCTTTGTCTTAAGACAGACAGACAGAATTAACGTCCATCTTTCCTCTCTCCTTTGTCTTGAGACAGAATTAAAGTCTTCCTTTCTCTTCTCCTTTGTCTTGAGACAGACAGAGTTAACGTCTACGTTTCTCCTCTCTTTTGTTTAAGGACAGACAGAATTAACGTCCACCTTTCTCCTCTCCTTTGCCTTAGGACAGACAGAATCATAATGTACCATTCTCCTCTCCTTTGCATAAAGAGAGAAAAAATTAACGTCTACCTATTTCCTCTCCTTTGTCGAAGGACAGACAGAATGAATGTCCGTCTTGCTCCTCTCCTTTGTCTTAATAGAGACAGAGTTAAAGTCAATCTTACTGCTCTCCTTTGTCCTACGACAGTCCGAATCAACGCCCAATTTTCTCCTCCCCGTTGTCTGAAAACAGAAAGAATGAACGCTGTTTCCCCCTGACAGCAGCACACACAAAATCAGGGCTTCATTTTTTGCTGGGAAGGGAGAAAGAAGGAATAAGGACAGAAAAAAACCACCAATCTCTTATGGCAATAAACACCAATTACGTTGGCATCGGATCATTACAGTGACTCGGAGATCAACTTGCAGCCAAATGGATAAGAGAACCGAGGCAACATTGGGAGGGTGCACACTCCGTCACGTTTGAATGATGAGTTATTGCCCAAATGTCAGGTGTCAAGGTGGGTGTGGCAGGCTATGTCTTCAAACGGGCAGTTTCTGCCGACACCTTTCAGGCGCCTAGAACTAACACTGTGGGCCTGCCTACACGATGTGACAGCCAACTGTGGGTGCTTTTTTTTTTTTTTTTTTTTTTTTTTAATTTTTATCACGACTGTGCTGGAAACAAGGATGAAGATGGTTGCGCGCGCGCGTGTGTGTGTGTATATATATATTTGATGGTGAATCGATACATCGTGTCATGTTTGCAAACTAGGTAATTTTGCAGTATAGACCTGGGTTATTTTGGGAAGGCAACCCATGATATTGCACACATCAGGTGTAGAGATCAAAGTGTGTGTGTGCGTGTGTGTGTGTGTGTGTGTGTGTGTGTGTGTGTGTGTGTGTGTGTGTGTGTGTGTGTGCGTGCGTGCGTGCGTGCGTGCGTGCGTGCGTGCGTGCGTGCGTGCGTGCGCGTGTGTGTGTGTGTGTGTGTGTGTGTGTGTTTTTGTGTGTGTGTGTGTGTGTGTGTTGTGTGTGTGTGTGTGTGTGTGTGTGTGTGTGTGTGTGTGTGTGTGTGTGTGTGTGTGTGTGTGTGTGTGTGTGTGTGTGTGTGTGTGTGTGTGTGTGTGTTGGCGGTGGTGATTGTAATGTATGGGAGGTTTTCATGTCATAGTTTGTCTTTTTCTGGGATCTTCATCTCCGTGTACTCTTTGTGGCGCAATGTTGCTGATTCTGGGAGCCGGAATAGCGCAGTTGGTAGAGCGCCAGACTCGTAATTTGGTGATCCTGGGGTTGCGGGTTCGAACCTCCGCCGGGGCGTTTCGGTACAGGGGATTTTTTTCCCTAGGAGTTAACATTGGTTCTGACTCCAATTCCCATACAGTCCTTCGAATGAGACTATAAACCGAGGTTCCGTGTGTGAACGCACGCATAACATCTTGCACACACGTAAAATCCCATCACCAACTTTCGTAAGAGTAGGCCAGTTTGCCCGTTGGTATGGATGACACCTTACACATAGCATGCACCCTGCGTGAAAAATGGAAAGAATGAAGGAAGTAAGGAAAACGAGTGACCGATATTGAACGATATTGACTGGATGACACGGGAAACGACCGAATGAAGCGCCAGCTGGCAGCTCTTCAGTCGGCACTACCCAGGTAGGCAGCCCGTTGTGTAAACGAGTGTGGATTGTAGAGCGCTTAGAGCTTGGTCTCTAGCCGAGAATAGGCGCTATATAAGTATTCATTATTATCATTTATTATTATCATTCTACCCGCCACCCCCCCCCCCCCCCCCCTCCACCCCCCCCCCCCCCCCCGACTACAGCCACATCTATATTCATCTG